>PYAF01004258.1:951795-969436 GCA_007407185.1 Glycine tomentella | reverse complement strand
GAAGGAAATACCTTCAAGGACCCTGAGTTTACTGAGATTTTATATCTCACCCCGTTTGTGGGACTCATGATGCAGGTGATTCATCAGGAGGAGCAGAGAGATCCCAAGGCAAGAAGCCTGTGCAGGGATAGCTGCTGTTTGCACACTTTAGGCTAGATGATATGAGCATGTGGCTCTGATGTTTTGTACCTAGCCTTTATTTTTGCTTTTGTTATACTCTGAGGGGTTATTTGTACAGTTTTGTACCAGAGCAGAGATTATGTATATTCACCATATGATATGTACAGTGTATCTGATGATGACAGTTGGTGATGTCACTCGTATATATGTGCTTCCAAACTGCTTATAACTCTGATTGATTATCTGATTGTGTGTGATTATGTTTGGTAATGACCCTCGGGATGAAGGGGGCGTTACATTTCTTGAGATGAAAATAAAGGACAAACCTGTTGCAAGTAAAATTGTCAAGTTGGCAGATCCCGTGCCATCTTGATGGGACAGGGCTCATTCCCTCATCACTAAAGCTTTTAGATTCAGGCCAAACACCTATTTAAGACTTAAGAGTCAAGAAACTTTTGGATTAACATAACATATGTGAACCATTTTCCTACACAAACTGCAATGTTCTGTTTTAGAACCAATCTGTATCATTTTTGGAGCATCTTTTCAACCATGTAGGGTGCTAGAGAATTAAGTTTTAAGAAAATAATAATAAATTCTGTAACAGACACATTATTCAATCCAAAAATGAAACACTTTATCTGTCTTTAGATACACTTTAGATACACCACACACTGACACACATATATGATATTTAACAAAACATGTGAAACCCAAACCTTTAGGAATAAGAGACTATAATAACCTAGGCTTTAATAAAAGAAAATAAAAGAAATAAAAATTTAAAATTTATAAAATTCCGTCGCAAAAGCCTTAGTAACGGATTTAGCGACGAAATTTTAGCGACGGAGTCTGGCGCCAGGAGCGCCAGAGTGGCGCCAAGAGCGCCACAGGTGCTGGAAGTTGGCGCCAGGAGCGCCATAGATGCTGGATTTTGGCGCCAGGAGCGCCAGGATGGCGCCAAGGGCGCCAAATGCACTGGAAACTGGCGCCAAGAGCGCCAAAGTGGCGCCAAGGGCGCGGTATGTCGGTTAGGCCACCTATAAGAAGCCAAATCGCGAATTTGCAGAGGAAAAACACTGTTCCTCTTCCTCCCTAAGCCTAAACCACCATTGATGAGCCATAGGAGCTTCATACCTGCATTACAAACCACTAAAACACCTCCTTATCACTTACAAACTTGATTAGAATCTTGAAAAGCCAAAATCCAGCCTAGTTGGTGGGAGAACTCCCATTGTCTTGAGTTTCTTGAAAGGGAGCTGAGTTTGGAAGGAAACCAAGCTGATTCAAGGGCACTAAAGCTAGGAGAAATCCTTCTCCGGCCTTTCTCGATTGTTTTACGGTAAGAAACTCATCTTTTAACCGATTAATTTGTGAAATGGGAAATTTAGAGTATAGTAGTTAATTGATTATAGGGTTGGAATTAGGCTTAGGTTCTGTAGAGAGATGTAATCAGGAGGCTGTTCTGAGTCATATGGCATATTGAAACTGAATTTGTGATGAAGTTTAAATTTGGCTCTGGGCAGATGTATGGGTGTGTAAATGGGAGGTATTCTGGCTTAAACTGACTTAAGCACCTTTACAAAAGTTATTCATGAGGCCAAATAATCGGTGAAAATGTAATTATATATGTGTTTTGGCTGAGTTGAACCAATGTGGGTTCTTAGTTTTGGTACAGCTTTCAATTGAGCTGTACAGAGTTCTGAAGGAACTCTGAGACCTTGGTGAAACTGAGGCAGACCATTGGGAGTCAATGGATAGCCTAGTAGAAGCTAGGCCGAGACAAACATTACGATAGAAGACTTTGAATTGGTTATTGGAGGAAGGGTATGTCCTTCCATATAAAACGGTTGAACACCGTTTCTGATTATTTGATTCATGCCTATTGTAGGGCGTGAAGTGCAGATCGCTGATAGAGATCACCACGAGTCTAGGGGAGCTAATTCTGAGCTGAGACCAGGTAAGCTCAGTGTTTTCAGGGATTGTTTCCCTGCTTGTGTTTCACTGCACCCAACATGGATAATTGTTTGATAGGACTTGTTTTCCTGATGCTTTGTGATGTTGTGATACTGAATATGTATTACATTCTGATGAGAGGGTTTGATGATTGCTATCAGTTGAATGCTAGCTCAACCCTGAGATAGGGTGTATGCTTTGATTACACTGAGATAGTGTAAGACATGTTGCTTATGATAATGATGTTGATTACACTCGTGTAATGTATTATTGCATGAATTATGCTATATGCTGGTTATGATATGATTGATTGTAATCTACTGGCCAGTAGTATGAGGTACTATGGACCCCATTGGGAATGTTCCCTCTAGGTGGATGATCTCCCTTGGGAAAATTCATAGGCGTCCATGTAAACCCTGAATAGATGTACCCACTCGGTGGATGATCCTATTCAGGTATTGGGCGGCGAGTACTGAATAGACGTACCCAGTCGGTGGATGATCCTATTCAGGACTCAATTGAAGTCCTGAGAGAACGTACCCACTCGGTGGATGATCTCTCTCAGGCACTGTGGATTGGGTGTGTATGTTGAGTTTGAATGACTTTATGCTTTGTGAGAATTATGAAGACTAATATTATGATGTTGTCTTTAATTTGATTTTCATGCTGTTATATATTACTGTACATATTGGAAAGTGAACCAGGGGGAGGGAAACCTCTGAGAACCCTGAGTTTGCTGAGATGATTATCTCGCCCCTATTTGGGGATTATGTTGCAGGAGCAGAGACCGCAGTCACTGAGAGATCCCAGGGCAAAAGGCCTGAGCTGGGATAAAGTGAAGGAAACCCTAGGTTAGAAGACTGAGTCTGTTGACTCATATTTTGTTCA
Organism: Glycine tomentella; assembly: GCA_007407185.1. Taxonomy (NCBI): domain Eukaryota; kingdom Viridiplantae; phylum Streptophyta; class Magnoliopsida; order Fabales; family Fabaceae; genus Glycine; species Glycine tomentella. The sequence goes on along the minus strand of PYAF01004258.1, from coordinate 966,472 downwards.
TTTTGGTTGTATATTGATATCTAGGGGAAATTTGTATAGTTTTGAGAAATTTTGTACCTTGTAAAGAACAGAAATTCACCATATATGTATAAGAATGTATTCTTTATATGATTTAAGCTTCCTTAAACGTTTATTTTCATGCTTACTGCGTTGTGATGATATTATATAATGATAATACGCCGGGTGCAAACGGGATGTTACAGAGACAGTGAATAAAAAGTTATTTTCATTATTTTTTTATATTATTAATATTCGAAAACAGAAAACATAATAAAAAAATAAAGTGACATGTTTATAATTAAAAGTTAAAGTAAAAAAATATTTGTCTCTAGGGTCTACATATTTCAATAAAACAAGAAAACTCTTTTCAGGTGTGATAAAACGTAAGTCCCACAAGGTTTATAAGTTTATTGGTAATTATTGAGCCAATAATGAATAAATGCATAACTAAAATCATTTTAATAGAAAATAAGCCGTGTCAATTCATGAAGCACAGTTGAGTTTCTATGAAAGAAATTGATAGAGGTGAAGTCTAAGTACGTAATTATATTACAATTTCCTGAATGTGGCACGCTTTAATTTCCGAAGTAAATCCAACGGCCAAGCTCATTTAATGTACAGAGATATTTCTTGTTTTGGAATGAGAAGCCAGATAAATAAGAGACTATATGTTGAATATGTGTTTTCTTATTTTATTGTTAAAAAATAGAGTAATGTAAGAATAATATAAGAAAATTGCATATATGAACATTATTATTTATTTCAAGGATTTAATTGGAGTGCACACACAATATAAACAGTTTTCTTCTTCTGAAAAGATGTTGTCAGCCAATTGTGAATTGTTAGTATTATTGAAATTTGTTAATTTTTGTGAAAAGCATTTCAATCAAAATTAAACTCGAATGGGATAAAATACATGTCAAAATGTTGATTTTAATCCTTATAAGAAAATTAATATATTTTTTATCTCTATATTTTAATAGAAACACATGTTTTTAGTCCTTGACAATGGACTAAAATTACATCACTTTTAATAAAATGCAAAGATTAAAAACATGTTAAATTTTTATAAAGACTAAACTCAACTTATAAATAATTCTGGAAGATTGCAAATATATTTTACTCTATTTAAATTTTATGAGAACCAAACTTGATAAAACACCAAAATAAAAGTACATACTTTCTTAGGAAATATTGTAGACAAGAAGCAACCTCCTCCTTCGAAAAACTTGACTTTGACTATGAGGATAAGAAACTGACCTGTATCGATGTTAGCAATGATTACACCCTCACCATAACTTGCCTTCTCCCATATGGAGTCTTTGGGAACCACTCCATCACTTTCTAGCCCAAGAAATTCCCATGATCTAGTAGTTTGCAATTCATGCCCTTTGTTCAGAAACACAGACACTACATTTGGATTTTCTGCACCCATCAAAACAACACAACAATATTTAGCTTCAAAAGGGCATCTTTTATGCTATCCAATCTCCAAAGATGACAACAAAGCAAAAGAAAGTGGAAACGATACATGTGATTCACTTACTTGCTATGTCTTGTGCATGTTCCTCTTCAAGTACAGCAGCAACACCATTGATGTGTTTATTATATGAATAAAATATTGCTTCTTTGGCCTTCTCATGGCTGTGAAGGAAATACAAATTTGAGTAGTCAATTTCATCTATCCCATAATTAAGTCCAAAACATTTAACAAGAGTTTATTGGATTCTATATATATACCTTCCCAAGTGTGAGCTTAATAATTTGTAATGGGAATTTGTTGCAAACTCAAGATCACTTGCTGAAGGGTTTGGGCCATGAGAATGTGATCCTAAGTATACAATATAAGACTACAACAAAGAAAAGATAAAACTTTAAAAACTATGAAATGTACAAGCTAACTTGCACAAGCATATTATTACATATTTTGAAATTAAAAATAATATAAGCCAAAATTCAGCAAAATTTTCAAAAACTGAAACTAAATGGAGAAATGAACTTGCCCTTTTGATGGCATGGGAGGATTGTTGCAAGAAAGACCACAGAAGTAACAATGAGATAAGGTGGAAAACAGAGGAACCCATTTTGTTCCTCTATGTGATGTGTCACCTTGAGGCTATGCTTTTACATGCATATAATTTCACTTGTTCTTGAAGTGATTAGTCAACAACGTGATAGGATTGGATTTGTTCTGAAAGCAACCTTGGATACAATCAATCAATCATGTAGGGAAACAATTTTCAAAATCACTCTTCATGAATGATTAAATCTTCATAGTAAATAATTAGCAAATGACAAATTTAAATTTCAGATAATAAAATAATAGCCTTATTATGCGAGTACACTCTTGTGTGATTCTAATTATTGTTTTAAATATGGCACAAACAGTTTTGGAGAAATAGTTTGATCAGTTAGTGTTTTTTCCTTCATGGACTTTACTCGTTCATCGTAACTGTAAGCCCAAACAATGAGTAAACTCGTAGAGAGCTGACTTTTTGCTTTGTTGTTACTAACCCCGTTTTTTCTGTTTCCACTTTCCTTTTTTTAAAAAAAAAATTCTATTCTATCTCTTTCTTCACACTCCTCCCCCTCTCTTTTAACCTTTTGGATAAATAGTCAAATTTATCCTTGAAAGTGTGAGGCACTAACAAATGGGTCTATAAAATATGAAAAATTCAAATTTAGTTCTTAGATGTGCAAAAAATGTGATAAATTAGTTATGCAAATAATTTAATAACAAATTAGTTCCTAAATTTTGTAACTTAATGTTAAATTGATCCTCAAAAATATAATTTATTGTCAAATTGATCCTTAAACATTATAACTTGATAATAAAATAATCTCACATATTTAACGATATGACTAATTTGTTACACTTTTTGTTTATTTTTAAAATAAATTATCAATTTAATCTCTCAACTATTATCATCTCCATGTAGTTCCTAAAGTAATAAAGTTATATAAGAAATCTCTCAAATATTGAATATTCATCAATTTAGTACCTGAGGTGGTATATGGATCAATTTAATGAATTTTTAATATTTGGAGGACTATTTATTATGCTTTCTAATACTCGCGGAATTACCTATATAATTTTCTTAGTTTAGGAATTATTTAGGAGAAAGATTAATACTTGAGGATTGAAATTGAGGGTCTATTCCTTTTTTTGGCTATTTGTCAATTTGATAGAAACTAGTTTTTTGTTTTGTACTAAAAAAATAACATAGCGAAAAGATGTTAAACTTGTTTACGTTTTGTATAAAAAAAATAGCATAATAGAAATATGTTAGACATGTTACCGTTTTGTTAATTTTTTTCTCAAAAAAAAAACAAAAGCTAACATAACGAAACTTGTTTCCATCAAGGTATTTTTGTAAAAATGGGAGTGAAAAGAGGAAAACTGAGTGTAAGAATAACATGGGCCCTCCATTTTCATCCATTCTAAAAGGCCTTGACTTTTATTTGGCCCAATTCTAATACATGTTTCGAGTAAAATATATTTCAGTTTTTTTTAATAAATATAGTTCTATTAGTTTTTTTTTTTTTTTGTTATTTGTTTAAATTGTCGTAAAAAGATTATATAACTATTAAGCAATATGTCACATCACTAAATTATCAGGCAGCATGAGTAATAATGATATTGGCTATTTTTTTTAAATAATATGGGAATTAAATTAACATAAAAAAAAATTAAAGGGCAAAAACCAAATGAAGTTGGTAAAGACTACAAAATATGCTTAGACCACTTTTAGACCAAGTCTTCTCTTTATTTGGTAAGACTCAAATGTAATTCATTTAATCATATAAAGTGTGTTTAAAATAATACATTATTTTGTTCTAGGATCATATTCATAGGTATCACTAAAATGATTAGGTCTAATTTTTTTAATATAAATTCTAAATAAATGTTGCTAGTTTTTATAATTATGACTTTATTGGTTTTGATTTGCTCCTTTAAATTTTTCATTTGTTTTGTTAATCATAAATTTTAAAGTTTTTTAAATTAATTATGTCATTATTAAGTAATAGCGTGATATTAGTCATGTCACATTAATAACATTTTGAGGTGTCATGACTATTTTACTTACCACATAAACAGTTAACAATGATATAAGTTATTTTAAAAAAACTGAAAATTTAAGAAAACTAAAATTAACCAAATAAATGTTAAATTAGGACTCCAAGTTAAGTTGATTTGATCCCAACGTCAATTTGTCCTCAAAATACATTGTGTTTGATTTTTAAAACTCGAATCCATAATAATTTCAAGCCAAATCGAGTTAATGGAACGCAACAAGTCATAAATACTGAATAGTGAGTTGTGTAATTTTTTTTTCTCTCTCTCTCTCTAAATCTTAAGCCTTAATAAACCTATAAACTCTAAACATCAAATAAAATAAGTTAACTAGTTATTGTTGTCTTTGAATGTGTAAAGCGTTGATAAATTCATTTTTAAAAAATCAAAATTTAAATTTTAATCTCCAAAAATAAAAATAAAAATGCAACAAATCTATTCATCCGTTAATTTTTTTTCTGTTATAGTTAATGAAAGAGCCTAGCAGCACAAAGGGATAAAAATATCACAAAAATTGCCAACATCATGATTGTTGAATATATTAAATCGGATTAATCTCTGACCTAGTTTTGGGACATCCATACATAGTATCTTATCTATGACTAAAGAAAAATTAAGGAAGCTAGTAGGTGAAAACGCTGAGAGAAAACTAAACTACTGTCACCATCTAACATTATGTAGTCCAAACAAAAACAAATTCAAAATCATCCAGTGGCAGGGCCACATAACGTAATACACTAGCAACTAATAGAAGATCCTCTCGTAATATTCCATATTCTTGCCAAAGCTTCTAGCATAAAGCATAATGCACTTGTTAAACTTCAACAACTCTTCCTTCAGTTTTCTCTCCAATTCCAAGTTCAATCTTGTGGAGAATAATACTTCATCAACGTTTGTTAGAGGTGAGTACTTCATCAACTTTCTTGTGTTGTGTATTGTTTCATCATTTTCTTGAAAGTTTCAAGTTAGACCCTCTTGTCCTGTGGTTGTTTTAGTTTCCGATGTTATGCTGAATGATTTTGGTTTTGATTCTTGAGTTAAAGTTCTGTGGAACTCAAAGGAATCTTTGTTTCCTTTGTTGCATGTTATGTGAGCAAAACTTGGTGGTCCACATTTGCAGTTTTATCTTTCATGTCCTTTTGGAGGCAGAACAAAACACACTTTTAAATTGAAGTGGGTATCTTTCTTCTTAGCCATTATAGGTGTTTTATTATTGGGAGACAATGGAGTGGTTTTTCTTAGATACGAAGTGATCTTTATTACTCCTTCATGCGTGATATTAAAACTGATATATAAAAGAGAGTCAGTCATCTTATCATCATTTCATTCCCTTCAATTTGGTTCATTCCAAATATATAATTGACAAAAAGTGGAGAATATAAAATAATTAATGCAAGATAACTTAAAAAATGAACCACTGATTATTAAAAAGCGAAAATTCACTTCCTATGGAGATTAACTTCCATGCTCCCAGAACTTTTTTTTTTTTTTTTTAGTTTTTAGTTTTTTTTTTTTTTTTTTATGCAAGTGAATGCTATCCTCTATAAGAATACTACAAAAAACACAAGGAAATCTCTGGGTTTTATGTTACAGGCCTCTCATGATTGAGTACATGATTTTAAAAAACAGTCCACAATTGCAATTGTGATCGCAATATTAAGGTTTTTTGATTCACCACGACCATATCATGACCGCAATTGCAGCCACATAAGCTACATTTTCACACAATTTCATGTAATACCAACAATGGTGACGAAACCGTGACTATAATTGCAATTTAAACCTATGATTGAGAAAGACAGACGTTTGTTATTCAAATTATCAAAATGTTAAGTTGCTAAGAGAGGATATAAATTTGTCAGTCATGATCTATATACTTTTTTGTTGTTGTTGTTGAGTCTTACACTGTTCACTCTTACTGCTGTAGTGGTCCATACATGGTAAAGTAAAGAATATGATCAGTTGAATTTGGTGATAAAAAACAGATAAGTTCATGCTTCGACTAGTTTTCCTAGACATACACCAATTCATTGTACTTCTCAACACAGTGCTCTAAATTCTTTATGATAAACAGTGAGTTAACTAACTGCTCTGTTGTGGCCAATCTGGCTTATGTGGCAACTATGATAAGCCAAGTTGAAGGAGTGCTATGTTGTGAAACCAAATAATATGAGCTCATTCCATTGCATCTCAACAACTTTGGCTTAACGAAAATCTTAAGGTATCATAGTGATGTGACTTGGTAGGCACATTTCAAATTATTTTTATATTCCTTTCGCACTATGAGAAATCTCAAGATTTCTGCATGCACACCAAAAGATATTGTCTTAAAGCGTTTTGGCCCAATCAAATTATAAGTTTAGACTATTTTGAATAAATTAAATCTGAGGTCAATGTTAAAAGATCAATGCTTAATTTTTCATAACATTGGAAAATAAATTGGAGCACTTGTAAGTGCTTGCTGGCATTTTGTGAGTGGCGTGTTCTCTCTCTCTCTCTCTCTCTCTCTCTCTCTCTCTATCATGGACTTATGGTCTTATCTGCTAGCTGATTTTGCTGACTTTAGTGACTTGCTCAAGTGTTTCCCTTTCATCAAGTTGGTATGTCCAATTTGGATTTAATAATTTAATGTACTCAAATCTGCATCATAAGAACTCCTAATCTCACTTTGTCTTTTGGATGTTAAAGGAGCTTCCCCAGAAACATAGAACATCAATTTTTTGGATGGAATGATGAATTTCATGCTTGATAGAAGTAAAATGTAAAATGTAAAATTCTCTAAAACACGGTGATAAAATACAGCAATCAAGTATCATCAGAATTCAGGACCTTTTGCATTCATGAATATATGTTACTTTTCTTTTCAAATGATATACATTTTTTGTAAACAATAATACCTTATGGTTTACATTTGAAGAGCACAACATAAGTATGCACATAAAATCATAATAATAAAAAAAAAAAATCATCTGAGTGAAAGAATTAGGTTCATCAAAACAAATCCTGCACAACAAATTGAAGACTTCAGAATCCTTTCCAAGCATCAAGAACTTCATGGAAGACTTCAGCAATCAGATCCCTATCTGCATTTTGCAGGAAGGTATTGAAATCATCGCGAATTTCATATATTTTACCAAACTTCACAAGATATCGGATGCAACTCATCTTCAGTTTCATCAACTGATATAGAGAAGCATTTTGGAGCCTCTCAAGTACATTCTTTGCGTCAATATCTTCTAGAAGACTCTCATGGCATACATCTCTCAAGTCAGATATGTCATACTTGTCGGCTGCCTGCAGAAGGGCCAGCCTATGAGTCAGAAACTCTTCATGTTTGATTATCCCATAAAGATAATAGAGAAAAGCCTGGCATGATTCAAGTGACATGTCTGAGATGTTTATGGTTGACAACTCTTTCTCCTGAAGATTATGCGAGAACATGCTGCGGAAGACGGGTGATCTGGCAGCAAGAACAGCTCTATGAGCTCCTATACTTCCATCAGAAGCATTGATGGTGATATCTGTGTGGATGCCTTCTGTTAGCATTCTACCAAGACACTCTATGGCTTTTGCATTTGATCTTTGCTGAGTAAATCCTTCTGCCCAAATGGAACAAGGTTCTCCACCCTACATTGAAAAATAACATTCCAAATAAGGTAAGGTATTTGTATTCTAAGAGTAATGCACCAATTCAATCAGATATTAAATAGGAACAGTCATGATACAAGGGGACTATGACCATGACCCCATGTAGTATGCTCTCAAAATGTAAATAGATTAACTTTATAGAAATAGATTAATAATGTAAAAGTTTTTTATGCTATCATCCAATCACAGATCTAGAGGACGAGCCTAGACACAGTGATAAAGTTGTATCTTGATGACTTTTGGGTCATGGGTTCGAATCCGGAAATGACCTCTTTACATTACAAGGGTAAGGCTGCATGCAATATTTATCTCCCTTACCTTCGCGAGGAGTCTCTGAACAAAATAATGATGCATGACAATTAAACTCAACTTTATAAGTGCTATTCCATTGTACATAATATTCCTGCTTCATCATTGGTGATTATCCATCATGGCTGAATAAAGGAATTAGTTAAGTGCTTATGATTATAACTGGATTACAAAATCCTATCAGTACACTACCTTGATTTGAGCTAGACAGTCGCATTCCAAATGCCTCAAAATAATCATCATTTGCAATGAACATTAAAGGGACAACCATAGGAAAAAAGATGTGTATTTAGAACATACGTTTGGGGATGCAGTCTTCAAATCAAGAAACTCTACGTCAATAATGAATTTCCCAGTTAGTGGAACCTCAATTGCCCAAACAAAATCCTCGCTGTTCTTTAACACTTTGTCCTTTATTTCTGCATCATATCAAAAAAGTATATATATACTCAGAAAACATGGGAAAGACTCTTGAAACAAAACATGCTGAATTTCACAGCAAAACAACTATGAGAAATTTTGAAGATGCAAACAAAGTGGCATAACATCAGCCATGCTATCTTCTATTTGCAATTATCATTGCATTACCATGTACAACAACATCATGCAAATACACGCCAGAATCTAGTATTATTGATTATTCTCTCTCCACAAGAAAAAGTAAGAGGAACCAAAAAAAGAAAAAGTAAAAAACTTAAATATGTTTTTATCTCTAATAAAATAATAATTTTACTTTTTACTTTTTTATATTTTATTTTAGTCCCTAACAAACTAAAGAATTTTGTGTTTTCTCTCTTATAAATTAGTGAATTCTGTTTTTGTCCCGACTAATTAGAATTTTTTTTTTTAATCAAAGAACAAATACAAAATTCACTAGTTTATACTATAAAAGTGTCAAAGGTAAAATATAAAATTATAGTTTTATTAGGAATTTAACTCAAAACAAAAATTTAGCACAAAATAACAGTAAAAAATTAAATATTTATTAAAGATGAAAAATATATTTAAGCAAAAAGTTAAAAAAAAAAAAAATAGAAAGATACTGAGACCTGGATGTGTGATGGCCTTGCGATCTCCAACAGAACTAACGACCCGAACGATGAAAGATGCAATTGGGGGGTTGTCTCTCGTAAGATTGGATATTTCTGGGAACAATTTAACAAACAAAACCCTGTTTTTCTCCACCGACAAATGCCTTCATTTCAAAAAAAAAATAAATAATCACACCCTCTGTTCCAATTTGACACCAAAATTCAACAACTCAAAATCTAAAAATGGGTCTTCAAATTACAGTGCAGAAAACCAAACTTTTTGAGGTGCCAAACACTTTATCACACATCCAAACCAATTTATCCACGTGGGGTGTTTCATGATTTATCTGATCAAACAAAGTACACAACACAACCCCACTTGTGAGTTTTCTGTTTCCTACCTTAATGTGTATCCTAAATCTAAAGGAAATATGGTCACTTTCTTTTTTTTAACAAACAGATAGATAGATAGATAGATAGATAGGTATGGAGAGAGAAAAATACCAATTCCAGTTTCCGATCTTGAAAGGATCGGATTTGCGGTAAGTGCAAGAAGCCAAGTTTTCTATTCTCCATTGAGCAAGGCGCGGTGTGGTTTCGACTCTGTATGCAGAATCGCTCATCCTATCAGCAAAAGCAAGAGCTGTTGTGATTTCATGGATGCAGTCCAAAATTCCCTCCAACAAAAACTCTCCCGGCTTTCCCAGGTTGCTGAATCTTTATTCTCCAACTCACTTCACTCTTCATATGAAGATCCTCTGTTTCCTCTCACTCTGTTTTTCACTCCAAAACAGAACAAGCCACACCTCCCCTGTTTTTCTTCTTTTATTTAGCTCAAAAAATTCAGACAGCGTTCAACAGCATTCACTCTGGCTTTGATTAGATTGCAATTTCTTTCAGAGGTTTCGGACACGCAAGGATTTTGGTGTTGCTTTTACCCATTTTTCGGAGATTAAAAGAAGAAGAAAAATATATATTTTAGAGATAGAGTGAGAGAGAAAGAGTGATTTGTACTTTTATTGGTATGGGATGGTGATGGCCGATGATGAATGAGTATTGGTTGGTTTGTTTTAGACAGGTCTAAGTCTCAACATTATATGATTGAGGATGCAGAATGTATACGTGTTGGATTTTGTGTTGATTCAAGATGACCTTATTGTTGGGTCATGTGTAAGCGTGCTTTAAAGGGAAAAGAATTTTTAATTTTTTGTGCTTTGAAGCAAAGTATCTGTTCCTGCAAATTTGACCAATTTCCCTAAACCACATTCTTGGATTGTGGAGGCAACATACTCTGCTCTCAAATACGAGTTTCATTTTCATACTTTATTAGTATAATAACAATATTATTATTATTATTCTTAAAAAAATAAAATACATCTTTAGTAATGTTAGCATATTTGATGGTTTATACTAGTGTGTTATTTTTGCTTTAAAAAAGTGATGGAATGAAACAAAGTTTTATCCTTCTATTTAATCATACCTACTCTATTATACCTGGATGTTAGAGAATTTGCTGGAAGAAAATTGTCCATCAAACAAGATTTTAGTAATTTCAGGTAGAATTGAACCTCCAACAATAATAAAAAAAAAAAAGAGAGAACGAAATTTAGATTTTAAATCACTTGTACCAATCCGTATCAATAAATTATTTGTGTATTTTAATTAAATTTAAAAATGATATTAATTCAATCTTTTTAATATTTCATATGAAGAGAAATTGCATTTATTTGATTTAAAGACTTTGAAGTTCAGAAATATTATATTCAATATTTTGTAACCATTACACGAACATTCTTTTATATTAAACTTAAATGTAAGCGTAACTTATCTTTTATTATTATTATTATTATTATTATTATTATTATTATTATTATTATTATTATTATTATTATTATTATTTCATTAGCTGAATGTTAATGCCATCAATAAAAGTGACTTTAAAACCATAATTAATGAGACTCGTCTATAATGCACTTGATAACAAAGATTTCTGAAAAGATATTTAAAACAGTGTAATACTTGTAGTAGTACTTGTCACAATGTCACCCAAAGTATATTTTGATAATATTGCCCAACTAGATCAGCCTATTGATTCTCTATCCACGTGTCTTAAGGTGCCACATTTGGTCTTGTGATATTTAATTCTGCGTGACTCTGATGCTGATTTACCATATTATTCTTATTGTGGCATGCTTCATAGTTCAAGTCACAATTTAATTTCTATAGCGTCTTGCGTCACAGTTTGGTGTGTTGGTTCATTTCTATTAACAGTTGATTTGCAAATTGTGAATTGCCTTATGAAATGGGCCAGACTGTGTTGTAATGTGTCCCCAGAAAAAATCCATCTGATGTAGAATCTACCCATTCCCTTTTTTCCTGCTGTTGCAAGTGGACCTGTGACTGATCACTTGCAAGTTGACCTTGGTGTATGCAACATTAACTTAATGCAAAAATGTAGTAGCTCAACTAAAGTTGATTTTGTGTGCTCTCTCTTAAATTCAGGGAGGAAGAAACTTTGAAGAGAATGGGAATTAAGTGCACTTATATAAGCATCGTAATTAAGAGTTTAACAAGGTTTCAAATTTGGTGGGAGTTGTAAATGATCAGGTGAAGATTATTTATTTTAAGATTTTTTCACTAAATGGATGGCCTATCTTTTATTGGGAATATCACCACACCCATTAAAGACGGAGGGGTGGGTAGGAATTGCAAAGAGCACGGAGAACACGGGTGGTGCCTAATTGCAAAGGGGTATATCCTTTAAAAAAATCTTATTTTTAGCAAAATAAATTAAAATATATAATGTTCAACAACTTTATAAAAATTAGCCTCTTTAAAACATGTCCATTTCATAATTTCAAAATATAAATTTAAATAATATTAGTCTCTTTAAAACATTAGTTAAAATAAAATTAATCTATCTAAATCATAGATCCAATAAAAATATTAGTTCAATTCCTTAAGTATAAATAATAATAAAAACAACTCCAACTTTCATTCTTTAATTTGATATTTTACTTTTTAATATATATATATATATATATATATATATGAAGTTATTTTGATAATTTTATGGGCACTACGATGTCTACCCCCATATCATTAACTAACGGATAGTTAGAATACTCATATTTTCGCTCGATCACAAATATCCATTTAGGCTTCATATCAATTGCGAATTTTATCCGCATGTGTTCACGGACGCATATTTTTTTTGCCATCTCGATGGGGGTAGTATAAAAAAAATCAAAATTTTACTAAAAGAAATATCTACATTTAATGGTGACAATACCTTAAATATGATTAGGAAAATTATATTTGGACACCCATTATATTATTCTACACCTAGTGAGAGAGAGAGAGAGAGAGAAATAGAGAAAATTATAGACATGATGATATAATATAATAGAAAGAGAGAAATAAAGAAAAATAAAAAATATTGATAGAGTGTTTAAAAAGTTGAGATGCTTAAATATCATGCTTCATATGATCATCTTCGAAAAAAATATTTATAAAGAAAAGGAAATCGACTTTTCAACCTTAAGAGAGACTCAAATACACGAGAACAACGTATATCCATTGCTTGGATAACACACTTATCATTCATCAAAATTCCATAATTTGATTATTTTATATTTTCCTTAGCAGTGATGATTAATTAAGTCACACAACTTTTAACTTTGCTTTCCATTATATCCAAGTTGATGCAATTCAGCATGATTATTCTACATAAAAAAAGGGAGGAAATTGAATTCTTTAACCAACGTTCCATTAAATATGGGACAAGGCAAAGTATGGTGTTGACATTGATAGAGAAAGATGGAATCTTGAGATTCAATTGGTTTTCTCTTTCATGAAAAGTCCAAAATTAATTTTCATTAGCTTATTAGCTTATAAGAAAGAAGGACAATTGATTGGAGAACATATGGTAAGTTGATAAAATAAAACTATAAATAAAAACCCGAAAAGAGGCGAATGCTAGAAGGAAATGGGAGAGGGAACCTTTCATGCATTCCTAGTAATTGAAAGTAAACATTTTTTAATGTATATGATCAAGTGGCATACACACTATCAATAGGAATTCGTTGCCATTCATCTTAGCCATCAACAACGCTTTATGTTCTTTTCGGCCTTTTTATTTTTTTAATAGACTTATCCTACTTCATGAATGAATGTGGTCATGTTTTATATCTCCTACTAAGGTAATAAGGCTATATATTTTGATCTCCACTAGACTATGTGGATGAATCATTAGAGATAAATAACATTAGAAATTCTCTTCATACACTTGCTTGGTTGTTTCCTCAAAATTTAGAAGATTTTAATTGTTTTTTTCTTCTTTTTTGTTGTGTGTCTTATTTTCTATTTAGAATGAGAGTTTTATTTTAGTAATTTCTTAAAGAATAATGAGATAAAACTCTAATTTTGATTGTAAAATAATGTAGATTTTTTTAAAGAAATTAAGATTAAAATGTGATAATATTTATTTATTTATAAATTTGTCTATTGGAGAAGGAGCCTTGTTATAAGGATAAAATTAGGTTTTGATGACTTATTGATATGGATTCAAAAGTAATTACCTAACTATATTTTCGTTTTTCTACATTCGGATTGAATGTAAATACGTATTATCATTTTTATTCCTATATATTGATAAATGATAAGTATGCACATTATTATTATTTCACCATCTTAATAAAGGCTTTGCTGATGCTTTTGTTTCACAATCATGATTCCCCTATCAACATGAATGGGTCCCATGACTGTCGACGAAAAGAGAACACGCAAATTATCTACGTCTTCAAAAAATAGCAAAATAATATAGTAGTAATTAATACAATAATTCAATAATATGTATTCTTTGAAAACGACCTTTTCTCACAAAAATAGTAGAAGGAAGAATGCCATCCAACGAGGTAGTCCAAATGCAATTTGCATTGTGTCTTCCTCCCTTAAATCGGGGTTAGAAGTTTTAGGTTGGAAACTATAGTTGAAGACTTAAAGCTAAAGCTAGTCAACAGAGCACGGATTATATATATAAAAAATCAAGTTATACTTAATATCTTAATTATTATCTGAAGAAAATCAAAATGCAATAAAAAAATATTAAATTCTAATAAATAAAACATTTTATATAAATTTGAGAGAGTAAAATTTCTTAAGTCTATGTTTAGTTTGATGAAAAGATGCATTTAATAGAAAATTAAAAGTGATATAGTATATTAAGATTTAAAATTCAAACTAAATTAAAATTGAAATAAAAATTAATTAATAGTATTTGTAAGAAATAAAATTTTAAAAAAATAAAAAAATAATAATTTAGGAAATATGAATAAAAAAGCCTCATAAAACTTATTTATTGGAAGAGTGAGACCTGAATTTATAATATATTTCTATATAGATCACACTTATCCCCTATGAAAAATAATTGTGTTAGAGTTGGTATGATTATTAAGCATAACAAAATTATTCTTTTAAGTATTTAATATAACTATATATTCTTGCATATTCGTACTCGAATTCAAAATCATTAATTAAGTTAGAACAATATCATATCAACTAATTCACTTGTTTAATATCACCTAAATTTATAATATATGATTGAGTAATTTTA
>PYAF01004258.1:918274-938839 GCA_007407185.1 Glycine tomentella | reverse complement strand
AGCCTTACTTGTTGTTGTTGCTACTCATATATATGTTGTGATTATTTTCATGCAGGGATGTGACTCCAACTACCTAGTCACTTGTTTGTTATTGACTCTAGCATTTCTAGAGATCCTCAAACAGCATCATTTGTCATGCGGTTTGCCATGGATCACAACTACTTCTTCAAGGCTTTCTCATATGCATTTGTTAAACTTTCTTCTACCAATGTTCTCACAGATGTGTAGGGTGATGTGCAAAGGCAATGTAACCAGGAAACTAATGGTAATTCTTCTTCTTTATCTCCTTTTTATTAGCAACATGAACAAATTTTATTATATAATAGTTTTAAAAAGGAAAATTCAAAAATCAATAATATATATATATATATTTTTTTAATTAAGAAAATAAAATAAAAATTTAATTATTGTTAAATACAATGATAAAAACTTCTAAAACTGACATGGATCCTAATATAAGAACTAAAAGATTTAGAACTTCTACAAATGAGTTATTACAAGTAGATTAAAAAATAAACAATTGCAACCAACCTGCAAACCATAATGTTCCGCATGATATTTGTTATCCCCTTCAAGACGTTCAACTTTAACATACTTGTCAAAGGAAGCATAAACATCAGGACAGCCTTTCACATCAACGGTTAAAAAATCATACATACCACTGTAGCAAAAGCTTCAAGGTTATGTTCTAATGCACGAGCAGGAGCAGGAACAGTAAGAGGATCAAGATCCATATGAGGGACAGAAGGAACAAGAACCTCATCAGTGGCAGCAAGAATCTCATCCGCTGAAGGAGAAAGAACCTCAGGAGGCTGAGGGGAAGAATCTTGAGTGGCAAGATTGTGGCTTGGCTCATTTATCATCCTCAGCCACTCTTGTTTATCCTTCAAAAGATTGTTGCATAACTCATTTAGCTTCTCCATCAGCTCTTGCATCTCCTCGTCGTCAGAGAAATGATCAGACATTGTTTTCTTTCGTTTCCCTTTGTGATTTCTATCAGTGGTTCTTGAAAAAGATACAAGCAATCCGTTAAGTATATAAAGAGAAAAAAGATACCACCAAGGCACCGACCTTTTCTTTTCAAAATTACCGCCAAAATGCAGTACTTAGTTACGTATATATGCCAATGATATATTAAGCTGTCAAGAGTAGTAAAAAAAATACTGATATCTTATTAATACCGTAAAATCATTGCTCCCTTATAATTTTTGCATTCTGTTTTATTTTGTTTATCTTTTTAAATTGAAATGAACTTGCATTCCCTGCCACTCAGTGGAGAAATCAGGGTCCAACACTTATAATTACCTGCAAATGTTTATGAAAAAATATTTTTTTAACTTTTACCTGTAAATAGTTTATCTGTGAAATTCTTCGGTAACACCTGTAATTACCTGCAGATGTTTTTTACTATCCCAAATAATTACCTTTCAAATAATTGTTAACATATTTAATCTTGATTTCATGTGTAATACTATATAATTTTCTGATGATATAATGAATTCCGAGTTTAATATACATGGTATAAAAAATTTATTTTGTAAACCAATTATAATTTTAAAACCATTATTTATATGACTTGTAAGATGGTTATTCTAAAGAAATTCGTTGTGTTTAAAAAAAAAACTTGGAACTTGCTAAAAAGTGTGTCAAGGCATTGAAACTTGAGTCTGGCAGCTTAGACCACTCGGCCATCCTGATTTGTTGATTAAATTGTTAATCAATATTAATTAATTTTATTTATAAAATTAGGAGTTATTAACAGTATTATATATTTATACTATTCTGGGCTTCATCGTTACAAAGGCCCGTTAGGTAGCTAGTAGCTAGTAGCATGTCAATGATGAAGGACTTTGCCCCACGTGATGGAACTACACACAATGATAAGGGTAGCTAGTGTTGTGGTGATTTTTTTTTTTTTTTTTTTTTTTGTATACCACATTGAAACTAATCAATTTTTCTACTACTAGGCGATCTTAGTGAGTTTAGTATTGAAATGATTTTACTCAATATGTGATGTCTATTATGTTTGTTTGTTTTTTGGAATATTATCTGTATACATATGTTATCGGATGCTTGATTCATATGATAATTGTTCTATAATAATGATCATAAAGGATTGAATTCAAATTTGGTATATGCCTATATATCAAGGGAAAAAAAATATTTGCATGTTTTAATGTGGGAAAATTCATATTACATAGGAGTGAAACTAAGGTTGTTCATTCATGATCTGACTCATTTTATTTAAGTTTTGATTTGATCTAACTTATTTAACAAATAGGTTAAACTTAAATTTTTAAAAAAGTCTATTTAATTAAATAGGACAAATCACATGTCTTAAAAAAAGTCTATTAAGTCTAACGGACTGATCCGTTTAACAATAATATATTATAATAAAAATATTATAATTAATATTATATATAATATTATAATTATTTTATTTAAATTACAAAGTTATTTTAATAGTGTGACGATTTGAATTATTTCAATTAATGTTTAAAATATGCTACTTCGGATAAGTATAAATGGATTGTAGGAATATAAATTTGAGCTTCTTGAGCAACTAATTCAGAATAAAGGATAAATTTCTATTGATTTAACAAAAGCATGCAGCAAAATATCAACATAAATGTTAATGATGATAAATGTATACTAGGTTGATAGCTTCAGCTAGCTATTGAATATAATAAACAGGCTAAAAACAAGTTTTATGCATCGTAAATGTAAAAGAATTTACACAACCAACCAATAAGAAATGATGGTAGGTATGACCATTTTTAATGAATGACAAAAAATCTTTTTCACAATTGTAGAAACTTAGCCAAACCAAATTTGTGCATCCGAAGATGCAATCTCCCAAATAAACCTATGTTAATTTTATGCATAGTAGGTTTGCACTATGTACCTTCAAAGACAGGTATCCAGTAAAGAAATCAATATAAGTTTAAAGAAAAAATATGTAGTATAGTAAAAGGTAATATAAAATTTTCATAAACATAAGGATAACGGAATGGGATTTCAATGTCCAATAGAGTCAAAATTGATTTAGAACTAAAATTCAGACCCCAACACGTACTCATAGAACAAATTTCAACCTATTTTCCAGAGGAAGTCCCACTGGTAACGATGAACAACTGAAATTATTGTGGATTCTGCTTCTGCCCTACTATAACTACTGGGAAGAAAATACCACTTGCTCATCATCATCTGTTCCAAAGTACCGATCTCCAAACTCGCCCATGCCAGGTATGACACGGAAATCTTCATTCAAACCAATCTCAATCTCGGATGTTACTATCTTTATTCTTGGAAAACTTTTGCATACCACATGCACACCTTTAGGTGCCTGAAAAGGTGCAGCGATCAAATGAAAACCATTTAAACGACACAATAAAAAGAAAGAAGCAAGAGAGAATTAATCACAATAAAAAGAAAATGAGCAAGAGATATAGAGGAACTAAGACATTAGTCACTTACAGATATGAGATTAAGGAAAATAATGTTGGACTCAGGTACACCCTTTTTTATGAGTAAAGAAACTGCTTGAACAGCCGAATTCCCTAAGGATGAAAATGTTCCAAGGTTAATTCAAATGAAAACCAGCAAAACCAATAATCAATTTCTTTCAAATCCTCTTTTTATTATTATTATGTGAGCTACTCAGTAACGGCAATTAGGCTGCACACACTTGCAACTTCAACACAAAAGAGAATGACAAACCTGTGCCAAGTATAGGGTCCAACAGTAACACATGCCTATCTGAGATATCATTTGGCAACTTTTCGTATATTAGCTGATCATTGATCGAAGCATAAGCTATCAGTATCATCGAGTGAAACAGAGATTTGTACCAAACCATAGATGCAGATGAACTAACCTGCTGACCATTGTCACCTTCTCTGTGAATTAAAATTTTCCCAATCTTTATACCTTTACAGCACGCTCTCAAAGCATTCTCCATACTCTCCCCGCTGAAATTAGCATATATTAAATTATTAATTATGATAACAGAAAATGAATTTCTTAACAATAAATTATAAACTGCAAAGAGACACAGGGTTTCCTGGGGCATGCCACCAAATGCAATCTAATGTATTTGATATTTCTAAAACTCAAATCAACACAAGATTTATTTTTATATTTATTGAATTATTCGTGATTGATTAAGAAAATACATTTTAGTCAATTCTTCGAGGCAAGGATGAAAGTATTCCATCAAATGCCCAACCAACTCCAGCTTTGGACTAGACTAATACCTTCTGATAACAGAGACACCACACAACCTTTTACAAAAATCAACACCAGTGTATACAGAACCTGCATTTGAGGACAAGAATGAAAAGTTATCACAAGAAGGTTAAAAATAAACAAACTTTTTTTTAGTAAATACAAGAACAAGAGTGACAACCACAAGGAAACATACACAAAGCTTTTAATTCAGCATGACAATTGTTGCAATTAACATCATGGAAACCAGAATACATCTCTCAAGTACTACAACATGACAAACATTTGCTTCACAGAAAAATTCCCTCACATGGAAGCCTCCTTTCAATATGGATTCGTATACTAGAATATCATGCCATGATTTCATATCACGTGAAAGGCATGAAAAAGTGAAATCAATGGAGGATATATAAGAGTGCTGGCGTTATTGGATCAACTTCAATAGCTATTAGTAGAACCTCTACCAAGACTAGAGCGTTTAACACCAAAAAAAAAAAAAAAAAAAAAAGAAAACCAAAACTATAGCCATAGACATTTGTAGAATACAGTTGAGAACTTGTAGTTTATGTTCTCCCCATTTGTGACAATATGCCAGCACATCAGAAACTAGGCATCCGTATTAACCACAATACTATCCGGTGAAAGGAGAAGATTTGAGCATCTGCAATGGTAGATACAATGCAAGCTAAGGTAGTAAACATATTCAGCTAAATCCTTTAGCCACAAGGATCAAAAACGTAAAAAATAGCACATAAAACTAGTACACCACAATGATCTTACAAGGAAAGTATTGAAAAATGTTACCAGTTGGAGTGATTACTTGCTTTTCTGTAAATGGCAGATGCCCCAAACCATGTTCCACAACCTGGTCAAGTGCAGCGATTATGATCAGTAATAATTAAAAGAAACTTGAATGCTGGAACCAAGTTTAGAAACAAAAAATAAACCTGTTTACTTACCAATCGAATCAATCGATCAGAGTAAAATATAAAATCATGCTTCGTTGTCTTGGCATCACGTATCAGGGTATGCATACCCCGTATCTGCATATTAGCAACTATCAAAATGGTTTAACTTTTATGACAAAATCAAAAGTTTGGAGTTCTAAGTGAGATAATTGAAAAGGCCCATAAATTGCAGGGGTACCTGAAAAGTTGACTGAATGACGTACAAATTAGGATATATTTTACACAGGTCATGCTGACCAAGCTTTGTGCGGATATGCTGTACAATCAAATCAATGGCCACATGATTATCTCCTCCACGAGGTATAATTATATCAGCATACTTCTTTGTTGGAAGAATAAAGTCATCAAAAGCTGGCTTCACAAATTTTGAATACTGCAACAAGCATTACATAAGAATCAGCCACAGAAATCCATCGATTGGTAGATATCAACATCAAAATCTGATAAAGAATATGATAGCTTGATTAATATTACTATAAAAACCAAAAACAATCCTTAATGACTTAATTCCATAAAAAAAAAAAAAAAAATGAATGACCATACGTTTCAATATTAAGGACGGTGGCGGATCCAAGATCCCGAGTCAGTGGAGGCAACTTATAAAAAATAAGATCAGTGGGTTCAAATATATTAATATAGATGGAATAGAATACAAAAATATAAGATTTTATTTATAATTTTGCTGTTTAAAAAAACTGTTATTGGTGAATTTTAAAAAATGCACAATGTAGGTCCGCCAGTGATTAAGGAATTTGCATAGTAGCCAACCAGTAACATGAAACTAAAATAAGATTTCCCAAGTCTTGCAATGAATTAAATATAACCAAGGTGAAAAAGAAGCAAGAATTAGTCAAAATATGCTAACAGTAGCACAAATGGTGTAGAGGAATTTACTACCTGATCAAGAACTGCTCCAATATCCCGACCCTTCTCGGTAGTGTCACGCCTAATCCTTCTTGCCAAACGAACATCAGCATCTGCACTGAACATTTTAAAATGTAAAGACAGCTTAACTTAACAATGACATATAAGTAACATTCTAACAAGTAGAAGTACAAACAATTCAATAACAATTTTAAACGAAAAGTTTATATACAGGCTTATAAAATAACTAAAAGATACTCATAGGTGACAACTTAAGAAAATAATAAAAAACCAACAAATAAATGAAAAAAGCAACAATTACGAAGATGCATCAAAGTGCAATAGACTCGTAGTCAAGGTTGTTAAACGCAAGTGTTAACTTGTAAAATTGTATAAGTTTACAAGCTCACACCTGCAAATTGAGTTGAATCGGTTGTGGAACCATTTCTGTGTGAACTCAAATAAAACACAGGTGAGATCACTCAAAATTGTGAGTTTGTGGCTGAATCTACAAGTCCACCTCCACTCACAAATTTAGAGCAAAACAACATTGATTTGTCCTGGTCACTCACATGATTAGGGCTCACTTTTAGACCTCATCTCTCTCATGTCCCCTCTTACGCATTCCCTGCCACTCAGTGGAGAAATCAGGGTCCAACATTTTCTGTTCTTAGCTCTCTTGCCTCACATGATCAATAAAGCTTATTGCGGCCCATTCAACTCATCCATTCAGCATGTATGTTACTCATTAAGCTTCCTTGTTTTCACTTTTCTGTGCGTATGATATAATTTGATTTTAAAATCCAGAAACGATCATAAGATATAATCTGCATTGTGTTATGTGAGTACTGAGTTGTAATTTATGATTAATCTCCTTTTTTTTAGGAAAACAATTATGATATTATTTCTGTCTGATATTAGTTGTGATATAAATTATAAAATATGATGTGTTATGTGCGTATGAAATCATATAATTATGATAGAATCTTTGTATGATATAATTTCTATAATTAATAGATTTTTAATATTATTTTGTATAATTATATTAGGTAAAATCTTATGAGTTTACAAGTCAAGTTTACAGAGGCTCCACAATTTTACATAAACTCTCGAGTTTAACAACCTTGCTCATAGTACCCCATGCCCTACCCCTAACCCTCAAAATATTCTTAAATGATATGGAACAATATGGAGAACATGAATTTTCCTATATCATGATGTGGATTATTGAGTACCAATTCCATGAGATGAAAGATGAACCATATCCCTTATAACTAACAAATACAACTGAAAACTTACAATAAATAAATAAATTCTGAGTTAAAGATGGAAAACAATAATAAAGGACCTGTGTCAACAAATATCTTCATATTCATTAACTCCCGAACACGTGGGTCATGGAAAACAAGGATGCCTTCCAAAATTATAACATCTGAAGGGTTCACCTGAAAACACGATAAAGCAACACAAAATGAATGAGAATGACAACAACTTGGTAAAACTAAGCTAAAAATATGCATTTGGACTATGATGTAAAATGTATTTTATGCTTGATTGCGCTATTGTATACTTGTTATTTGCACTAAAGGAAGAATGATTTTCTTTTGCAAGATATACGCAACTTCAGGAGCAGTATGTCAATCTTAAGCTGTTTAGCATTTAAGAAAGAGAGCTAAAACTGCTAATAAAATATGGAAGTTCCAGATATATACCCTTCTTAACACATCATCACTCTTGTAACTCTTAAAGTCATACTTTGGAATATCTACTGCTTTGCCATGCTTCAACTTGTCCATAACACGTAGCAGTTGCTTAGTATCAAAAGCATCTGATTAAACATCACAACATAAGTACAAGAACGGCCACATATTTTCATTAAGAAAAATAAAATGTCGTATATTTTTCCTTATCTTGCTACCCAATGAATTTTCAGAATTTCTTTAATTTACTTAAATGTAGCTTTAGATAATGAGTTCATAATTAGTTTATTAGAATGACTAAAACATGAGAATGGATTAAGGTTTTGGAACCTCATTCTCAAAGTGCATTTTAATAAAAACAGACAAGGCCATAGAATATTCCATCTTCTAAGTCAGTAATATTGACAGACAAAGAAGTATAATAGTACTGACCAGGATGGTCAAAGTTGTAATCTTGTACTCTTGTAAGTTCCTCCTCCGTCAAGTTATTGTAAAAAGAATCCTGTCACAAATAGTTTATATATTAATCTTGATGTGTAAATACAAGTACAATCAGAAACATTTAACTAATTTTGAAACACGTCACTGAAAAAGAATAAATAAGACAAAAGGAAGAAAGGAACAATTAATAGAATAAATAAATAAATAGAGATAATCAATGACATATCCAGAGTATATTTTGACTATACTACCCAAATAATTGTGTTTAATATCTTCATATTACGACATAAAAAGGCATGTGATCATAATACAAGAGAAGGTCGGGAAGAAGCTTAGAAGACTAAAACTAATAAAATAAACAGAGGGTAATGTATCATGTTGTTATAAATGGGGTCAAATTTACAATAATGATAACAAAAGCTTTCCTTAAAATTCTCTGAATATCCTGAGGAAAATAGAACCCAAGGGGATTTAGGTAATGGAGAGTATAGGATGCATATGGGACCCAAATCACAAATAGTGAACCTTAATGTAATTTTAACTTGATCATTGAGAAGTATACAAAGAAATAATTGATACCTGATTAACAAGTACAACTCGTTGATCATGAAGCTGCTGAATAATCATATCACAAACTGTTGTCTTACCAGATGCTGCACCCCCAGCAACACCTGCATCATATGACAAAAAATAAGTGATTTAGAATCATTAAGATAAAAGAAAATTTGTAAGAATTGAAAACAAGGTATCCAAACTTAGGACCTCATGAAGTATGAAGTAAGCTCTACTCTATTAATATAACATGCCATTTTAATTGACATAATTTGCAAAGCGTGTAAATTTGATATTAGGTGAAATGATATTTTGATGCTAGAACTCAGATCCATACATAAGACATTATGTAATTTAATTTCATGTTAATTTTTAATAACTCAAGGAAGATGAATTTGTGATTTCTTTTCACATCAGACATGAATTCTGACCTGACACATATGTAGCACCCATGTGAAATTCTATTACTTCAACTAACACAAAATTGTGCTTTAACAGTAGTGATTTTATTCATGTACTCTGTAACACAACTTGAAGGCCTCATGTGAACTTATTTGCCAGTTTGTCATAAGAAAACACACCTATGACAAAAGGTTGTTTATACATGTCAGTTTCTGAGGTTGTTGGTTGTTCTATGCTAGCCTTTCTTTGCTCAAAACCATCCATGTGAAATCCAGAAAAATGAACCTCTGAGGAAGACTCCATTAATTCTACAGCCAACTTAGCATCCATTGACAAAGACCTGGAAAAAATAATAGTTAAAAATTACAGATAGAAAAATGAAAAATAAAAATAAAAGTCATCAAGACTAATCTGAATCTACTATGATTCTAGTACATATAGTCATCAGAACATAGAATACAAACTAACCACCTAACTAACTTATGCCAGTGGCAGTTAGTTATGTAACAGATTAACCACCTTTTAACCTACGTTCGAGTGTACGTATTCGGATATACACATATATAAATGTATTAAAGATAGGGAGAGTTTATATAGTTTGCCATCATCTAAAAAGGCAGTTAGTTATGTAACAGATTAACCACCTTTTAACCTACTTTCGAGTGTACGTATTCGGATATACACATATATAAATGTATTAAAGATAGGGAGAGTTTATATAGTTTGCCATCATCTAAAAAGGCATTAGTTTTAACAGCTTGCAAAAGTGTTTGATTGGATCAAGTCAACCATTTTTTGATACTTTTGGTCACTATCCATTTCTAATAAAAGACTGGAAAAGCTTTTTTTCTTCTTCCATATCATGACCTTGCATTGACTAAATTAGACTAAAGTAGCATGCAATTCCCTTGCCTTCCAGTGTCATTGCAGATTGAGATATTGTGGAACACCCTTTTTCGGACCTTGGTAATTTCGATACCATTTTGAGTAATTGCAGATTAACTATGTGTTTGGATAGCTTGTTGAATTGATTCCAACTCCAAAATACATGGTGGAGAATTTAAAAATCGGAAGCAACAAAGGGTTTATTTCACTTAAGAACATGGAAAAATAATTGATTTGTCGACAATGCACCGCATATCCAAACATAAGCCAAGGCATGCCAAGGGAATACAAAGGTTTCTTTCTCAGACTTCCCTGGGACCATTTTCTTAAATCTACCCAAAACCCTACAAATAGACTAAGCATCTCCAATTCCTCAAGTACAAGAATTATACATCCCACTTTCATTTTGCCCTTGTCTAATATGGACAGATAAGAGTAAACAGTAAACAACAAAACATATCATATCATATAAAACTCCCAGCATATGCATCAAACACACATTATGCTCATCCACTCAAGACAACCCTTTCAACAAAGTAGCCAATAGTGATTCAAGTTTCACTAACCAAGTTAACAAAACATCAATACACAGAAATCAAACAAGGAAAAGCACCCTCCAATGCAAACTAGCCACCCAGGAAAATAAAATAAAATAATGAATCAAATTAAAAAAGCTAACTTTATACTCACCCACCCCAGTAACCACAGCCCAAATTCTCAACTGGGTTTTCCACAACCAAATCCAGATCCAAGAAAATTACTTAAATACAAGGCAAAGATTTCAGTGGCAGATTTCATCAAAATTGAACCCCAAAATAGAAACCAAGCAATGCATAGAAGGATGACAAGCTGTACCAAATAGCCAAATGCTGATTCCAAAACACACACCTGTTGAACAGAAGAATTTGACTAAAGGAGAAAGAGGTGCAGAGCAATGATAGAAAGGTGAGAGTTATTTATTGCAAACAGACACAGCTGAGTAAGCATCAAATGTTTTTGCGAAATCCCTTTGTTTTTGGTTTGGTTTATATATAGTCGTTGTGGGTAAATGGACCCCATTTTTTCTACAAAATTACCACCTTCACCTACCACTATTATTATTATTATTCTCATTCTGATTCCAATTCCCCAAGAAATTCAAAACTTTTAGAATTAAATATTCACTTTTTAATTTATCTTCCTCTTACCAAAATTATTTTGTAATTGTTGAATGTTCACTTTTTCAAAAGATTCGGTAGAGTATATACGCACATTAGTATAAAGTTAATTTTTTTTTCCTCCGGATATGTGCTCTAACTTATCTCATCATCCTTTCCTGTTTTATCTTGGTCTATTTTTTTATAAATAAATGTTAAATATTTTTTATTTTCGGTATAACAAAACATTTTTTCAATATTTCAATGCTTGAAATAGTTTAATCTTGGAACTTGCAAGTTGCTGCAATATTTTTTTATTTATTTATCATTGACATGCACTGTATTCGGAAATGTCATTGTACTGATTACTGACGGTGTGTGCCCCAAAGCTGATCAGATCTTTTTAGAATCCAAGTTGGCATTGAATCGGATGTGGGCCCC
Source organism: Glycine tomentella (assembly GCA_007407185.1). Lineage (NCBI taxonomy): Eukaryota > Viridiplantae > Streptophyta > Magnoliopsida > Fabales > Fabaceae > Glycine > Glycine tomentella. The sequence continues at coordinate 927,223 of PYAF01004258.1, read as the reverse complement.
ACTTACCTTTTTCAAAGGGAACTCATACTGTGTATATTTAGATTAAGAGAAGTTTTAAATTTAAGTTTATATTAAACTTAATTTTGTAAATCGAATTTGCAAAAACAATTTAAATTTTGTTTTCATAAAATTGGGTTTTTAGACAATACTTTAATATATAAACGTACTTTAAAAGTTATCAAACATATTATCAAATTGAATTTACTCACCAAAAATACATTCAATATCTAAAAATACTTTTTAAATAATCAATCAAACATGTTCATAATAAATAATACAAATAAAAAACTATATATAAAAAAATAATATAACAAAGAAAATGAAATTCAATACCCCTCTTTCCCTAAATATAATATTTTTTAATTGATTTACACTCTTAAAAAATTAGTTAATATAATTAATAGTATTAAATATAAATAATATAATTATATAAATATAATATCGTCTTTTTTTTTCAAACGCCACAATCACGTCATTTTAGAAAGTTTTGTCTCACTATCCTTAAAAGGATTCAACTGGGTCCACCTTTACCTCTACCGACTACCATATTTTTTTAATGAGTAAGAAATAACAAAAAAATGTTAAATCATCCTTGGGAATTATTAGAGAACAGATTATGATTTCCATTTTTACATCTGTTTAAAAATATCCATTTGCAAATATATTTATGTGAATAATATTTTCAGTTGATTCTCTCATCTCACTTAAATAAATAAAATAATTATATTTAAACTTAAACTTAATAATTTCAATTACTCTCTACATCAGCTGTTAAATAACCATTGTAGAATATTCGATGTAAAATATATAACATTTGTGGCAGTGCCATTATTATAGTATAATAGTAGTAGTACACACATTTAAATGGAACCAAAGTTGCATGTTAATAAATTAATTATCAATATAAATATATTAGAAGAAGTTTAGTTGAAAATATATGATATAATTTGCATATTTTAGTCAAATTCTATATTTATATAATATATATTTTTAACTCTATATAATATATTTCTAATTTACCTTTTTTCTAATACATTTATATTACATAGTATATAGTATAAAATATAAAATATTTATATTTCTGTAAAATCACACTAAAACATACTAATTTAAATTTATTAATTTATTTGCGGCTCCAAGATGAGTGCTCTCCTATTCCGACTTCCCCATAGCCTCCGGTAGCACAGCCGAGAAGCTACCCCCGGAACAAAAGGATCATTTTTTATAGTATAGAGAAATGAACATGTTCTTGACTCGACATCATTTGTTTTGTTTCACTAGAATTTATTGGCTTTCTAATTCTTTATTGAGCTGGATGATAAAACCAAATCTTGCATTGACATTATTTAATAAGCTTAATTACAAATTTTATTACCCAATTATCATTATTTTGAAAATTTTGTCATTTAAATTATTATTTTTTGCATTTTATCATAATATTTTCAATTTTGGGTATTTTGCCATCATAATTTTCAATTTCTACACATCATATGATACATTACACTCACACACGTTATGGGGATAATTTATTTAAAAAGAAATCTCATGTTCAAGCCTGTTGTGTGTTAAAACCCTTCATAATAGCAATAATTACAATATTATAAACGAAATTTATCTATGATAAAGTAAGGAATATTCATGTCATGACAAAAAAATCCTACTTTATCTTCACATTCTTTCCAAGTCAACCCGTAGTGACTTACTCAAATTTGCACTTAGGCTGGGATAATAAAGTCTTACAAAAAATCAAAATTTTAAAAAATATAAATTTACATAAACTAAAAATAAAATTAAAAAACTTAGATAAACTAATATTGAAAAATATAAATTTATAAAAAAAATTAAGCCTAACTTTTTTTTTTGTCGTCGTCTTTTTTTTCAATAATATACTCATAGTAATGTATACAACTTCTAACTCATTGGAATCGTCCTAGAGAATTTGAATAATTTGCACAATGTGTTAAATTTAAATTTCATTACCAACGTTGTACACTTAAAAAGTTTATGACTTTTTTGTCGGTTTCTTCTCAAAAATAAAATTATATCTTTGTTTAGAAAGAATTATAGTTGCAGTAATTATTGTTATAATAATAATTTAATTTAAAATATGTGTACTGTTGCGTCAATAGATTGATGCGTAACTCACGACAAGTGTACCGATCGTTCAAGTAATAATTTGATAAATAGAGTATCGTCTCCACGAGGATTGAGACACTCGGATAATTGTAATTATTATCTTAAAATTGGAAGAAATAAAATAGAAATAAAATTGATTTATGTTTTTGTTTTGTAACTTGGAATAAATTAATTTCTCTTACTATAACTACTCAAAGATACACCTTAATTAATTGGTTAAACCTAGATTTCTCGGTCTTTTTATACCTTTAATCCTAATTAAGAATTCTAATTCCTTAGTAACCCCCTTTCGGATTAAGCTTTAAGATGTTCATCCCTATCCCTAAGTAATGTCAAACTGTCACTTTATCGCTTTCAGAAACTAAAACCCAAATATCCCTATTGTGAATTAAAGCTCTTAGTTCCTCTAATAGAGTGATCAATTCTATCAATGGAATTTAAAATTGAAGAACAAGATAAAGAGAAACAATCATAATAATATTTATTAATATCAATCCAATCCACACAAGAGTTCACATTGGCTTTTGGCCTTTACCACAATCAAAGAAGGATTAGCCAGACATGATATGTCTAGCTTAATACAAATAAACCAAAGAATAGAAGAAAATGCAAAGAAGAAGAGTAATCAAACCCCTAATCTTGGCTTCCTTCTTGACCTTCTTGATTCTTGATTTCTCTCGATGTCTCCTTCTTGGTGTTTCTACCTCTAGGTGTGTGTTTAAAACGTCCTCTTACTTCCTTATTTATAGTCCAACTTGCAAAACCCTATTATCTTTTTGTTATTATCTTATAGTATTCCGTTTTCATATTTTAGTTGCTTTTTTATTTTGCTTTTTTTCTTCTATTTATTGCTCCTAAATATTAAAATAACAATAATTAATAATAAAATTAATGATAAGATAATTTATATCTATTTAAAGCCTTTATTTGATATTTTATTTTTAATTTCTTAATTATCTTATCCTAAAAACTATTATATGCTAACAACTTATCATGTACCGTATTTATTTTAATTACACAACTCATCATAAAAACTTTAAAGGAATGATTCTTTGCAACTTTTTTAAAACTGAAAAGGGCCACAATTCCTCTTTTCTCTGTTTTTGTCTTCTCTTAATCTCATATATGATCTACTTATTTTCGTCTTTTTATTAGGCTTAAGTGATAACGAGCATGCAATTTTCATCATGGATGGTTTCTTAAGCATTCTACCAAATACCGTAGTGAAAGAGTCATATTAGTTATGTTGTACAATAATTTATAGTAACATCTGTTTTCCTATCTTTTTTCTATCACATTCCTTGTTATCTTTAATATTTCTTTAGTTTTTATCTTTCCGTTTTATTATTGTAAGGTTTGCTGTATATATACAAATAATAACTGTATGGGTATTCGGAATCAGCTAAATAAATTACAGAAGGTCCAACAAGATCTGGTCAGCCTGTTCTGTTGAGCAGCTCTACTAGGGAGAAGGTGGCTGTAATTGTTTTCAATGCATGATCAACAATCTTCTGGAATTCTGGTATGTTTCGTGGATAATCTCCTCTAACTGATTTTCAGGTGAGTAATTATAATTAGGAGTATTTCCAATGGAGTAAGATACGTACATATTCTGACTCTCTCTTTTACTTATACACAGTGCACACATCTCACATCCAATTGTAATGTTTTCTTCTTGTGAATATTGTGATCTTCTTCTCTATGTGTTTACCACGATTAACATCCTCCGGGAGAAAGAATTTGATCTTATATGGATATCTGTTCATCTTGGACATAATAATAACATTATTAAAACCGATATTAAACTTTCTCTTATCTGCAAAGTAGCAAAATTCGAAAGAAGGATTGATTGGTCACGGAATTAGCATAATTTTGTATTATCAAATAGAATATAAGAAAGTTTAGAGAGATGTCAGATATGTTAGGATTTTTGTTGTGTTTGTGCAGAAAAAGAATGGTGTACAGTGTGCTCGTTAACATCTTTGTGTCGTTTATCGATTTGGTCCCTCAATCTCAATTTACAGGTGAAGTCGTGAAGCTGATGATAAAACTGTTTCCTTCGATAAACCAAATTCAGTTCAGAATTGAATTTCTTTTATTTGACCATCGATCACTTCAATAAATGAAGAGAGATTTATAACATTATTTTCTTACAAAATATTAAAATTATGGATGAATGTGGTAGGAAAATAAATAAACAAAATAATAGATAAAAATAATGACAAGAGATATCAAAAAATTTATAAGGCCCGAAGAGTGTCAGTCTTCAGTAAAAAAAAGCTACTTCTAGCAATTTTTAATATATTTAATGTTATAAATATTACATGTAAAATAATTAAGTTTATAAATTACATGTAATTTATTAAATTAAATTCGCTTATAATTTATTTCATACTACTACTTTGTTCAAAAATATTAAGAAGAATAATTTTTTTTTGTTAATTAAAAGAATACGTCTGTGATATTCCTATGCAGAGCATTGGTAAAAAGAAAATAAAGCAAATAACTAATTGGACCAATGCAATCATCAATGTTCCCAAGCAGAAAAGAAACGTAGAGTAGAGATGTTGTTCAAATTTAGGATAAAATTAAATATGAATACTATCATATTTATTTGAATTGTAAGTTTTTTTTTATAAAAAAAATTAACAAATCCAAAATCAACTGGCTAAAATCATATTGATTTAGTCTCGTTTACCAAGTTAAAAAAAAATACAATTGCACTTTTTAATTTTTTTTCAAATTATATATCATATTATCCTTTTTCTGTTCCTAGTTTCAAATCACAATGGCACTCATTTCAAAAGAAATTACAATTGCACTTTGAATTGTTGAATTTTTTTGGGTTTATTCAATATTATGAAAGAAGTCTAATTGAATTGATTATTATAAATTCTTAATACTATTTTTAAATTTTACGGATAAAAAGTGCAAAAATGTTATTGGTACAATAAATTATACAACAGTTGTTAAAACGATAGTTTTTGTGTCTATTAACAAAATTGTATTGTTTTTAATAAATTTTAACTGATAAAATAAAATGTATTTAAAAGAGTATTTATAGGATGTGCTTGTAGCATTTCTTTATCATATAATTTATCGGATTATATGTCTTGTAAAATATCGGGAAAAGTAAAAAGCAACGCTGTTTCATTTGTGAGTTTACAACTGTGTCCGTTAGGCCTGAAACCATGCAAGCCCATGACAAAACATGAGGTTGTTCCTTCCATGGGTTGCCCAAAGCAAAAAAAGTATTATCCAAATTGGTACAGTGAATTCAATAACAAAAATTGATTCTCCTGATTACAATTTTTCTTTGGATCAAATTCTCCTAACGACAATGATGCAAAAACAAAAAGGCTTATGCTTGGTACACCATTTTCGTAACAGCAGAATTTCCAAAATATCCTTTACTATTTTACGCATTTTACTTCATATGGATATGGATTCGCATAATTCATATGGATTGGCGAATCCGTAAAGATCTTACAGATTCGTCAATCCATATGAATTTTTTATTTTAAATAAACAGGTCTTGAACATGCGACCTTCGCGTTATTAACATAATGCTCTAACCAACTGAACTAATAGACCAATTATGTTAAAAATAATTAATGTTAATACATATAACATTAAATTTTTTAATGTATATTTAATACACATAATTTTACATAATAAATTTTGTGACAATTAATTTTGATGTAATAATTAATTTATAGTTTAATTTATCAAACATGCGAATTTATCTATAAATTTTGTTTTGTAACATATAATGTTACGAAATAATTTATAGTTTAATCGCATGTTTGTTTGATAAACTAAACTATAAATTATTAGATAAATTAAACTATAAATTTTGTAACAATTAGTTCCTAATTTTATTAGAGCAATTTGATTTTATTAATTGAATTAGCTCTATTTTTTTAAAAGAAAAAAGTATGTTTACACCATTGTTATATTTTAATAAAATTTCTATTTATAACTTGTTAATGCATCCATACTAAAAAAAATAAATGTGTGTATATTAATAAATTTTTCTCTTATATATATATATTATAGAAATCAAGGACTGTTTGTTTTGAAAAATAGTTTATTTTTATTTCTAATAACAAAAAGGTTAAAATATATATTTATTCTTCTAAATATTAAAATGTTTAAAATTCTTCATTAAAATATTTTGAATAAATTTTTCGTTCATCAAAATTAAAATATGTTGATTTCTGAATCTAACATAAATTCGAACAAATCTAAACCTAAGACTTTTAATTTATATTTTAAAATATGATTTTCAGAAATACAAAAAATCATCACAAATATTTGAATCCCTCTTCCCCCAACAGCCAAATGCGGAAGCTAATCATTTTATTACTCCTACTCTTTGAACATGTACGTGTGCTAAATATCATCTTTGAGAGAAGCTAAGACATTAAGTTTCTGGAAAGGTAATATGAATGTTATTGTTAATGGAGAACCGGAGAAGATACAATCGTGTGTTCCTAAAGATTAGGGATGCTTAAAAACACTAGTTTTTTTTAAAAAAATTATGACTATAACTAATTTTGTAAAAATAAATATAAAATTATAATCCAATTTATAATTATAAATATTTCAAATAAATTATTTTTATTTTAAAATCAGTTATAATTATAAAACTATAATTATTTTTATAAAAATGGATATTTCAAATAACTTATTTTTATTTATCCATAACTAGTTATATAATTGATTTGAAACATAACTTTTGTTATAAAATTAGTTATATAACTAGTCTATATGCATAATTAGTTATATATCTATATTTTAAAAATGAGTTATAATTATAATACCCTTTTATAATCTAATTATTTATTAGACATGGTTATGATTATGTAAATATCCAAAATATCACAGTACTCCTGCTAAAAGTTAATGTTTTATGGGCAAAGAAAAGAAAAAAGGAAAGCAAGGCGTATCTTGATGTAAACAATGAGCTGTGTTGTCATTGCATGTAAATCTTTTATACCTTCTTTGGGCTAATCTTTGTTTGTATCCTTTTAATTGGCAGCGGTGTGGTTGGGTGTTGATGAGGTTAGAGATGAAAAATATTAGAGAAAATGGATTCACAAATTTGGGGAGGTGTATATTGTGGGTTTTTAATTTTTGAAATTCAATCAACTCCGATGCCAACAATGAAAGAGTTTGAATCTACTTCTGATCTAAAAAATAAAAATTTTAATTTTATGAAAACTAAAAACAAAAAAAAGACTCAAAATATTTTAAGGACGAATTTTAAATATTTTGATGTTTATAAAAATGAAAAATATATTTAGTTTAACAAAAATATCATCTTATTTTTTTACTTTATTTTATATATTTAAAGTTACATGTGTTTAAAAACACACACAAAAAAAATAAGTTTTACTGTATTCTCTATAATATAATTTCAGAATAAAATAAAAATAATGTCATGTTTAAAATTAAAAGTAAACAAACTAATATTTCCTTCTAACAAATCAAGAGCGTATCTCTTACATTAATTTTATACATTAAAAAAAAAAAAAACTCGATCTGTTAAATATCAACCCAAAGTTTATCAAACCCAATAATTCAAGGCAATACATTTTGTTATGATATATTTTCTTCCTTCCATGACATTGTAAGAAGCAACTTTCTCAATTAGATGGAATGGAAAAGTGGGTAACAAAGTGATGAGCATGCATAGGTTGAGAAATATGAAAAGAGGCACGCAAATATCAAATGTTTAGCAATAAAATAGCACATTGATGATCAGCATGCGTGAATGAATGATTATATATATATATATATATATATATATATATATATATATATATAAAAGAAATGATTTAATTACTCCAAAACTAACTTTAAAATATGATTTATTTTTCTAGATTTAATTATTAAAATGAAATTATTTATTATAAAACCATTAGATCTTAAAAAATAGATAATAAAAATAAAAATAACTCTAAAAAAGTATTATGAGTGAATCTCCTTTATATATATATATATATATATATATATATATATATATATATATATATGCATGCATCCCAGTGTGCAATTGCAATGGTAATGGACCCCAATCAATTATGAGCAACAACAATTTCTATTTCACTCATGCGTATCAAAGGAAATAAAGAATGTCATACGTTTTCTTTTTTTTTTTTTTTTCAATCAACAAAGGATTTTGGGTTGTTTATTTGCAGCTACAGAACTCTTTGGCAGTTTGGCAATACATGAGATTGTGTGCTTTATTTCAGTCCTCCTTTTCTCCACTCATCAAGCTCAATGCATAAACGCACTTCAACTAATATAATTGATCCATTTTTTATTTTTTTTACTTGACACAACTAATTCTATAAACGTCATACCTAATTTACCCTCTCGTTATTGACTCTTAATATATAACCCCCTTTCATGTTGTTTGAAGGTCCCATATATATCTTCTAAATCTCTAGGTATAATTTATATATGTAATGCAACTTTCTTCAATGTAAATTGATTTTAAGATGAAATTTATTATAGTATCAAAATTTGTAGTTCATTTCTATCTTCTTCTTTTTTATTTATTTATAGGAATCTCTATATATTACATATTCTAATATTATTTTGGTAAACATTTATGATAAGCTAAATTAATGACGGGAGAATATCTTTTTGTTTAATTATTATTTTAGTTGCTGAATTTAAAGGATGTATTTTTTTAGCCTCTGAAATTTAAAAATACATTTTTAGTTTTCGGATTTGATAAATTATTTTTTTAATCCCTGATATAATAATCAGATACTTTTATGTCGATTTTGAATATTTTAT
>PYAF01004258.1:888937-909033 GCA_007407185.1 Glycine tomentella | reverse complement strand
TAGGTTTTATATATTAAACAAATAATGGCTTGCTAGAAAAGAAAAAGAATGAGATGTAGCAAGAGACTGATGATGAAGAGTAGTCAGTGGGGGAAAGTGTGTGTACTAAAATGAGTTAGCACCCCACCACTCAATAACGGTGTAGGACTGTGACCTTGTCTCTAAGGGTTGGGTCCAAATTTTGTGACATCAAGTACTACTATAATTAAGTGTAAGAAAGTACTGATCTAACTCAATTGATAAATAATTGAGTTTCTTAAATGTGATATCAAAGATTCAATCTATAACTAAAAGGAGACTTTATCCAAAGAAATAAAATTTATTTTTTAATAATATGTGTCTCAAAAGAAATTAGTCTTATAGTGCAAATAAAAAAAGTATCATAGCCGAAAGAGTTCTGTAACTATAATTTTAGAGCATAATGTTTGGCATTATCGATTAAGACCGTACATTCAAGCAACAGGCAGCATAATTTTGTAACATCTCAAATGCCACTTTGCTGCTATTAATCATTGCTAGTTTCCTTTAACTTTGTCATTTTTTTTTTTCATTTTAATTCATTGTCACTTTGGTTACCACATCCTTTACAATTTTTCTTTTCTTTTTGTGACATGTTTTAATGTAAAATTTATAATCAAATAAATTATTATAGACACATATTTTAATTATATGCAATAATATAAAATTATTTTTTTCAAATTTAATTCCACCTAACTTCTAAATAACTGTCCCTTAACTTTTTTGTGTGTGAATGATTTTGACATAACACGACCATTGCCCTCCCTTTTCCTGTCTTCCTACTACATCTTTCACTTACCTCAGGGTGGAAAAAAATTAGAATAGAGACATGAAATGTGTTTTTATTTTGTAAAAGAAAAAGAAAAACACGGTTATCATTTTTTTTAAAAAAAAAACTTTTAAATTGCTTTATCTTTCGTCCCTGAAATGTAAGCCCGTGAATTTAATTAATTTATTTCCAATAAAATTTGTCATCTTTACCAATAAAGTTAAGATTGTAAAAAAAAAACTAAATACAGTTAAAAATTACAAAAAAATTATCAATTAATAAAAATATTGTTTGCGCAAATTTATAGTTAGGAGTCCAAATAGAAGAAAAAAAACAACTGTTTACTGTAGAAACAGTGTGGAATGGTGGGAATAATCAATTAATCGAATTATTCTAGAATAGACCTTAGAACTATAGTAACCACACGCAAGTAAATTGATTTATTACACCATTAATTGTTCTTTATTATATGCAATGAGCACGATGATCTTAGTTGTTTGTTGAATGGTGAATGGTGAATGGTGAATGGTGGAAGCTTCGAGAAGATACAAAGCAACAGAATGGCTACGTCAAATGGACCATGTGGCATCATCATCACTCTCGCCAACACCCTCCCAAGAACACTTTTGCCTTTCACTCCGTAATGGCCTCATTCTATGCAATGTCCTCAACAAAGTCAACCCTGGTGCTGTCCTTAAGGTCCCACCTCTACCATTTTCTTTCTCATTCTAATTCTTCCCAATTTTTTAGATAGTCTTCAATTATAGTTCTTACACCTTATTTTATTTTATTTTTTATAATTTTACAATTTTTACTATTAAAAAAATGTTTTAGTATTATTAGCCCTCCTCATTATTATATCGTTGATTCTTTTTGAAGTTTCATTTTATAAAAAAAATATAATAATCAAGTTGATATTAGTTGAGAGTTGAGACTATATAGTCCCATCAATGCAATAATTTCTCCTCATTTCTAGTCTCATTTTCTGTTTTTCTTTTCTTTTCCTAATAAAATGTATTTTTTTTTTGTTTAATTTGGTTGTTTTGTGTATTGGGCTGAATAGGTGGTGGACAATCCTGGGCTTGCTGTTCAGTCTGCAGAGGGGGCGGCCCACTCTGCAATTCAGTATTTTGAGAACATGAGGAACTTTTTGGAGGCTGTTAAGGATATGCAACTTCTCACATTTGAAGCATCTGATTTGGAGAAGGTTTGGAATTAGAGTTCACTGGACAATATATTACTATATCTTCTTATTATATTTCGTATTAATCTTTTAATATTTCATAAAAAAAGTATTAGATGAAAAAGAAATATATTTAATTTTTAAAACCATAACAAATATTCAACATATTTTTATTTAGTAAGTAAAATATTAAAGGCTTAGAATTATTATATATTAAATATTAAGTTTCTAAGTTTAATTATATTAAGGAATGATTTCTAAATTTTAAATGCAAATTCTTTAAATTCTTTTGAATTAATTATACATATCTTCTTTATTTTTTTTTATTGTGATGTTCTTTATAATTTTAAATACGTATCTACATCTATATTCTAATATATACTTTTAAAATGATACATGAATTGACAATGTACATTGCTTTTAAATTTAAAATATATTTTTTTATAGACATTCTTAATTTATTTTTATATTTTTCTTAAATTTAAAATTATCAGTGAAATGTATATAATACTTTGGTAGTCACTCTTATTTGAAATATGTAAGATGAATAAAATAGTACAGGCTAAATTATTAATTAAGATAATTAAAACTAAAATAGGAACAAGTAATTTTTGTAAACAAGTTCAATTGCAAAAAAAATAAAAATAAAAAATTGTTCCAAACACATTTTTCCATCTTGCTATTGAAGATAATATCTTGTCCCACACTCAGTTATATAGATTTGATTTGTTTCTTTAATTATTTTGGCAATATTTTTGAGATTACTGTTGAAGGGGGTTTATGTAACTTGGAAATGCAGGGAGGTTCATCAAATAAAGTTGTGGATTGCATTCTATGCTTGAAAGGGTTTTATGAATGGAAGTTATCTGGTGGGGTTGGTGTATGGAGATATGGTGGAACTGTGAGGATAACTTCCTTTCCAAAGAAGTCTCCTTCCTCCATAGTTGGCAGTGAAAGTGCTGATGAATCATTGGATGAGTCAGAATCATCACAGTATGAACAACTGCTAGAATTTCTTCAACTATCGGAAGACTTCTTGATTGAAGAAACCAGAACTGCCAATGCTCTTGCTTTCCTTTATGATCACTTTGGACTCAGACTTCTTCAGGCTTACCTTAGAGAGGCCAATGGGATTGAAGATCTGCCTTTGAATGCAATGGTCGGTAAGATCCTTTCCAGTTTGTTGTACTGTTGTAGCTTATATTCTAAATTGTATAAAACTTGTTTCTTAAACTTGTATGATCAGTAGATGGATATTATAAAAAAGAGTATTTTAGTCACTAAGCTAAGCATGAAAAGCTCTCACTTCATAGGAAAGACCGACAAATATAATGTCAATTGAAATTGTACTGTTATTGAGTATATAAGACTAGCAAATAAGATTATTGTTCTAGTTTTTTTAAGTAGAAATTTGCATAAAGATTTTCTAGCTTCATGTAGTCTTATTAGTGTGATATGGGTGACAATTTGTAGGTAATTGATACCTTACTCAGCAAGGTAGTCAAAGATTTCTCATCTTTGCTTGTTTCTCAAGGCAATCAGGTACTTCATTGATTAATGTTATGTATTGTGGCTTATATTTGTTTCCTAACTTCACAATTTCTATTCTTTTAGCATTTTTTTCCCTTCAAAAGGTTTCCTAAAGTACACCTTGTAACATTTTTTTGCAGCTTGGACTTTTCCTGAAGAAAATACTAAAAGGTGATATAGGTTGTCTCTCAAAGAGAGAGTTCATAGAAGCCATCTCACTATATCTTAACCAAAGAAGTAGTTTGGCATCAATTGATTTCTCCAAATTCTGCAATTGTGGTGGAAAACGTGATAGTATTCGACAGAATGCCAATTATTCTGCAAAATATGTTGAAGTGATCAATACTCAACAGAAACAACTTGAGGTATAAATTGGATAGTAGGCCTTACTTCTCTTTTTAGTTGTTATTTTACATGTGAGTTTAGATTAGCTTTTTAGCATCATGTGCTAAGGGTTTTCTCTGGCTTCAGGGTATGAAGTACTTTTTTGAAGAGACAAAATTGGAGGTCAGACAAATTCAATCAGAATGGGAAGAAGAATTGAGTAGGCTAGGTAGCCATCTAAGAATTGGTTTTCATTAAGAAGATATCTTCCTTGTTTGTAGAAGTTTTTAATATGATATTCTTTAGATTGACTTGAGTTCTATGTCTTAGAGCATCATATCAAGAGCCTTGAAGTGGCTTCCTCTTCCTACCACAAACTTTTGGAGGAGAACCGCCTTCTTTACAATCAAGTACAAGACCTCAAAGGTGAACAAGAATCCAGATTCCTTACAATCAATTTAATAGATATACTTATTATATTTTGATTAAAAAATTATGTTTTACAGGAGCCATTAGGGTCTATTGTAGAGTAAGGCCATTCTTACCAGGACAATCAAATGGACCATCTACAGTAGACTATATTGGAGAAAATGGAGATATGATGATTGTAAATCCCCTTAAACATGGAAAAGATGCTAGAAGGGTTTTTTCATTCAATAAGGTGTTTGGAACAAGTGTAACACAAGGTATTTTTAATTTTTCAACATATTATTGCAAAAATGTATTGGGTCAGTATATACTTTGTTGATTTGCTCTGAAGGTTAAAATTTTGTTCTGTATCATTTGTAAATTGAGCACGGTTTCTTTGTGAAAGGAAAAATCCTTTGTGAAGGAGAAATTCGAAAATACTGAGTATTCTTTCTCCTATTTCTTGTTCAATCAATAAAACCTTTCCTTGGTTCATAGCAATTTGAATACATCATATTTGTGTACAGAGTCTTTATATGCCAATAATGGTCATGGACTCAGTATCATATCATGATAGCAAATTTATGGTTTTCTTACCAATAAATAAATGTTATGTTGTTTAGAGTTTATATCTTGTTGGTTCTTATACGAAGCTTTTCATGATGTTTATTCGTTGTCATTCGCAGAACAAATTTATGCTGACACTCAATCATTGATCAGATCTGTTTTAGATGGTTATAATGTATGCATCTTTGCATACGGACAAACTGGCTCAGGGAAAACATACACAATGGTATGATACATGCATAAGTTCTTTGTCAACATACAACCAAAAAATGTCCATTTTATAGACCTTGAAACCTTAGGTACAACAGAATTAGAAAACAACTAGGTTTATAATAAGTTCAATTATGAAACATTTTGTCATTTCACCATTTCTTTTCTGGGTTATGTATATTAATGTTATTAACTTGTTTGTGCAGAGTGGCCCTGATCTGACAACTGACGAGACATGGGGTGTAAACTATAGGGCTTTGCGTGACTTATTTGATATATCAAAGGAAAGGGCAGGTTCCATAAAATATGAAGTTTTTGTTCAGATGATTGAAATCTACAATGAACAAGTGAGAGATTTATTAGTCAGTGATGGCTCTAACAGAAGATATCCTTTAAGCAATGCTTATATCTTGGTTGTTTATTCAACAAGGCAACTCAAATTCTTAATTTTATATGGAAATTAGCAATGGCATTTATTTTATAGCCTTTTCAGTTCCTTAACAAGATATACATTAGACATACGAAACACTTCTCAATTGAATGGCATCAATGTGCCTGATGCATTTTTAGTTCCGGTTACTTGTACTCAAGATGTTCTAGACTTGATGAGAATTGGTCAGAAGAATCGTGCCGTGGGCGCTACAGCTCTAAACGAGAGAAGCAGCCGTTCTCATAGGTAAAATGTCAACTTTATGAATATAGATGCGATGCGACCCTAGTTGCGACAAATGGATAGATAACCAAGTTCTTGCTTTTCTATTGCAGTGTTTTGACTGTTCATGTTAGAGGAAGGGAGTTAGTTTCCAACTCCATTCTTAGAGGTTGTCTTCATCTTGTGGATTTGGCTGGAAGTGAGAGGGTTGACAAATCTGAGGCTGTTGGTGAGAGACTAAAGGAGGCTCAACATATAAATAGATCACTTTCTGCACTAGGGGATGTTATCTCTGCCTTGGCACAGAAGAGTCCACATATCCCTTATAGAAATAGCAAGCTCACACAAGTGTTACAAGATTCTTTAGGTAACAGTTTTCCATTTTAGTTTTTCCCCTTTGATGCAAATTACTTATTATAATAGGTTATAGAGGCATTAAGATTTGGAATTGTTTTCCATTTCTCTTTTGACAACCTTATTGTTACTACAAATACAATATTTCTTCAGGGACCAGGGTGTTAGATTAAGTAGATAAAAGATTGGAAATTTGAATTACATATATTAGTGCATTTGGTTATTTCCATTGTTGTTTGCTTGTTTGAATTTCAGTAAAATTAACTTAAGATATTTGTCATTCTTTTGTTGTTTGATAAATAGGAGGGCATGCAAAAACTTTGATGTTTGTTCATATAAATCCTGAACTTAATGCTATTGGGGAGACACTTAGCACACTCAAGTTTGCCGAGAGGGTTTCGTCCATTGAACTTGGAGCTGCTCAATCTAACAAAGAAACCGGTGAAATCCGAGATCTAAAGGAAGAGGTTTGGATTTTAGTTATAAGTAGTGCAATTTTGAATGTAGCATGCATGACATATATAAATAGTTCTTTCTTTTTTAGATATCAAGTCTCAGATTAGCATTGGAGAAGAAGGAAGCTGAATTGGAGCAATGGAAGGCTGGGAATGCTCGAAATGCCATTGATTCTCAAAAATCAAGAGCTGTTTCACCTTTTCAATTACCAAAATATGGTACTAGTGGCAATATGAAGCATGAAACTGGTCAGAGACTCATGGATGATAGAGGCTTTGAGGTTGTTAAATAAAAGATATACCTACTTAAAGAAATATGTGTGAATATACATTTGGAAATAGTGCCATACGGATGATTAATTCACATATATTTTCTCTAACTTGTTCTGAAATTCTATTTTCAGTCTAGAAGTTGCTCTTCTGGTAAGCAAAGAAGGTCACGGTTTCCCTCATCATTTATAGACAAGGACTCTATGCCAAAAATGACTCTTCTGAGTGAAGAAAAGTTAGTGAGCTCAGGGAAAGGAAGATCACCATCCCCTCCAGTGAGAAGATCATTATCAAATGATAGAGGGACAGTCATTAAAAGCAAGGTGAAAACTGAAACAATAGACAACCAACCAATATTAAAGCATCCATTTCCTGCTAGAGTACCAGCTAACAAATCCATTTCCACAATGCCAGTGGCTTCATCCACTGACAACAACACAATAATGTATGTGAATTCACAAGAGCCGGTAAAGCAGGAAAACATTTCTGAAACACTCTTCAACCTCCAGAAGGTAAACTATAAGAAAGTACATCAAGAACATGAAGAGGAACAATTCAGGCAAGCACTCAGTGCAGTAAGACAAGGTGGTATTAGAAAAAGCAAGGTTGAGAGTAAGGCTAAAGCCAAGCATCCTCCTCAACTATTATCACCCCTTAAGATTCAAAAGCCTGATTTGATGGCAACATTTATTCCTAACATGGATTTTGCTGGTGAAATGACTTTGGAGTCACCTCCAAAGAACGATTACTCTGAGGCTGAAAATGATCTTAGATTTATGGAGTCTGCTGTCCATGGTGCTTTAAGTCTCAAAAAAATACGCCAGAACTTTGCAAGGAATTTTCAGAACCTTGAATCAAGGTATGGCTAACACTAGCATGGAGAAGCTTTGCTTGTTTCGTTCACTAGTTTATTTCTTTTTAAGATTGTGTTTAGGGTGTGTTTGGATCCATGTTTGGCATATCTCAATTTTGAGTAAATAATGAGTCAAACATGATTTTCTCATTGACATTGATATTTGGAATTGCGTTGATAACATGATTCCAAGTTTTAGACTCAATTCAAATGTCAGTGAAATGCATCAATATTAACTTGAGACATGTTGTTTGTTCCATGTATGCCCTTAGTTAGACTGAAGTCATTTTGGTAATTACACACTCATGTTCAACTTTTATTGCAAGTTTCCAAGCATCATTGTGGGTCCAAATTAATTTTCTAATATATGTTACCCAAACAAAAATAATGTTACTACAAATTCACCTTTACTTAGCATCAATTCTATAAAATTGCATTGTTTAAAAACCAATTTTACAACATATCCAAACACAAACACGCACTTAATAACATCATTATATTGGTAATGATAATAGAACCTTTTTGTCCACATGCAGAGGAATAGTAACAGGAGAGCCTTTATTGGTTAGCAAAGTTGAAAACAAAGTCGTGAATGGTTCGGGTAGCAATCTTAAAGAAGGAAGCAATGCATCCACGCCTGAATTTAGAAGGAGCCGATCTACCCCACGTGGAAAGTTTTTTGGTTTATCTTGAGGATTTCATGTTGAACAGTGAGTATTTTTATAGTATTTTTTTTTTGTACAGGAACTACAGTCAATGTTTGAGTTCCAGCACACACACTTTTTATACAAGCTTTTGAGGTTAATATGTGCAACCCATCTCTTGTAATTCGAGCATGTTTTGTAATTTGAAACTTCATATATTAATACATATTTCTGAGTCATTGGGTTTTCTTGTATACACATTTTTATTCATAATTAATGTATTTACAATATTTTCCAAAGATGTTATCAGTAGATATATATTTAGTACTATGTATTTTATTCTTTTTGTAAAAAGTGTGTAACATATATCTGATCGTATGGTAAAAAATGAATTCAAAAAGCTATTTACAAATGATTGCAATTGATGATAGTCATGATACTTTACTTGGCTGTTTCCTTAATAAATATAAGCATGCTACAACTGTGAAGGTGTGCTAGTAAGGTGATTCGTAATTTCAAGTTGATTTGATTTGTTGTGTTTTTTTTTTTTTTTTAAGAAAAGTTGATTTCATATGGCTCAAAACATTGTTGTTGATATTTAACTTATCCTAGATCGTTGGTGTCGTTTTATCTAATAAGTGGAGCCATGGAGGCAAAATATTAAAGTAATCTTATTTTTTTTTTTCCAAATTGATTTTCTAAGGGAGCTTTTTGTCACTAAAACAAAACAAAAAGCTCTTGATTTTGAAGATGAAAACGCAAACAATTATATCTTTTGTTTTTGGTGTAATAATAATATTTAATTATCAAGTTCAGAAAGAGTTTTATAATGGGAAATGCATTGTTTCACCTAAATATGCATATAATTATTTCCAAAAGGCAAAAGATCACATTACATCAGTCTTATTTAGCTTTAAATCTTTATTGGAAAAATAAGAGATTATCTTTATATATAATATCTATGTGTGCCCATGGGCAAACATGTGATTTCCATCCTTGAATTTTTAAATGCTTCTAGAGTTTTGTTATCATTCAACAAAGGAAAATCAAATTCAATATAATATAACAACGTGAATTAATAAGTCATAAGTGTTTCATTCTTACGATAAAAATCTATAACATATTTTACACCAAAGGAAAGGGATAGAAATAGAGCATAGAAAAGTCTGAGATAAGATGAATGATGTGATAAAAAAGATAGTACTGAAGAAAAAACAAAGTTGTAAAAAGAGTTGTTAAAATATATTGTGATTACTCTTTGTACATTATCTCACTCATACCAATTCAACAAAAAAAAAAAAAAAAAAAAACTCACTCATACCAAAGTGAATTTCTCACTGCTATAGGGACCAATACAAGGCCAAGGACAGAGGTTGTACTAAGTACTAACATGCATGCCATCAATAGCCATGCTGTTCATGTGATCATCACCAAGAGAAGATTTCTTGGATAGATGATGGAGTACAATTGTTGTGTCAAGAATTGAGTAGTCAAATTAATGCACGCAGAGATAGCAATTGAAGTGTTTTCTTAAATGATACATATGAAATCACAAGTCAAGTACTATTAGCTTGTGTCGAACCATTCCATGAACATCTTTATGCATGCTCCGAGGGCATGATGTGTCAATAGAGACAATTAAAGGAAGAATTAATGCTCCATAGTGTACAATTGGGGACATCCAATATGATTGATGCCAATCTGGATATCCATATCGGTAGGGGTCCATACATGTTTCTTCCATAGTTCAATAGTTGAATAATATGGATAGGGATGAAGCTTCAATAGTTCAATATTAATTAATGTTGTGATAAACCATATGGTATTAGAATATATAAGACTATATTACTTCCTGTTGTACGCCTCTAAATATATATATAATTCTAATTTTTGAATTCCTTCACTTTATTTACACTGAAAGCAAGGACTGTTTGGAAAGCTCAATATTAAATTTTCCTTAGGCCATTCATTCTACTTTCGAATATATATAGAAATAGAGAGACTAGCTCGCACACATAGGATCAATATTGGATAGTACCATAGTACCTCATCTTCCAAACTTTTGCAGTGTGTGTGTGGTGTTTTAATAATAAATTCATTAAATTGTCATATTATTAATAATCATAAACTTTTGTGTTAATTACTTTAAAAATTATATTTAAAATGTAATCTGGTTGATAAATAAAAATAATTTATTAGAGTTTAATATTTATGCGCTGAAAATGTAAAATAATTTTATATTGTTATTTAATCATACATCATCATTTAAATTATTTTAAGATAATTATTTTAAAATTTAACAAATTTATTATACATATACATGATGTGTTTGTGATTTTTTTTTACAGTATCAGTGTATAATATTTTTTCTCTTTTTATTATCAACTAATTATAAATTGTTATAATTGAAAATTATTTTATTTTGTAATAATTATTTTAAAATTTATATTTAAAAAGTTTATTTAATTGATTGACATTGTAAATATTTATCTTGATAGGATATTAAAATTAAACTCATACATATTTAATTATATTAAAATGATATATGCTATTATGATATATATCAAGCTTCTCCAACAAAAATATATATATTAAGGTTTACTTTTTTTTTTTACATCAATATTAAGGTTTAATATGTTCAAAGAATATGAAGATACGTCGTGAAACTTATATTTGTGTGTGATTCATTAGATTCATATGCATTTTAATTAATTAATATATAATTAAATGGCTCTTTTATTGTAGCCTCTCTTTTCCATCATTATTTTATTCATCTTCGATTTTCCTACTCAGATGCATGAAACAAGACTATTAATTAAGCGGAACACTTATTTGTGTTACTGCTAAAGGATTTGATATTCATATCTAGTTTGCAATATCATTAATCTTTATTAAATAATAATTGAATGGATTTAAATATAAAACTAAATAATAGTCATACTATAAGGGAATCTTTTTTCCAATGAGAGAAGAAACATTTAATGAATTTGTCTCCTTAGGCTAAGTTAAATATACTTCTGAATACAAATATCTTTGACTTTGAAGTCTTTTCCTGTACTGTCTCCTCATCTAAGAAAATTTTGTAAAAAATAAAATAAAAATTGTCTTGACGATAAACATTTCCATTATTTAATGATATGGCCAATTCATGCTCTAATTTTCTTGTCATTCTGCTAGTATAGGTAACTTTCATTTTAATGGACTAAACATAAAACCGTTCTTTCTTGTATTCGATATCCTCTCTACAATTCTTTGTCTTTCTTCTATTCTTCTATAATAAAGCCAAAAATTGCTTTTTCAAAGATACTATCAAATATCATTTATGCTTTTTGGTTAATTAGTACAGAAGCTTTCGTCAAACCTTGCAAAATGCAAATGATGGAAAACTCCCTTGTTAGCAATGTGCCTGCAAGATTCAGCAATCGTTCGTACGTGGATGGCAACCAAAGTGAATGAATCTCTCAAGCAACACACAAATCCAGCATAATTAATGTTTAAGTTTCATTAAAATGAAAAACATTAGAAAGGTCAACATAAAAATACTTGGAAGTTGGAACACATAAAATGACTAGAAATAAGAAAGTATTAATCATTTTTTCAGTAATATTCTATCTATTAGTATATTGCCTTTCGGATAGAGATCACACATATACTTTTATGAGAAATAATCATATTTAAGATGGTGAATCTATTATAAGTGATAAACTCTTTCTTTATCTAAGTAATGAAATTGCACTTATGATTGAAATTTAATATTACTGATTAAATTGAAATAATTTTACCTCAGTTAATTTATGTGTTTCGTTTATTAGTATCTTGCTTAAATACTAAATGAGTTCACAATTTTCTTTGAATTATTTTAATAAGAATATACTTTGTTAAAGATAATTATCTTATTATTATAATTATGTAATTAATAATTTTTTATAAAAGTGTTCATTAATTATTTTTAGAAACAAATAACACCCAATAGAGGCATGTACAGTTTTCAACGTATAGGAAGATTACTATATACAGTCAAAAGCCTTCAAACAATGACATTATGACTATAATCATGGCCAGAAACTTTCACTTACAAAGCTGTTTCATTCAAACAGTTGTTGGCATGGCTTGGGAGCAGTTAGTAGCTATTGTTATTCAATGTCATCTTTCACACTGTTCCATTTATAATGGTCCTGCACATTGCTCGAGCATGTGTGTCTGATTACGATATATACAACCTTTCTATGTCAGAAACCTGAGTTAACTTGAAGTTGTATAACTTTTCTATTTTAACTTTCAACGTATTTTCTTCTTTTTTTGCTTTCAAATAAAAATAGTCCTCTATACTTGTATTATATGGGCACATACTATTTAATCTTGTTTACATGGTGAAAATATATGTTCAACTAATGTAAACATCAATGTAAAATTAAGTATCTAATATAGTAATATTAGTTTAGTGATGTCACTAAAAATGAATCCAATGGTTATATATATTATATATATGAGAGTTACCAATAGTTGGAAACTGGAAAGTCCCTCTCAGACAGCACATGGACATATGGTATTGAACGTGGGGCCATGTGAGTACTGTTATGAAAGGCTGGCTTGGATGTGTCTGTTTGTGGGGATGTAAGGAGAGAGAGAGAGAGAGAGAGAGAGAGAGAGAGAGAGAATGAGTCAAGGAATATTGTTCTTCATCAATAAATTCTAAAGACATGTATCCAAAAAAGCCAATCATTGTTTTAGCTTCCACAAGCTTTGAGATTGCTCTCTTAATATACAGTTAAGCCTTCACTGTTCCCAGTTGGCAATATCACCAAGCAAGTTTAAACACTAGCACCTAATTAAGCTAAGAAAAATGTCATTAATTTCTTATAATTCATTCAATTACAACTAAAATAGAATGTTAAAGTCTAGCTGCCCTGAATAATGGCCCATGTCTTTTAGGCTTGGTGTTCGAGAGACTGTGGATTGTTTGATCAAGAATTAGAACATATATATGGTTGGTCAGGTAACAAATTTTTTGCCATATCCAACCTCTCTAGTGAGTCAACCTACACATGTAGAATCCGTCTAATACCACAATTCATATTGATAGGATTGACCTAATGCCGTGACCTACTTATAAGATTAACCTAATGTCATGTCCGATCTATACCCTAACACATTAATGGTTGGGAGAGGTCCTAGACCGCGAAGAGTCTATGGGCTAATATTGGGCATTCTAGACTCTCAAAAAGCAAGAAAAATTAAAATGAGGACACACGCATTAAGGGTGTATTTGGATTTCCGATGGGAGAGGATCCAAATGTATGTTTGAGAGGAAAATGAGTTTGACATAATATTTGATTTCTCCCCAAAAATATGTTTAAGACTAATATTTAGTTTGAAAAAACAACTATTGGGATACTTTTGTAAACTGCAATCCAAACATGCACTAAATGGGCGAGACTAACCTTGGTCACACAAGATTGAAGAGCTTTAGGAGTCTCTGCGAGTGTATTCTCAAGCATAAATACTTGCAACTAAAGTTCTTGAGTAAATGCTTAAGAAATTATATTTATTTATATATTTCAAATGAATATATGGATTCTTGAAGCCTGCATCGTCTATATGACATTACATTAAAAGGAAAAAAATTATCACACTAGATTACTAGAATATCATTAACTAATAATAATTCAGTCCACCTCTGATTGGCATTGCATTAGACTATGTACAATTGGAGTGATAACTTCTCCATGAGATGCAAACTTATTCATACTTGCTCAATTGATTGAGTTATCCGAGAAATTGTAGGAACATGTAGAAGATCCATGTGAGACCACATTCTTAGGAGGTGGTGGTGAACTATGTGCTGTTAAACCTCCCTTCAATACATCAGGGTCTGCCCTTGAGGTCTCAAGGGGTCTAATTTCCTTGAGCATTGCAACAACATCCTTCATTGTTGGCCTCTCATCAGCTCTAGTGCTTACACATAGAAAGGACACTGCTAGAGTTTGTAGCATTTCATGCATGGTGGGATCAGCCCTCCCTCTAAGCTTTGTGTCAAGAATGTCAGAAGGGTCTCCTTTGCTAGACAAGTGGTTCCTAACCCACTGAACCATGTTTGCACCCCTTGGTAGAGTTGGGTCTAATGGGTGCCTTCCTGTGAGAACCTCAAGTAGAACCATGCCAAAACTGTACACATCACTCTTTTCAGTTATAGGCTGCAGTGATGCATGCTCTGTGCATAAACCAAAAGCAACAGAAAATTAGTACTATTCAAAGGGTTAATGAATTTAGTACAGAAAAGGATAAAATGTGTTTTAAGTTTCTTGAAAAGTTTGGTGAAAATTGGTTTTAGTTCCTATAATTTAAAAATAGTGGTTTCGGTCTTTATATTTTTTGAAATGTGTTAGATTTGATCTCTCGTCACATCAAAACGAAGTATAAGGTTAGAGACAAAATCCACCACATTTCAAACATATGAGAATTGAAACCAATGTTTCTAATGTAGGGACTAAAATCAATTTTGACCAAATCTTAAGTGGCCCAAAACATTTTTACACTAGAGAAATTCACTCAATTAATTCAATTTTAGATGAATAAAATAAAATACCAGGAGCCATGTATCCATATGAACCAGCAAGGTAATGTCTTTGAAGTGGCTTGGAATCAGTATTGTCACCATTTTCAGTTGCAGTTCTTGCCAGGCCAAAGTCAGCAAGGTAAGGTTGGTATCCAGGGCCTAGTAACACATTCATGGCTTTGACATCTCCATGAATAATAGCAGGCAAACAATCATGGTGCAAATATGCAAGTGCATGTGCCACACCTAATATAACATCATATCTTGTCTCCCATTCAGCTTTTCCCTTTCCTGAACCATGAAGTAATGAGCTCATGCTTCCATTTGGGAGGTAGTCATAAAACAACAACTTCAGGCTCTTGTTTGATCCCCATCCAAGAAGCCTGATGATGTTCTTGTGCCTTATTGACCCCAATGTTTGAATTTCAGAATTGAATGCTCCTGACTCTTCTGATAACCACATCTTCTTAACAGCCAGTGTTTCACCATTTGGAATTGTGACTTTGTACACAACTCCGGAGCTTCCAGTGCCAATCACATTGGCTGATGTCAAATTCATGACAATGTCATCAATGGAAAAATCTAGCTTCTGATACAAAGTCATCTCCCAAGTTTCATTTTCCATAAGCACCTTGTTGGCCATATGAGTTCTGACTAAGACATAGACTGTGAGAAGCACTAGTACTGCACTGGTGCTTAATAGAATGGACATAATGAACTTCATGGCTGATCTAGCATGACCTTTGTCACCAGGAGTTGCAACACCTCCAGCAATGTAGAGACCTTGATTTTCAGCAAGATCGCTAAGAGGGAGCTTGTGGAAGAATAGGGTGTTAGGCAACTCACCAGAGAGGCCATTGAAGGAAACATTTAAGGAAACAAGATTCTCAAGGTCAGAAAGAGCATCTAAATTCCCTGAGAGCTTGTTATGTGAGAGATCAAGAACTCCTAGTTTGGTAAGACTAGAGAACTGGGAAGGAATTTTACCAGAAAACTGGTTGCAACTAAGATTGAGAGATATTGCCAGTGAAGGAATTAGACCAACTTCATTGGGAATTTCTCCATTGAAACTATTGCTTCCCAAGTCCAGAAGTTGTAGCTTAGTGCAAGACAAGATCTCTGATGGGATTCTTCCACTTAGCTGATTGTTCCCAAGGTTGAGTTTGGTTAACTCAACCAATGAACCAATTGTGTGACTCAATGCACCGGTTAGTCTGTTGTCGGACAAGTCAATCAACTGAAGGCTTTTGGGAAGAGAATCTGGAACAGAACCAGTGATACTGTTGGAATGAAGGTCTAGAAACTCAAGATTCTGGCATCCAGATAGTGTTGGCGGAATCTCCCCAGAAAGATGATTGCTGCTCATGTCCATAAAGTTCAAGCTCTTCAAGTTGCCAATTTCTGGTGGAATGCTACCTGCTAGTCTATTGTGATTCAACCTCAGCCTGTAGAGGCTTGTGCAGTTTCCTATATCAGGTGGTATAAAGCCTGATAAATCATTGGAAAGAAGCAGAAGCTTGGTGAGGTTCCTCAACCCAAATAGTTGTTTGGGAATTGGACCAATCAAGTTGTTGTAAGAGAGATCAATTGCCTCAAGTTCTTGGCACTCAGAAAGACTATCTGGGATCTTTCCTGTTAATTTGTTCTTCCATGCAAAGAAAAGAGTTAAGTCTTTCAAGTTGCCAATAAGATTAGGAATCTCACCGGATAGAGCATTGTTGTCAAGTTCCAGTTGATTCAGAGAAGTACAATTTGAAATCTCAGGGGGGATTATACCTGAGAGCTGATTGACACTTAGTTGAAGCTCTTGGAGATTTGAAAGGTAGCCAAAGCTCCTTGGTATGCTACCTGTGAGAAGGTTTTCTGACAAATCTATTACTCTGATCTCTGTGCAGCTTCCAAGCTCTTCTGGGATTGTTCCTACTATATTGTTCTGCCACAAAAGTAGACTCTTAAGCTTGCTGAGTTCTCCAATTTGGCTTGGTATTGAGCCTGAGATAGAGTTCTGATGCAAGTACAGGTTCTCCAACTCACTGCAGTTGCCAATCTCTTCTGGGATGGGACCTGACAATAGAGTTGTGTATATGGCTATGGTATTGATTCTTTTCAGCATTTTGATTGAAGAAGGAAGGCTTCCTGAAATGCTGGTTTCTGCAAGACCTAGCGTGACCAAGTTGGTGCAGCTTCCAATCTCCCATGGAATCTCACCCTTGAGATTCTTGTTTCCACCTGCTCTGAAGACTTGGAGCTTTCTCAAGGAGCCAATGCTCTTTGGAATTTCACCACTGAGGTGGTTGTCATAGAGCGTCAAGTTCACAAGGCTTGTTAGATTGCCAATGTTGGACGGAATGTTTCCTTGGAGGAAGTTTGTATGGAGAGACAAACTCAGCAGTTTCCTTAGGCTGCAAATTTCTTCTGGGATTTCACCAAAGAGAGAATTACCACTGAGATCAACAAAGATGAGCTCTACATAGTCTCTAATCTCTTTTGGCACACTTCCTGTGAGGTTGGTTGATGAGAGGACAAGAATCTTCAAGGACCTTTTTAAAGGTTGAAAATTTGAAGGCAATGAGCCTTGCAAGTTCATTGACTTCAAGTTTAACTCTACGACTTCTCCTTGTGAGTTGCAATACACCCCAAACCAGTTGCATGGGCTTGAGGCTGAAGGGTTCCATGATGCTAACACATCTGAAGTGATGTTTAAGGTGTTTTTCCATGCTATAAGAGCTTGGCCTTGCTCATCAAGAGAGTAACAACATGGGAAAAAGAGAAGGGAGTTTAATGAGATGAGAAGCAAGGTGAAGGAGAAGATTTTGGGAAAAAGTGACAGATTCCTTAAGCTTCCAGGCATTGCTGAGAGAAGAGAATGGTTGATATGTTTTGGG
Organism: Glycine tomentella; assembly: GCA_007407185.1. Lineage (NCBI taxonomy): Eukaryota > Viridiplantae > Streptophyta > Magnoliopsida > Fabales > Fabaceae > Glycine > Glycine tomentella. The sequence goes on along the minus strand of PYAF01004258.1, from coordinate 891,355 downwards.
ATTGTAGAGGGGGAAAACCCATGTTTTGTTTATAGAGGAAGAAGAGAAGAAGATCTGGGTCCAAGAGCTACTAGCTTCTTTTATTCTTTTATTATTTGTAATGGAAGTTGTTGTTTAATAATGAAAAAAGATGGTCATAGTGTCATACTCATACACGCATTCCCATGTTGTTTAGTTTTTTCATTCAGGTAAATTTTACTACTTTATATTGGTTCTTCACATTTAACCTCTCAAGTAAGAATTCTGCAATCTGAATGGTTCCAACTTGTTACTCTTTGTTAGCTAGAATAGTGCTTCAAAAATAGTAGTGAACTGTCAGAGAGGTGAAAATGGTGGAGCTGAAAATCATGTAAAAAGATTTTCCTAAGTTTTTGATCCCCACGTGGAGACTAGCATTATTATCCTGCTTTCTTTTTTGCATTATTTGGTCATTATTTTTTTCATCCTGTTATATTTAGTTGCCACGGTTGGCAGGAAACAAGGTAAATATAGGTAGCACTAGACTAGGAAAATATGTAGATAGGAAATGGCTTTTGAACTAATAGGACATTAAGGTTATTACCTCAATGATTGTGATAGCCTGATCATCCAACACAACAGACAATATGATTTTTCATTATTTTTAGAACGTTTTAGAGCTCTTAATTTGTTTAGTGACGAATATAACTTCTCCTTTTACTTTATCTAGGTCCATTTTTTGTGGTCCACCTATTTTATGTGGTTCAAGTTAATGAGGCATTCATGTTGTTAGTTGTTGTGTTTCCTAAGTGTAACTAAAGAATGCAAATAGGTTTTTCCACTATAAAAATGTGAAACTTGATATCCATTTTTTGGTACATACCATATATATTTTCCAAAGAAATCAATTATGTTCGAATTAGGTAAAATTAATTTAAACAGTAAAATTTTCATCCAAGTATTTAATGCAGTTCTCAGAATTCGAACTTGAAATCAATTAAGCTAAAACAATATCAAATGATGCCCACACTAGTAACTTAACATACATTTTTTAAAAATTATTTTTAGTTCATTATAAAGGGACTAACTGGGATTTGTTTATACATAGATGAAAGAAGTGCCTGAGGAATCTGATGGAGAAGTGAAGTGCACATGGAGGAAGGGAATATGTTTAATTAAAAAGAGATTTAATAATCTGCAAGATCTGGTCACATTGTCTGGTGGTCTTTACTTTAAAGAATGAATTGAAAACAATGAAAGGTATGCTGGCCTTGAATGGAAGGGACAACAAAGCAACCCTCTTCAATATTCAATTCATAAATTCACTAATCAATACTAGATGACTTGCAGCAAATCAAAAATCAATTATCTCTTTAATATTCTGTAGTTTGTCAGCCTCTTTGTAGCTTAGTGACCATAATGAATTCACGGGCTAAAACTAGGAAAATAATGAGATTAGAAAAGATTCACGTTCTTGTTTTATATTGAGCTCGCATAATTTTATTCATAAAGCTATGATAAGGTGTAATTGTTGTTGATTTTCTTTTACGATATTAAGGTTGATTTTCTTTTATGATATTAAGGTTGTGTTTGGATAAACTTTTCAATAAGTTCATTTTGTAGAAGTCTTATTGAATTTCTTTAAGAAAATATTTTAACTTACTCATTAGTTAATTTTAATTTATGAGTGAAATTTAATTCATTTTTTTTCTTATTTATTTTTATAAGTACTTATTGACAAGTTTTTTAAAAAACAAAATAATTAAGTTGGCATGAGGACTTGTGAAGACAATTTTTTCACTAGGGAATATGTGTGGTGTACGCTTCCTTTTAATTTGATCCATAATAGCCAATTCGATCACGCTTTTCAGATCAACAAAAGATGCATTCCAAAGTAAAAGGTAAGTTTGCGATCTATGGTTAGATTTCAAAAGCACTTGGAAGAGTGTAAAAGCTATTTCTCCCTTTCATAGTAAAGTATCTAAATAACCTCTGACAATATGTGTAAAACTTGTAGAATAAACACTTCAGAACCAAAAGAAAAAAGGAAGATAAAGTCGGATTTAGGTTCTCTAACATGATAATATTTAACTAACTTGATGAAAAGATCTTAATTCAATAAAGTAAATTCAACATAAAAATGTGCATAGCAAACCTCAAACCTTTCAATTATATATAGATGAGGAAACGTCAACTTATTTCCAAATTAACTAATTGATTACATTTACTCTTCTTGAATATTTTTTATAATATTTGAAATTTACAAATCAATCACAATATCACATTATATTATCTTGATGATCATGTATGCCATATTTTAGATAAATCGAATATGCATAGGTATATAATCTTATAATCAAAGTTTACTAATATATAAAAATATATTATATGTTAAAATAAAATTGATTGATATATGCAATATCAAATAATTTTTAATTGTATATATGAAATTGTGTACAC
>PYAF01004258.1:872436-888837 GCA_007407185.1 Glycine tomentella | reverse complement strand
AATTTCAAATTTAAATTCTGAATATACAACTGGATATTCATAGAAAGAATTTTTAGATAATAGGAAAATAAAAAGTGTTTTTGAGTAGTAAAAAAGACCAAAATATTTTTATTTTTAGATTTTTTTTGTATTATGAATATTTATGTCATTTCTTTATATATATATATATATATATACATACTTTCATTTATATATATTACTTTCTATGAAAATAAAGAAGAGAAAATGTTTTTTTTATCTTTTTTATTTTCTTTTCTTATTAGACTATTCACAAAATCATCTCATTTTCTACTTATTTTCCATTTATCTTTATTTCCTTATTTCACTTTATTCTCTGAAGTCTGAACTAAATACTATCATAAAGAAACTGCCTCACTCGCCTGACACAGCCCTATGGACATAGATAGTGTGTGTGTGTTTGTTTAAATTGATGCAACATAACAAAATACACAGAAAATCCAATAACTGAATGTTGAAAATTTGCATAAAATGATACAAAATCAATTATCATTTCTTCTTTAGGAATAGTGTATGCCGGAAAACTTAAAAATCAGTTATGGTTTAGTACGAAAAAAAGAATCTATTTATTAGAATTTTTTTAAAAAATCTATTTATTGTAGTACCATTCCCAGAATGAAGACGGAATAATATTAAGAAAGGTTTTAAATGTGATAATATTTCACACCTATAAATAGGTTTAGGGTAGCTAGCTAATACTTTTCTTAGCCAATCATTTTGTTACTGTTACTCCAAAAAGTTTCAACAATCTTTTGGTTAGCCATGATTATCCTAACCATAAGTAGTTTTGTCTCTGGCAATTGTAATTATTTGGAGAAGAAAATAAATTAAGAAAATGGAGTGTCTTTCTGTCTTAATATTATTTCTCAAAATAATTTATTACTTTTGATCTGAATTTAGTGTTGCGGATTTGAGTTTGATTAAGTCGTTTTCGTGAGAATAAAATAATTTTCCTATTCCCTCCTCCAATGGCGTTGATGGCTTAAATATTAATTTTCCAAATTTAGATGAATTGTATATCATTCTTTGAGAAGAAAACAAAATAAATAATACAGTACATAATAATGTGTTATACAGTGCATGACCCAAGACATAAAAATAATGATATATGTACACGATATTGCGCACATATAAAAATCAGTTTAATAGACATGTATTATATATTAATAAAGAATTATATTAATAATTAATTAAAATCATTTTTAATATATTTTTTATAATAATTATTATAAAAATTCAAATAATATACTACATGACTGTTTGTAATTAAAAACATATTTATACGTTCTTAGATTTATTTTTGAATTTGTATGTGTTCGTATAGTATATACAGTCACGTACAGCATGATTAATTTCTGATGTAATTGAAAGTACCTATGATTTCTTATCAAATATAAAAATAAATAATCAAATTTTCATGCAATGCAATGTTCTTAATATTTATTGAATTATATCAGATTAATATATGGTTAGTGTAATAACAACCTACTCGCGGTTAACATAATTTCTAAAATAATATTATAAAAGTCAATAAATTTATTATATATATATATATATATATATTAATTTTTAATTAAATAACAAAGTAGAATTCTTATTATCGATTTTTTACAACCACTATAATCGGCCCAGTATACGGGGAAAGTTTAGATAATATGTATGAGATTTTAAGTTTTAACTTTAATTTAATTATTGTAAAAAAAATAATACAATTTTTTATATATAAAAGTTTAAGTTATCGAGTTAGATTTTGATAACTTATCATGTCCAAAATATACCAACTCAATGAATATCTATAGATATACTTACATACAGACTAATCATAATAAGATCATCACTTCAACATCAAGAATTAAACCAAAGTCTTTGTGAAATACTTTATTTGTCTTTAATTATAAAAACATCTTTTAGAAATTTGTTTCTTTTTTTTTTATAAGACTTTTTTTTAAAAAAATTAAATGTATTAATTATTATTTTTTTTACATATTTTTGCTTAATTATTTTTTCTAAATATTAATGAAAAACAATTAAATAGAGAGAAAGATAAAAAAATGATAATTTTGAAATGATAGTATAAATAATTAATAAATTTAATATAATTAATTAAATTAATTATTTTTCTTAGAAAATATAAACTAATTAAAAGAATTTTATAATTAGCAACCTACGAAATATGTAACTAATATTTTACCGACTACATCAACCTTTTGTTGACAATACAAATGTTATTTACTATTCATAATATTATGCCTAAACATGTATAAATGTAGCAACCGTTCGCATGGCACAGAACATAGGGTGGTACGTACTGCCATAAACCAATGTTGAACATTCTGACATCAAACTTGGTAGCTTTCTATAGAAAGGTAACTAAAGTTTCATATAGCATAAAAGAAATTGATCACTATATATAAATAAGCGAAAGATCCATAAAACCTTAATCTTAAGATTTTAGGTTAAGGTGTGATCTTTAATTTACTTATATTATTATTTATGTAAATTTTTCTGATATTTACCCGTTAATTTTTCAACATATTTTATATTTTTATTTGAGTAAATAGTCATTTTCGTCCTTGAATATATAAGGTGCTGACAAATTTGTCTCTGAAAGATAGAAATTCAAATTTTTGTTCCTGAAAATGAAAAAAGTGTAACAAATATATTCCTCCGTTAACTTTCTTTTGTTATCGTTAATATTAAGGATGAATTTGTCAGTGCATTATACATTCAATGATGAATTTGTCAGCTCTATCCAAAATATAATTTAATCTTCATATTCTCTCTTTTTTAATCATTACAAGTATAACATTACAATAAACACTTAAAAATTAGGAAAACAAGTATAAGTTAAAACAAGCATAATAATAAGCATAATATTGATTAACAAACATAATTTGGTTGTTATTCTGAAATTTTTATTATAACAATATTAGATAATAATAAAATCAAGTTGAGTCTCATTTTTTTGTAAAGATTAATTTAATAACAGTGTATTTTAATTTGTTCGAGCCTTATATTTTGGATAAGTATTATAAGTAAAAACAAACATAATAATAATCATAATATTGATTAATAAGCATAATTTGTTTGTTGTTCCGAAATTTCTATTATAACAATATTAGGTAATGACAAAATCAAGTTAGGTCATTTTTTTTGTAAGAATAATTTAATGACTGTACATTTTTGTTTGGATTTCATATTTTTGATAAAATACTGTCATATTAAAAATTTCAAAGCAAAAATATGAGATAATATTTACCCAAAATATGAGACTCAAACAAATTCAAATACACAATCATTAAATTAATTCTTATAAAAAAATAAGACTCATTTTGATTTTGTCATTATCTAATGTTATAATAGAAATTTCAGAACAACAAACAAATTATACTTATTATTATGTTTGTTTTCCTAATTTTTAAGTGTTTATTGTAATGTTATGCTTACAATGATAAAAAAAAAAGAATATGAAGATTAAATTATATTTTGGGTAAAGAGTTGACAAATTCGTCCTTGAATATGTAGTGCGCTGACAAATTCGTCCCTAATATTAACGGTAACGTATGAAAATTAACGGATGAATATATTTATCACACTTTTTTCACTTACAGGGACAAAAATTTGAATTTCCATCTTTTATAGACAAATTTGTCAGCATCTTACACATTCAGGGACCAAAATGACTATTTATCCTTTTTATTTTTATTTTCTTTCCCACGACTGTTCTGTGCGTTTATGAATCTTGCACGATCTTAGAATCTTCGCCAGATCGAGTCCCTATGGTGGCCTTCATTTTGGATACAGATAGCAAAAGGTTTAGTAATCATTATGCATATTGAATTGAATCATCAAATTTGTAAACTTAGGATAACTTTCATGACGATTTTGTTGAATGTATTGAATTTGACTCTATTGGCTCTGAAACAGCAGCAAGTGCACCATCAACCGCTTTGACTTACATGCCTTCTTCCGGTACAAAATACAAATACATGCTTCTTCTTTTTTGTAATTTTAATTTTTTAAATGAATTTAATTTTTATGTGTTGTTAATGTAAAAAAAAATTATCTATTAATCAGAAATTATTATTATATGATTTTTATAATATGAGGCATTTTTTTCTTAATAAAAAATTATGTGTGTCTTTTAATCTATTAGATGAAAAATTAATCTCTTTCACGATTTATGATTGTCGTTAATCCGAAAGAATTTTGTACTTGATGAGAATCGAATATGAATTTTCTTGCTAAAAAAATCATTCTTATTCATGTGAACACATTGAATCTTACACAGTTACACCATCTTACTAACCATTTGAGTTATAATTTGAAATATGATAAAAAATAATGTAATTATTTAAAAAATTAATAATAAATCTATCACATATAAGGATAATTATTGAATGATGATATAAAAACCCTTTATAATATTAGTACATACACTATCTATTCCTAAATATGTTTAAATTTAGTTATAATTTTTTTAAAAAATATTTATTTCAATCTTTATAAATTTATTTTTGTAAATGATTTGTAAAGGTGGAAAAGTGAGTTTTGGTTTATATATTTGGGAAAATAAAAAAGTGAGTCAATCATATTCTGCTTTCCAATAAGTCATAAAAATATAATTACTCAGTTCGACTTACTATTTAAATTAGTTTAGTTTATAGTTAATTGTTTGGCTATTTTTTAAATAAAATTCTAATAATAAAATAAAATAATTTGAACAGGTATAACATCATGAGCCAACTTAGTTTATGCCCTCAAAATACTTTTATCATAAAATATAATTATCTTTCAATCATAAATCATTATATTTGATAAGTCTAATTACTTTTATAATAATTATTTTAAAAATATATTAACAATTATTTTTTTTATTACTGACATCATAAAAGTTTTTAACAATAATTTGTATAACTATTAAACTTTTATTATTATTGTAACACTACAATAAATCACACAAGAAAAAGATGAATCTAGACGTTGTGCATGTATGAGACTGTATAGTTAATAAATGAATTAGTTGGTACTACTTATACTAACGAGATGCATCTATTTTTCGATAGCTTATTACTTAAGAACTCTAAAATTAAGTGTGTTTGACTTGGATCAATTATGCAATGAGTAAGCTTCTGAAAAGTTTTCTGAAAAATGTGAGTGAGAACAAAACACACTGAAAAATCTTTTATTAGTTTGTGGAGAAAGTCATTACTCTTGAAAGAAGTCGAAAAAAATTGTCAAGATCTCGAAAATGACTACCTACTGAGAGGTTCTGAATGGTGGAGGGTTCCGACCAACAAAAAATTATATTAAATGTCACCTTGTAAGTTATCGAGAAATCAACAATAAAAAATATTGCAATTATCATGTGAACCAAAATGAAATTTGGCCGTAAGTAAATATGAATTGAGCATTCTCACTTAAAATTTTCTAATTCCACTTGCTGTTTTGTTTAAATTTTTCTAAGAACAAGATAGACTGATCTGAACATATTTTCCTAGGAAATATTTAATGATATATAAAGGAAAAGATGCATGGTCCAAAAATAGGCTACACAAATACAAAGACACCAATAACATTAAAAGAAATTAAAAATATAAAAGAGAAAAAAAGACATTAAGATAGAGACAAAAGACACAACCTATTTATGGATGGGAAATATTGTATAGTTTGAAATTGTCCTTGCTCCAACCCCACCATTTCATTCTAAAGTTTAAAAATCTTTGTAAAGGAAGTAACTCATAAAAGCCACCCCTAGGGGCATGTTATTAACACATCAATTATCTAACTGTATTCCTGCACACGAAGGGCATGATGTCATTCTTCCCCTGGTGACAATGAAAAACAGCAAGACCCTTTTGCATTATAACTTGGTAATTCCGAGGCAAAACCATTACTATATATAAAGTAAGGAAATTTTGACGAGAACAAAAAGAAATTAAAGGTATGGAGGTGATTCCCCATCCACTATAATTTCTTCATCTCTAACCAAACATCTTGAATAAACAGAATTATTAATTAGCTCCACTTAAACTATAATTAATCAAAAAATTCAAAACACTTAGGCACTTAGCACTCCCATCCACAAAGACAAAATCATGCTTACTCCTTTCGATTTTTTATCACACATTTTCCAAGTCCTTTTTCTTTTCCTTTTCTACTTACCTCTTAAATTCAAGAACTATATATTTTTAAAAGAAAAATGTTACTTTCCTTTTTTTTTCTTTTACTTTTACTTTTTTATTTCATTTTTTTCCATTATGCTTTCCTTACTCACGAGTGTTTGCATTTCGATTATTTAGAAATATATTTCCGATCACATTAAGGGAAGGGTATGTTTGGATCTAAGTCACATTCCTCATTTTTTTTCCCCTTGTGCTTTTCTAACTCACAAGTCATAAGTATTTGAATTTCTATGATTTAGAAATAAACTATGAATCATGCACATTGTGAAGGTTTAGGACAAACATCTTATGGAAATTAATTCTGATCGATTTGTATGATTGGATCGAAGTCACATTCCTGATGTTGGACAGCGTATATCTTGCCACTCTTCTATACAGAAACTTGGAATATAAACACATGAACAAGCATGAACCAGTCACTGCCAAAGGTGAAAACATAGATGGTGCTGGGCACATGAAACGAAACATGGTTGGGTTTTCTTATGGCACCAAATACTAATAAAAAACACAGATGAGAGTATTGTCCGAAAATGGTGTTGACCCTGCCCAAACGGTATATTAACTAACTTCTAATGATACCATTAATTAATATATTGTATGATCTAAATATATAGGTGAGAAGAGTTAATCTTAATTATAACAGCAAGTGTTAATATATAATATATTTTTTAACATATTCTTTAAAACATTTATTGTTGGTTAAAACTCATTAAAAACTAGAATAATTAAGAAATGAGACTTAAAAGTCTTGTGATCTTAACGAACACTTACATTTGTTTTTTAAGATTATTTTAGTGAGTTACATCTCGAGTACATATTTAAGGAAATTAAAATTATAACTTGTTAAAATATTCTTAAAAAATAAGTAGGTTTACATTAACAAATCTCTCTTCACACTCATAAGGGATGTATCAAGTGAAATTTTTTTTTTATTGTTGTGAGAAATTAAAACTATAAATATACATATATGGTTAAGAGTCAAAATGATTTAAAGAGTAATATCTATTTTTTAAAATCTTAATCATTTAAATATGATATAATAATTTATACTCATAACATTTTTTTCATGATAAGAAGAGTTCTCAAACGTTGCTGACTATAAACATTGACTATAGACATTGGTGCTTGCAATTATTTTCACTCCAAATAATATAATTGTGTAGTCAGGCCTCTGGCTGTACCTATGCAGAAGTTTTGCATATGAAAGAGAGTTGGATGGAAGGTAACTATTTAGATCCACTAGCATGAACTCATGTTCAAAAAGGGCCAGTATGTGTTAGAAAAAAATTAAAATTTAAAGGATATACACCAAAAAAATGAAGATAAAGATGAAACGAAATTTCAGATTTGCCCGACATGATGTATAGATTGATGCTAACTAGGAGTGGCCAAACACCAAAGCAGGACATTAATCTTGCACATGAACACACTACCATTTGATAACAATAATGAGTCTCAAATTCATGTTCCTTGTGTTGTGTGTGTCAGTAAGCCTTCATCAATTAGGCACTAGTACTAATTCTGAGCGTGTGGATGATGGCCCACTCTATACAATATTAGCTGAACATAATCTTTAACTTCTCCTTGTACCCCATTGACATTATAGATAAAAAAGAAAGAGAGAGAGGAAAAAAATGGTAATGATAAAAAAATATACAAAAAAAATTAAGGGTATGTTAATAATTATGGGACCAACTTGCCAATATATATGCTTTTTCTTAATAGAATATATTAACAAATTATTACTTTTGTTTAAATATTCTTAAAATGTAACGTTACCAACTTGTTTCTTCTATAAAGAAAGGTTAAGGGCATCTTGTTTTGTTAGTAGTGCTTTATTAAGTTGGAATTTGAATTTATTCACATTATCTTTCTAAAAAATAAGTGAAAATATATGAACAAACACCCTCACGTGAAAGAAGCTATCCATATGAAATTGAGTACTCACTTGTACTCATTACTTCTTGGATTTCGTCAAATTAATGATTTGCACAAACAGCTGTTTATTTATTTCAATTGTGCGAGTACTTTGACTCATGGATTGGATTTGATTTTCAAAATATTAATTACTTTAAAGAGTGAGACACACTTACAAGAATAAAGTACAAAACAATAATAATTGAGGTAATAACACAATACACATGCGTTCATAACAATTATAAAATGAATTTAATAATGATATAAAATAATTTAACAATTATAAAATGAATTTAATAATGATATAATATAAAATTATTTATATTATTATTCCATCATAAATCATTATTAATATAACTTTTAAGTTAATTAATATAAAAGTTAACAAACTTATCATGTATGATAATTTATGATTGGATGTAAGGGTGGAAGTGGGTCAGACTATCTATCAAGGACCTTCGGCCTCGCCTGGCCTAATTTGTTTACTATAAAGGTTAAGTTAAAACTTTTTGAAAAGTCTTTTAAATAAAAAGGTCAAATTCAACCTTAAAAAAACCTGTTATATATATATATATATATGTATATATATATATATATACACACACATTAAAACTTAAAATAATATATTTATTTTACTAAAAATATTTTTTTTATTATGAAGGTGGATGATCAACCACTCCAAAAAATCACCTTGAAAATCTCATAAAATGATTAAGAGAAATATATTTATAACTTATAAGAATTTGATAATTTATAATTTATGAGAGAAACATATTTATTATGTTATTTTTATTTTTAATTATTTATTTTTATTTAATCAGACTTTGTATACAGACTTTCAGGCCAGGCTAGGCCTTTATGTAAGCCAGATTCAGGCCTTAATAACTTATTTTTTAACAGGTAACAAGTCTGGTTTAGGCTTATCAAAATCTGGCCTATTTTCACTCATAATTGGATGTCAGTAAAACTAATTTACATTATCAATGTATAACTTATTTTTTCTTATAAAATTATTATTATTATTATAACATATTTAACTCATTACCTTCTTCCTTAAACCTGCAACAAGAATTGATCCTCAAGTTTGTTTATCATGTGTATGTAAAATATATTTGTTGAAAGAGATATCCTCTAAGTTCACCTAAACAATATATTTTCACGCCCCTTAAATAGATATTGAGAGATTAGTTTTTTCTTTCTTGAATGAGGGATACTCTAATTTCACCCCAAAATATAATTATAAAATTGTTAAAATGTATGCAATTTTTTTAGTTAATAGCTACTACTATAACTTAACACTTCACCTCTATTTTATCTATATTAAAAAAAATACCACTTCACCTCTATAGTATATGTCGCATTTTAGAGAAGCTAAATTTAATGAAACAAGGAAATTGAATGGCTTCCCCATACTCAAATTACATAATCATAGTCGGCAAACAGAAACCAAAATGGTGAGAATTTTATGATTTGCAATGAGGGTGGACCCTTTTGGCATGGTCTACTATTGCACCATCATATGAGAACTTTTGTCCTTGATGCATGGCACACGTGCAGTGGAATCACCAATTGGGAAATTGGATGTACATCAAGTGGACTTTAGAGTACCAAACAGTTATCAAAATCAATGGATCCAAAACAACATATGTCATTGCACAACGAAATCACATCAAAATGCAATTATACGGTGCCTAGCTTTCCAAAACCATATGTGAGAGGAGGAAGGAACTGCACCAATTTAATCACACCTGTGGAGGGGCTTAATTCTGATCAATTATCAATATGACAAATCCTTGTCAAATAGAACCAATCGAAATCTTTGTTCATTTCTAATTATTTGCCCAATTGTATCTAAAAATAGTAGAGATAAGACTCAGTGTACAATTTTTCTAAAGAACAAGCTAATTTTGATCGTGGGAAATTGTGCTTTGTCATTTATCTCGAATTGGGACCTTGAGAATTGAGATTAGCAAATTGTTAGAGAATGATTGAGAATATCGCCGCCCTAAATCTAATAATGAATAAATGCCACCGCTTAAATCCAACATACCTGTCTTATCACTCTTTTTACAGCATACCTGTCTTATCACTCTTTTTTAGAAAGAGTAAGCAGTATTTTTTCGAACGGATTGGATTTTTTGGTTTTTATGATAACATTGACAATCATAAAAAGAAAATTCTCTTTTTAATATAACTATTTGTGTAACTATTTTACATGTTTATATTTCAATAAAATTGACTCAAGTTTGGTTTTCTCCTTAACTTCATTTTCGTTTATTAAACGTTTCAAAGTGCTCCACTGACTTCAGCTTTGTTTTCTGTCGATGAATGCCTTTCAATAATTCCATTATTAAAAAGATTATGCCGAATAGAAACATCTCTTGGTCACACATAATCTTCATATTAAAATGCCAAATCGCAGTCGCACCCATTATTGTGTCCAAATATCTCCTTAAATTCGGGGTTTATGCTCCCTAGTAACTTTCTAAAGGCTATAAATTATTAAAGAGAAAGGTAATGGATACAAATAGAGTTTATATAAATCCTTCCTTATCACCAGTACCACACCTCGTTGAACTTGTCCAATTAACTCCACGAGTCTACATTGGCACACCAAATATTTTTGCTTCTTTGCACTTTGGAAATTAAAAAAGTACATTGGTTTGGGGCTTGAGGAGGAGGGTGATGTTGCTCTCTTTTCCTTTTACTTCGACCTTTGATTTCCTCCATTCTAAAAGAAAAAAGTAAAAATCATTACCTTATTATAATTATAGTATCATTTATGTAAAACACACAAAGGTAACTCCTTCACTATTGACTACAAATAATTCTTCAAGTCCATTCTTTAATATTACTGCATTATGTAATCTGCTACATTAATATAATAGATAATATTACTGCATTATGTAATCGGCTACATTAATATAATAGATGTTTTTTTTAATGAATATGGTATAGTACAAAGTTGCCTTTGTCAAAAATAGTGATAAATCTTCGTTGAAAATTGTTAGTGCATACATAAGGTGGGTATTCTCCTTATAACACAATTTATTTCATATTCAAAAATTAATCAGGATTTGAGTTCTGAACCATTTAATTAAGAAATACATGCCGTTTTCACTTATGTCGATCATTATTGATTAACATAATGAATGATGTGATAAGAAAATCCCCCAAGCAAAAGTCATCCCTTCTAACATGTATTAGCCAGGTCAAAAGTTTCGCGAGGACATACTTTGGACCTTTAAACCCGGGAAAGGTTATGTCTCTTTATAGTATTCAATTCAACCATGTCTAGAAGAGGGGGGACCAAAAAAAATGGGGGGAGGGGGGGCCGGATGGTCTCAGTTGCAAGCAAATTTCCACATATTGTTTTGACAGGATCTGCATATGTTATGTGCAAATCTGAGATTTCATTTGATGATTTTAACCACTGATGGTACCAGCCAACCAATATCCATCAGAGTCCAATAAGGACCAAGTGACAATTATCTTGTCTTTGATAGGAGCATGATGGTCTGCATAGTATTAGAAGTTTATTAGCATTATCATACGATGAGAGGATGTGATAGTTCCACTAGTTATATAATCTTTTACTTTCATCTCCAGCCTCTGGTTAAAATAAAAACTAGCTCTCTTCCTTTTCTGTCAATCATTGCTACATATTGAATATATCAGACAATTCCATAAACGGTGTGCACTCCACATCTGTTTGCAGAGACATTGCATTAAACAACATCGCCTACTATGTTTGTTTACCGATGCTCTGGCAATTTGATAATTAGCCATGAAATTTATAGAGTAACACACCTCTAGCCCTTGTTTCTTTTCACTCATCAGATTTTGTTTGGCATAATATGAAATGAGGCATTGCAGATTGACCATGCAACCCATAACCATTGAAGTTAATAATGTAAAATAAAAAATTTAATGTTTTTCATATCTATAATATATCTATTTTTCAATTTACTACATAAAATATATATTTTATTTTATTACTTGAAATTTTCAAATTTTTACTTATAATTCATGTCCATTAAATGATGATGTAATAAACTTAACAAATTGTCACATCATTTAACAAACTTAGACTAATAATAGATAATAAAGGTAAAAGTTTAAAAATGTCAAATAGTAAAATAAAATAAAAAATATTTTTTAATAATAAACTAAAAAAAAAAGAGTATATTATAAGTATGAAAAACATTTTAGCCAAAAAAATAAATGCTAAGGATCTTGTAGTTCAATTGACACCAGTCCAAGTTTGAGTGGGATATTGATAGTTTAATCTTCTTCCATGCCAGAAAGGTCATCAATTCCAATAAAAGAAATTAAATTCCCAAACAAAAATATATTTCAAATTGCAACACAAAGGTAGCAACAATCAACTTCAATCAAACAATGTTAATTTGCTTTTACAAACACGAGGCAAAACAATTTTTTTCATTTAGATGTGGCAAGTGACAACAAACGGCGAACCCTAAGAAACTGTTGATGATGCTTCAACTCAGTAATATTCTTAGGTCACTTTGAAGCTTCAGCTGATAGATCTTAGGAGACAAATTTACAAGTCAACTACTATATGGACACAGGTCTGAACTCAACTCAACTATCAACAAAAAATAGGTCATCGCCCAAAACATTTCATTATTGAAGAGGTAAAAGCAGAAGTCAGAAATTTCATTCCAGCAGATCCACCAGGAAAGTATGATATAGAATAGTAGCCAAGTGAGAGAACCTGCAAGCAAAGTCAAAATTTCAATTTCAATGCAAGACGTATAGTTTTATAAAGAAACATAACAGAAGAAAATATGTAAAGACACATCTCCACACGCCCCAGCTGCTGGAAACTTGGAACCATGTTAAACATACAATACACAGACATCACATCACATAAAGTGCACCACATAGTGTGTGGAAATAGCAGTTCTTAAATTTATATTGGTTTTGCTACATTGAAGGAGTTGTTCCTAATTGCTATAATAAATTCAAAACCATGCTCAAAAGTCAAAAAACATTGAGCATGCCTTAAATCAACAGCAAGTGAAAACAATAACACATGGGAGTTCGAGAATGGCTAAGCTACAAAGAGGCATTTTGAGGAACGAGAAACTGATACCTGCACTACAGAGAATACCACAGAGAGAATGTAGCTGTGAAGCACCATTGATACATATATGGTTCCGATCATACTGCCTAAAAAAGCCAATGTGAAAGGGAGCCTCTGAAAAATAATTACAAAGAGAGACAGTTAGGAAGAAGCAGCAAACATGTGCAATCAAACAAGAGACTATTTTTTTCCCAAAAAGCCCAAACAGATTCAATTTGAAGCAACATATAGTGACTGGACAAGCTTTATATTACCATGCAAGCAATAGGAAATGAAATTCTAGCAAGTTACCTCCTTTGACAACATGTGAGCAAGCTGATTCTTTGGACCCTTGAGAGCAAAGAATGATCCAATAATAAATCCACACCCAAGTGTAAAGCATAGAGCAAACTTTTGGGGCATAACTACCATGACGGGCAGAAATAATGTAAACGCTATGAAAACAAAGAAGACTCCACTTGCCAGAAACAAACCAAAATACACAAGCGCTTTGCCAGAAGGCACATTACTAGTGGCAGACTGGAAGTTGCCAGGTAGATCTCTCACACCTTTAGAAACCCTAAACAATAAGAAACAAACTGCATTACTACTTGAGGACATAAGTTCAGGCAAAATTATTAGTATTTGTTATAAAAAGCTTTCTGGCCAAGCGCCAGTATGTTCTTTCATAACAATGTAGAAAATCCATTTAAAAAAAAGGGCAAATTGAAACACAGTCTGTTTTTCCTACTGCATTTTATACCATCAACAAAAGAAACCAAAGATAAAAAAACAAGTCCTCTCGATAGGAGTGGAAATAAAGTCACTCATCGAAGACCTATACTCTAAACCACATCATGCCTAAGCCAATTAGGCTTACTTACCAAACAAGTCTTTTTGGCTAAGGCTATTTTAATAGTCTATTTAGTTAAAAAGCATTTCAGGCCTAACATGCTGAATTCATGATTTGAATCCTATGATTCGGCTACATTGATTTGTATCATAAAACAAATCTCAAATGACTTTGAATCTTACGATCCATGAATGAATAGGTACAATTTCATATCATCGATACAAATCACATGATTCAACACTTCATTATTTTTTTCATTTTTTTACTTTTCTTTCACCAATTAATTCTAATGAAAGAAATTGAAAAGTCACATGAGCTTAAACCATCAAATGAAAAGGAATTGAAGGAGCACTTTGACCTTATCCTATTTGATTATTCCACTACTACACTAATTCAATGCATGCACTCTTTGGTTATTTCATTGTTTAGTTTCCATTCTTCTAAAATAGATTCACAACTCATATATAACAAATAATATTGTTTTTTTCTTTTTTGTACATGTATGGGCCCTACGCAAATAACTAATAATTTTGTTTTATGAGATTTATGGTTAAGTTGTTTTATCCATTTCCAGTTCAAAATTATTACATTGAACATTATATACCATTTGTGATGTATTTGAAGTTATTTTTCTTGTTTTTGAATTTTATGTATAAATACAAATGACTCACAATTAAAAACTAGCTAAGCTATTCAAGATTTCAATCTCACTTTGATAAACTTGGGCTGGCATCCTTAAATAAATAATGTGTTATCAAATTTTTACTGTAATATTGAGATTATACACTTACTGATATATGTAAAGGCCAAAGTCAGCTGGCCTACATATAAATTTAGGTCCATTAACCTATTTAAAACTTAAAAGTATGTTTTTTACCCATACAAGAGTCTTACAACAAAGTACGTTTTTATGTAAGTTTTCAGGCTAAGCTAAGCTTCTAAGTTCTAAAAAGGATAGAAGGCTCAGGCCCTGCAAAGCCTAGTTGGTTAGTCTAGCTAAACCTATTTCCAACCCTGCCGCATTGTTACATGCAGATAAGGGAGACAAAACAGACAATTTTCCCATATACAATTGCATCAGAAACTTGTTATCAGTCTTTACATTAATTCACATAATGACAGCAAAAAGTTGCTGACACCAAGACTCAACCTTGTAAATTAACATGATCCTCTCAGAGGGAAGTTCATGACATGAGAGAGAAAAGTCAAAAAGATCATGCACATGTAAATGTATATTTTTTTTTTTGATCGGCCAATGTTAGTTGTTAAGTGTTAGTGTTTTTTGTTAGTGGAGGGATTCGAACCCACAACCTCTCCCTCCTTCCCTTCTTTTCCTTTTACCACCCAACCAACCTTATACCTCCACATATAAATGTATATAATTACATTGATGACCACGTCTGGCGTTTTTGAACCCTTCTTTTCTCGCTACTCTTCACCATAGTTGCAAGGTGCGTTTTCCTTTTCCTTGCATTGCAGATTCTTTGAGTCGCTGTCAGATTCACTTACAATGCCCCTGAATCTCGCACTTTGTTTCCCATTGGTGTAGGATTTGTGTGAATCAATCTTTTTCTTAGATTTCCCTTTCGATTCCGCAGTTCCGTGATTTGATCGCGGTGTCGCTTGCACTCCAACTAGCAAAAGAAAAAAGCCGACGGCAAGGGATGACGATAATGCAGCAAGGTGGAAGTGCGAAATCAAAGAAGGCAGTGGTTATCGACAATAACAAGTACACCAACGGAACAACGCTCTTCCAAGGAACCGGCGCCGGAAAAGAGGGAATGGGATGTAGAGGCATTTACATATGCTATTATTTGTATTTTTTTAATGAACTTCTCTCTTTTGTCATTCTTTCTGAAAATGTGATATGATTTAGTGGTTCTTTATGTGGCTTTTTTTGTTTGTGATGTTTGAAACAACGTGTTTCTTAATTATTGTTTGTGATGTTTGAAACACCATGATGTTAATGTTTTGATGATGAGACGATGTGGCTGAAGTTGTCTTTGTTGAGAGCAGTAGGTGCACCCATCGGAGAACAAGAGGTAAGGGAGAGAAAAAAAGGAGAAGAAAATATATGGTGCTGATGGTGCACTGGATTACTGTGTCCATGTGATGAATCCAACAATGTCTAAAAGTGGTCCACAGAAGATCATTTGTAAAACTAGTCCACCGTAGCCTTCCTCTACATTGATATCTGGAAAACAAAAGGACACTTGTTTCATGTTATCTACTTTCATTCCGTGAATATAACGAAGGGAATGATGTTCTTGAGTACTTTAAAAGTTATGTTTGGTTAACAACTAAAATTTGTTGTAAATCTTTTTGTGAAAACTTTGAAA
>PYAF01004258.1:851923-872336 GCA_007407185.1 Glycine tomentella | reverse complement strand
AGAAAAGATAAGATATATATATATATATATATATATATATATATGAAAGAACAGCACAAGGAGTACTGCTAAGAAAACAAATCAGTGGAATCTACACAGAACTTTGATGGCTTTATACCAAAGCCGACGAAGTTCTGACAGATCGCACAAAAAGAAAAAACCAAAAACGAAATACAAGTAAATTAACCCCTCCCCAACTGTACAAAACACTCTCTCAAGTTGGTAGAGCAATAATGGAAAGGGGTATCAAAATCCTTCTCTAGGTTCCTCAACCAAGACCAGCAAAAAAAGATGGCATCTTCCAAGAGTTTGTGACCGTTAAAGGCTTCATTATGGAAGAGTATCCGGTTTCGATGATTCCAAGTACACCATGTTAAGGCTGTCCACCAAGTTAACCACCTATCTAAGGCTTTCCCACGTAGTTGGCAAAAAGAGGATTGTCTGAAATGCTCCTTTGGATTACAGCTCCGTGGAGTACTTAAGTGGCTTGGTTTTCCCCCCTTGAAAGCCAACTTCTATGGGAGGGTTCCCTAAGTGCTTGAGTGCTTGTCAATTTATATACGCCGACTCCTCTCAATGGAAGTGCTATTATAGAGACTTGGATATTATGGGGTGCCTAAGTCCAACAGTGAGTAAGAGCAATTAAGTGGTTTGATTCTAGCTTTTCAGTAAACACGTGCTTGAGTGATTATCAAAAACTTCTTGATGACAATGACACACTACCAAAAGTAATAAAAAAATGTTTTTTATATAATAGATATTAAATGGGTAACTTAGAATTTTGCAAAACCAAGCTTGGTTGGTCTTCCATCCATTCATCTTCTGCCTCTCTCTCTCTCTCTCTCTCTCTCTCTCTCTCTGAACTCCTCACTTTCTCATCTTAAACCAACTTCACAAAATCCTCCTTAAACAATGAAGGACAAAAGCAGCAAAGATGAAATATAATGGTGATGGCAAATGAACTTTGACAGCTCTATAAGAAGAATGAGCAAGCAGCTGCTAACTAAACTGATCTAGGAGCAAGCACAGTGGAATTACAACAACACTAGGACTATGTTCCGCTTTTCACCAAAAAAAAACTTAAAACTTAAACTGTACAATCCAATCAGTTTACCAATTTTTGACGAAATTGTCTGAGTCTCACCAATTCGTACTGAGTTGCAAGCATCTCTGATATAATGTGTCAATTGAGCTGGTTACCTAGCCGGTCCCCTGGTCAGGCTAGAAAGTCCGGTCCAAGTTTCATAATCATGTAACAAAATGAGTGGTGAGATCTACAAATAAGTTATCTCTAGTGAAATGGATATATATCTAAATGTGTTTGGTCATCTCACAAAATACTAGATTTAAGGCAATATCTAGTGCAATTTGATTATCACAAATGAGAATTATCTAGCTGACCTCTCCAAATCTAAGTCCAAGAAGTAATTGATTGAGCCAAATGAATTCACAAGTAGGCATGGCAACGAAACCTGTACCCGTGGTGCCCACCCCAACTTTGACGGGGAATACCCGAGTTGACCAGGTATGGGTTCGAGTTTGGGGATTACCCGACTTTTTTAATCGGGATGAGGATGTCACTACCCGCCCAGTCCCCGTACCCATACTTGTCCCTGTACCCGCCCTGATGATGAAATTATCAAAATGCCCTTTTGTTACTTTAGTTTAAGGTTTTCAATTTTCTGTTCACTCATTTAGTGTCTATGACTTTGAGTTATGTTATTTAATATTTGGTTTATTTTGTTTACCTTAAAAAACAATGGAATCACGGAAGATAAATGTAATCTTAATTTTATTTATTACTTGTTAATTTTATGTTAGAATGTTTACATAATTTAAGATTCTTTTCTTGACAATTTTTGTAGACAAATGCACAGAAATGAATTTATTGATACATAAGTAGTTAAAAATAAATGTGCAACAATCAATTTATTTTTTCTAAAATCAGATTTTTAATATAATTTTTTTACAAAAAAAAAATATTTTACAAATCTGAACCGGGGATGGGGCGGGGATGGGATAACAAACTTCAACCCGTCAGGTATCAGGGGCGGGTACGGGGATATGTTGGGGAGTCGGGGTCGGGGACTGAGGAGGCAATACTCGTCCCCCCCCCCCCCTTGCCATGTCTATTCACAAGTAGCTCATGTTATGACTTGATATATCTACTCCAAAACTTTCCATTGCGATGGCATTATGTTTTTTAATTTTCCAAGATATCAAATTATCTCCAAGGAATACACAATATCCAACAATGTATATCCTAAATTCCTAATCACCAAGGGAACCAACACAATCAGCATTTGAGTATCCAATGATCTGAGTATGACCATCATCCTCATAGATAATTAACTTTCTTGAAGCTCATTTAATGTACTTCAAGGTACAAACTAATGCATTCTAAGGAGACACTAGGTGTCGTTGGTGTAAAGAACATTGGCATGCTTCCAACGACTCACATGAGTGCGAAAAATATGCTCAAAGGATAGATTAATGGTGGATTTGATAATGCTACATATATGGGTATCAATTTTAGGTCATGTAGAGTGCTTGCTGATAGCCATAGAGCCAGCATTGGTCAATAAGCCAAGGTTTGATATGCAAAGCCTATGTGTCGTAGTTGCTCCCATCCAACTTGTCAGTGGAGAGTAAAATGACAGAGACTGAGAATAGGGGACTTAGTCTTAGTCTCAGAATGTCTTTGGAAGCAGCTGATGTTGCAGGATCCAGCCAAGGGCCACGATGGGTAGTGGGGAAGATAATGCAACAAAAAACCAAAAAGCACCTTTCAAAGGGACACATTCAAGTAGAGGTCAAATGGAAGAGAGGACCAGAGATCCAAATAGAGGATAATGATTAATGAGGTGAATACATGTAGAGGAGATGGTGCGATATGTCACCAACTTGTGGTAGTGCATAACATTTCCACTGGAGGTGGGTCCAGTGCGAAAACAACTTGCGGTTGAAATAAAGATGTTGGGGGTGCCTGCCTATACATTGAAGGGAGGGGGGGGGAGGATCTAATGACGATAGTGGAGCATTGGTAGCGGCTGGAAAACAGGGTATGAACATCAGAATGAGGACACAGCACTGGGGGAGGGGGGAAGAAACCGGATATGAGACATTTTCCTGAAAAAAAGAATCACCAATGGGCAGCCAGTTGATCCAGCAGGTATACATGGAATAGGCCTGCATCTCAGCAAGCTCTGAATACCATGTTAATGAAAGAGAAAATTGAGGAACATTTGATAAATTGTGTGACAAAGCTATACAACAAAGCTAAATTATACTATTAGACTAAAAATAACAACTAAACGAATTACTTACTTTACCCTTTAAATTGAGTGATTCAATTTACTAATCTACTTTACCTTTTTATTTCCTTCTCTTATAAGTATTTCCAGAGAAGTTAATCTAAACAGGCCTAATATGTGACCAATATTTCCCACCCGAAGCTTCACAGGCACGGATCTGGGGTTTCACTCGACAGAACCAAACAAACAGAATGTCATTGTCTCTACATAACAAATTAATAGCTACTAAAAAATCATGATAAATAGAACCATCTATGCTCTTCACATCACTCCTATATTGCACACATATGAAGCAAATGGCAGGTAGAGGGGTTGCTTACACGCTGAAAGTGCCGGAAACGGTGTCGTTGGCAGACCTAACGGCGGATTCGATATCGAAGGGGAAAGTGGATGAATCTTCAGAGGTTTGGGCGGATGCGTAGGAGTTCCAATCGGCGAGCAACGACGACGCCGGCTTCGCCTCCTCCTCGCTACTCTGCCCCGAGAACCAACCCTGCATTTTCTCGCCGCCGATTCCCACAAAATGCAATTGCGTGACTGGAAGAGAGAAAAGGAGGGAAATGGAATTAGGGTTTGTGATTCGCTCTCTCTCCGGATTTGATTTAACTGTTTGTTGCGTTCTGAGTGTTACTGTTAAGCAATGGATTGGATAGCTGTTGGGTACTGCTCCTGCTATGTCTCATGAAATGGAATCACTAGTGGATTGCTACGACAAATTTCTGAATTTTTTTTATTAATCTAACTATATTTTTTATTTAAATTTTAATTACTTTTTTTTTGGTCGACTTAAAGTTAAAATCAGTTTCGGAGAACTCACCATAATTATTAAGATATAAAGGTCTTACATATTATAAATTTTAATTATTAATTATTGCTTACTAATTTTTTTACAACACTCACACAGCTCAATAATTAAGTCAGATAACTTTTTTTTACTAATTAAAACATTGAATTGTTCCTCAAAATTATACGCATGAATTAATTTCATTTTTAATGTCATTAGAAACAGATTGTTTCAGTTCTAACGTTAATAATTTTGAAAAGAAAAAAAAAAACTATGGTTCGGTGTACTATTCCTAGATTGTAAATATTTTTTTTTGAAACAAATTGCATTTAGTTTAGTAAAAAAAAAAACAAATTGCATTTAGTTAGCTGATTAAATAGATGCATAATTTGAAGAATTTGGTGCCTCAACAACTATGAATAAAAGAGAAGAAGAAAAAATGTGTTTAGCTTATAAAGTGACTATAGTTAGGTTTAGAAAAGTAACTATAGTTTGTTGTATTATTTCTAAATCGAGGTAGACTTACTCAATCGATATAATTAATGACCTTTGGATTAAAGTTACAAAATAAGTCCATCGACCTAAATTTGTCTGATAAAATATAAGATATAAATTTTAGATTTTGAGTATTAATAAAATTTTAATTTTGTAACCAAATTTAATCATAGTTTAATCTTGATTTTTACCAAACTTGAACTAACAGATTTCATTTTTAGAAGCTTAAATTTCACCATGCCATAAGTTTTCTTTTACAAAACTTTCAAATTCTCTCTTTTTTTTACTCAAATTTTTACAAAGTGGATCTATTAAATTGTCTTCTACTCAAAACTCACCATCAAAACATCCAATTTCATCCAAAATATATTCTCAAGGTTTCCCCTCAAAACTCTATTTTGCATCTTATTAATTCTTCAAAACTTTCAAATTTACTCACGTTTAAATATCGTTTGACATTATGTTTAAATATCGTTTGACATTGAAAGCATATAAAAATAAGCATGTTAAAAGTATTGAATTTAGACAGAGAAAAAAAATACAAAAATAGAATGATGGAAAAGGATTTACATATTATTATTATTATTTTCACTCTTAAGAATATATATATATATATATATATATATATATATATAATTTTTCTAGAGTTAAATGAAAAAAAAAATGCTGACTATTAATGTTCTCATTGTCAACTTATCTAGATTATTAGGTTATGTAAATTTCTAGAGTACAACCTTTCTATAAATTGAGCTATTGGGTTCCATGGATTTGTTGATTCAGGAACTAACCCTCTAACGAATTGCAAAAATTAAATCTCACATGCATTAGAACATTATTAGTAAAAAAAGAAGAGTAATTGCTAAAAGATAAAAGATAAAGACTAAGATAAGTTATGAACTTAATAGTTGAGAGTATAAGGTTAAAGTTAGAATGAAAAATGAGATTAAGAGTATTCAATGAATGTAGAAGTGAATCAAGTGATAGTAGTAAGATTGAAGGAGGAAGATGTCACATAAGCAAAAATATCATGACACAACAATGCCAACTAAATCACTGAAATGGCAGAGTAATAATTTGCTTTCCAAAGATTATGTATTATAAATAGATAGATTGTATGCAAAAGTTTGGACTAAAATGTATGTAACAAATTTGTGATGCAATACTAGTCAGGAAAATAATGAATATACAGGAACATACCGCCAACTCTCATGTCAGTCAAGACCTCCTTATAAATATGCAATTAGCATAATGAGACTTCGTAATTTTTAAATGTTCACGAAAAAAAAAAAAACAAGTAGTTGAAAATTAATGGATCAATATATTATAATAGGTGAAGGTGTTAAAAGTCTAAATGCAGAAAAATAACGAGGAAGAATGAAAAAGGGGATAACTATAGAATATCAGAAGTCAAGCCGAATTTTGTGGTTAATGGAATCCTCAACTTTGAAGAATGTTAGGGAGGGAAAATCAGAAAAAATCAACAATAATTCGAGTTAGATAGCAACAAAACTCCTCCGCACTCAACTGAATTGTCTTGTGCAGTTTACATTTTTCTTTTTCTTTTGTTTGACAAGCATCAAACATAGTTCTTTTTCTTTTTCACAAGAATCAACATGCTTGTTTCACAAGCATCCATCAACATATTTCTTTTTCGACTTTGAAGAATGTTAGGAAAAAATCAGTAATGATTCGAGTTAGATAGCAACAAAATGCTTCAACACTCAACTATATTGTCTTGTTGTGCCTCTTAACATATTTCTTTTTCTTTTGTTTCCCCAGTATCACCATGGTTTGAAATCAAAACTGTAACCTCAACTCTGGAAGTTATTGAGCAAAGTAGAAAGAATATGGCAAGGTCTAAGAAGGATCTTTATCTATGATTAGACACATTAAGAGCCACATTGACATATATAGTTAGCACTAATGAGGCAAGTGACCTACAATTTATAGATACTTGTAAAATACTACATTACCACTGACAATATAACTCAAAGAAAAAAGAAAGAAAAGGATTTCATGAAGTCTTCTTCTTCTAACCCTCTTACTTCTTTTTTTTCATTTGTTACTTTTCCATTGGCAATACAAGGATCTTTATGTAAGAGTTCACTCCACCCTACCAGTTGAATGACAGAAACTGACCTGGTTCTCATCCAAAGGAAGTATAACAGGATTACTTCACTGAACTGGTCCACTGTGCTATCATGAATTAGAGTATGAAACCATGCAACAGTAGGACAGGTTTAGGTCAGATAAACCGGCTTAAGGACAATTAAGGGGGGGAAATATGAAACAAGAAGTCAAATGATTGTTGGTCTTACAATCCCATAATGATTTGGATCGTCAATCAGTGCAATACCATGTAAATGAAAAATTCACAGCATGCAATTACCTGAAAACAAAGTATCCATTTGCACGCCTGCATACACAATTGAATTTAACCAAATCTCCATCATGTGCTTCTGGTCCTTCCCCTTCAACAATATCTAATTTGAAAACTTGGTATGAATACTTTATTTATGTACAAAGACTTGTATTGATAGCTTGATTTCTTTCAATCAGAAGGGATAGTAAAATGCATGAAGTTTAATTGTTTTTTTATCAAGAAACAAGTATTTTCACTCCTATTTTGAAGAAGCCTGGAAGAATCAGAAGAGAAAATAAGGATGTAAGCCTTTGCATCAAACAGAAATGAGACTCATCAGTTAGAATCCTCAAAGTGTTCTTGCATCTTGCATCAACAGTTTCTCACATACATGCATGCATACTAGATTTTGTTGGGTCAAGACGGACCCTCAAATCAAATGCGGAAGCGGAACGAAAAACGTAAGAGGAGAGAGATGGAGAAGAACACAATCAATCTGTTTAACGTGCAAAAACCTTCCTCAATGTGAAAAAGTAAAAACCCACGGGACACTGATCCAGAATCAAACTTCCACTATAACAATAATAGGTTACAAGAATCAAAATTCCCAAACCTTTCACTAGAGATACAATCAAGCCTCACCAAGTCTGGTGGTATTCAAACTTCTCTAAAAGAGGTAAAAATCAAACTCTCTAGTGTGTTACACTCGAACTCTCTCTAGAGATCTCTCAAATGCAAAGTACAAGACTTGCTCAAATGTGCTCTTAAGAATGTCACTTGAGGCGTCAAAATTCTGACCTAATTCTTCGACTGGTCTAACCTGCCTCCACCTTCAACTAATGTGTTTATAGTGGGTGAGTAGGTTTAGGATTTTAGAACCCTCAATGAGCCTGGGCCAGCATTGAAGGAGTAAGCCCAATCCAACAGATTTTACTCAAGGAATATAACATGAATGTTATAGAATTGTTTACCTTGAATTCTCACTCCACTAGGTAGCTTCAAAGTCCTAGATGCTTCACATAAAAAATAGTAAATCATAAATCACAATACACTAACACTTTCCATTTCGCAAAAATAAGATTAGGTAATTAAAAAAATGGAGAAAAGACAGACAAACTGTAAGACTTTAGGTTCCTTCATGTCTGGCATAATAGGTGCAGCCAAAGCAGGGGAAGCATAACATATCACTTGATTAAATCCCAGAAACTGAAGAACCATCCTTCTTGAAAATTTGTCCACTGTTATTATGGAGACTCTGTTGGACTCGGCATAGTTGAGATTTGCATCCTCCATGCACCTGGATATATCCAAGGTTTGAAGCACATGGTCAAGAGAAATGCTTATAAAGAAGCATCATAACTTTATGCATTAAAAGAATCCCTTTTGAATTGAAATATAACTACTTAGTATTCAGAAAACTGTAGCATATAATAAAACAATAGAAATTCTGAAATCCCTGAAGCCACTTTCCCCTCTTGATAGGTAATCCTCCCATGGAAATCCCCTAACGCCTATGAGCTAGTTGAGTAGCTATAATTGAGTGCAACTACTTGCAATCCGGGTCTGTGCAGTAATTTTTAAAATGGGCCTCAGTGGCCACTCCAACATGTCATTGGTGCACTACCTGGTAGTATTGGGTTGCCTCCCACATTCTACCACTTTTTGACATAACAAAACCATAGAAATTCTTTACATTTATTTATGCTGCCGATAGTAGCTAATTTTTCAAAGA
Source organism: Glycine tomentella (assembly GCA_007407185.1). Lineage (NCBI taxonomy): Eukaryota > Viridiplantae > Streptophyta > Magnoliopsida > Fabales > Fabaceae > Glycine > Glycine tomentella. The sequence continues at coordinate 863,649 of PYAF01004258.1, read as the reverse complement.
GAATATAGCTGAATTTTCACAACAATATAAAGAAGGGTAAAAATTAATTAAAGTACTAAAAAAAAGCAGGGCAAAAGCATATTGAATCGAGAATACAGGTTGGTATTTATACAACCAACAATTAACTGATCGCACTACCAAGGGATTATGATAATTTTACTGATAGCATTTGTGGAAAATAAATTTGTACAAGAGAACAATACATGAATATAACGAGCATTTCAAGGATGCAGAGAAAGATGACAATTGGACATAGTTAAGAAAAATAAAATTATTAGAGGGAAAAATTTATACCTTGGAGATGCAGATACTGAAGCAGCACATGGAGGTGGAAGCAAGAGAAATGGTAGAACTCCCATACGCAATTTGGTATCTGAGAATTCAGGCACTGAATTACCAGCCAAGCTCAAAACCGAACAAAGCATTGTCTTTATCTATGACTCTATCCAGAAGTAAGATACTTGTTCATGAGTGGGGACCCATGTGACGAGTTTTTCATCCCAAAAATACTAAAAGGAAGTAAAAAATTACACAAATAGTATAAGTTCCAAATTATTTATAAAAGTGATTTAAAATTTGGTGTCCCAATCCGATTTCTCAATTCTTTTGCTCCACAACATTGGGAAATCGGTATGGATCTCTGAATGTGTCATTTTTTTTTTGAATTTTTTTAATGATATATTTATTTATTTTATGTTTTATGCGTGTCTTTTTATTTTCTTTTAATTTCCAGATTTATGATTTAATTTTTTCTTAAAAATATTAATTATAGGAATTAGTTAATTTCTTTAAACTTTTTCTGGAGATGACTTTTTGTGTCAAAATGTTTATAATGTTTTATCTGTCAAACAATAGTTTAGTTACATAAATTTTATATTAATTTAATCTCTTTTTTAATTTAATTAAAATTGTGAATTAATTAAAAAACTATTAACAATAAATTAATTTTAAATTTTTATAGAAAAAATTAAAATATTATTTAAATAAATGGAAATCCACTCTAAAAAATAATGAAGAAATGAAAAATCGATTTGAGAATAACTGATTTTTCTTAAGAATGGATGATTTGATAAATATTTTGACATACGTTATTTGCGTAATTTTTATGTATTTTTGAAGTAAAAAACTCCCCATATAGTTGGGTTCGATTTCCTAGTCAATCGTTTGTGGTTGGTTTAGGTAAATATTACTGATGAATTATTTATTTAAAAAAAAAAGACGAGGATTTGAAATTTAGAATAAGATTAGATCTACAAAATTTATTTGCATAAAGACAGTAATCAAGATTTATTACTGATAAAAAAAAAAAAAGAAATAAAGAAGAGGATTTGAAATTTAGAATAAGAAGACTAGAATCGTGTAACGTGAACCACGCGATGTTGATTACTATTTACATTAGAATGTTAATTTTTGGCCTAGCCAGCTTAACGTAACAATTACGAGTGACGAGTCGGTCAGATAGAAGGATCTAGAAAAGGAAGTCGTCGCTCTATAAGTAAGAGATCCGTCAAGGAAGGATCTAGAAACCCTAGTAGTGAACCCTCTCTATAAAACCTCTTCCGTCTTTCATTCGCTGCTTATTACCACTCTCTCTCTCTATAAACCCTAAACGACTCTTTTTCTTCTTCCTTCGCGCTCCTCTTCGTTCGTTGTTCTCCCTCGCGTAGATCAGCAATGGCGGAGACCGAGACGTTTGCTTTCCAGGCTGAGATCAACCAGCTCCTCAGTCTCATCATCAACACCTTCTACTCCAACAAGGAGATCTTCCTTCGTGAACTCATCAGCAACGCCTCAGATGTACGTTTCTTCTTTTTTCTTCGTTTTTCGCTCCTTGACTTGTTGTTTCTGCTTGATTCCTGACGTGTTTGTTTTTCATCCGATTTTATTCAACTAACATGCTTTTTTCACCTTTCCAAATTTTGTTTAGTTATAGCGTTAAATTATGCGTTGAATACATTAATTGTTTGTATGTTGATATTGTTTTTTTTAAGTCCTTTGCTCTGAGATGGCGGATTAGGTTTAAGTTGGCTTGCGGTTAGGTTATTGTTTAGGCTTTGTTATGTAATGGGTGCGATTGTTGGTGCTCTTTAACGGTGTTTTGCTCATATTCTAATAGTGAATAGTGAATTAGTGTTATCTAATTGTTTTGAAAGAGTGAAATTGTATACGTTGGAGACAGATTATGATGGGAATGTTGTACTGAGGCGCAGAAATTTTTTAATGTCATGTGTGGCTGAGTTAATAATGGTTTCTTTATATGGATTAATTATGTTTCTGTATGTAAAATTGTAGGCTTTGGACAAGATTCGATTTGAGAGTTTGACGGACAAGAGCAAGCTCGATGCTCAGCCAGAGTTGTTCATTCATATTATTCCCGACAAGACTAACAACACACTTACCATTGTTGACAGTGGTATTGGCATGACCAAAGCTGGTAAGGTTGAGATGTTCTTTTATTGATAATTGTGGAGCAAATATTTTTTTGTTTACTTGTTTATGATCTCTAATTGATTTGGTGATGTTTCTTCAGATTTGGTGAACAACTTGGGTACAATTGCTAGGTCTGGTACCAAGGAATTCATGGAAGCCTTGGCTGCTGGTGCTGATGTAAGTATGATTGGACAGTTTGGTGTGGGGTTCTACTCTGCATATCTTGTTGCTGAGAAGGTCATTGTTACCTCCAAACACAATGATGATGAGCAGTATGTTTGGGAGTCTCAAGCTGGAGGTTCTTTCACTGTCACCAGGGATAACTCTGGTGAGGTTCTTGGCAGGGGTACAAAGATCACTCTCTACCTCAAGGAAGATCAGCTTGAGTACCTAGAGGAGCGCCGCTTGAAGGATTTGATTAAGAAGCATTCTGAGTTCATTAGCTACCCAATTTCGCTTTGGATTGAGAAGACTACCGAGAAGGAGATCTCTGATGATGAGGATGAGGAAGAGAATAAGGATGAGGAGGGTAAGGTGGAGGATGTTGACGAAGAGAAGGAGAAGGAAGAAAAAAAGAAAAAGAAGATTAAGGAAGTGTCACATGAATGGTCCTTGGTGAACAAGCAGAAGCCCATTTGGATGAGGAAGCCTGAGGAGATCACAAAGGAGGAGTATTCTGCTTTCTACAAGAGTCTCACCAATGACTGGGAAGAGCATTTGGCTGTCAAGCACTTCTCAGTTGAGGGACAGTTGGAGTTTAAGGCTATCCTCTTTGTTCCTAAGAGGGCACCTTTTGACCTCTTTGACACAAAGAAGAAGCCTAACAACATTAAGCTTTATGTCCGCCGTGTCTTTATCATGGACAACTGTGAGGAGTTGATTCCTGAATATTTGGGCTTTGTCAAGGGCATTGTGGATTCCGAAGATCTACCACTCAACATTTCAAGAGAAATGTTGCAACAGAACAAGATCTTGAAGGTCATCCGTAAGAACTTGGTTAAGAAGTGCCTTGAGCTCTTCTTTGAAATTGCAGAGAACAAGGAGGATTACAACAAGTTCTATGAGGCTTTCTCCAAGAACTTGAAGCTTGGTATCCATGAGGATTCACAGAACAAGGGAAAGATTGCTGAATTGCTCAGGTACCACTCCACCAAGAGTGGTGATGAGATGACAAGCCTCAAGGATTATGTGACCAGGATGAAGGAAGGTCAGAGTGACATCTACTACATCACAGGTGAAAGCAAGAAGGCAGTTGAGAACTCTCCATTCTTGGAGAAGTTGAAGAAGAAGGGATACGAGGTTCTTTATATGGTTGATGCCATTGATGAATATGCTGTTGGTCAGCTCAAGGAATTTGAGGGCAAGAAGCTTGTCTCTGCCACCAAGGAAGGGCTCAAGCTTGACGAGAGTGAAGATGAGAAGAAGAAGCAAGAAGAGTTGAAGGAGAAGTTTGACAACCTCTGCAAGGTGATCAAGGATGTTTTGGGTGACAAGGTTGAGAAGGTAGTGGTCTCTGACCGTGTTGTTGATTCACCATGCTGTCTTGTGACTGGTGAATACGGTTGGACCGCAAACATGGAAAGGATCATGAAAGCCCAGGCTCTAAGGGATAACAGCATGGCAGGGTACATGTCAAGCAAGAAGACGATGGAGATCAACCCTGAGAACCCAATCATGGAGGAGCTCAGGAAGCGTGCTGATGCAGACAAGAATGACAAATCCGTGAAGGACCTTGTTCTGTTGCTGTTTGAGACTGCTCTTCTCACTTCTGGTTTCAGCCTTGACGAGCCCAACACTTTCGGAAACAGGATCCACAGAATGTTGAAGCTTGGACTGAGCATCGACGAGGATGCAGGTGAAGCTGATGCTGAGATGCCCCCACTGGAGGAGGCCGAAGCTGATGCTGAGGGCAGCAAGATGGAGGAGGTTGATTAAAACTTAAATATGAAACGTTTCTTATTTAGTAGCTAATGCGGCGAAAATCTTTTACTTTCTTGGCTATGTTTTTTCTCTTTTTCATTTTGGATTGATGACGGTGTTCAATGGATATTTAGCTAATTAGCTATAATTTCGCGGGGTCTATTTGCGAGTTGTTGGTTGTAGTTTTTTTGGTAGTTGGATTATGGCGATTTGTGGAATTCATGATAATTTTCAATCAGTGTTGACGACAATTGCACTCTGGATAGCTTGCTGCTAACTTGGACATGATCATTTTTTATCGTGTCAAGAAACATAGTTAATTTCTCTCAAGTCTTAAAACGTTTAACATTGAATTTTTTGTTGTTAAAGTCGCAGTGGGAAAAGAGAAATTTAATGAGAAAAACATAGTGCTATGCTATAACATACCCGTAAGATAATATTTAACTTTAATTTTTAATAAATTTTATTTTAGAGACATTGTGATGCTGTAAATATGACAATTTTGAGTTTGAAAGCCACCATTTCAGTTTCTTGGTCTTCCGTCCAGCCTTTTTTATCTCGAAAACTAAAACAAATTTCAGAGAACCGGTTTTATTTAGAGTTTTCACTGGTGAGCAACAATTGAAATATTTATTTAAAAGCCAAAAACTATATATTAAGACACTACTTTTCAAAAAAATTAAAAATTAGAAAGACATTATTCATAAGTAAATAAACGTTTTCATAAAATTCGGAGTAATTTCCATAAACGATTATTCAGCTTTTTTTAAGGAATTTTAATTTAGTTGTTAAAAATTGAAGTCATTGTCAATTTCAAATCACTAAAAAGTAACTAACTTCGGAGACTTATTTTTACATTTATTTAGAAATAAACCAGATTTCATTTTACAATAACAGAACAATTTAATCTTTTAAAATTGCCCTTTGAAGATGATTAGTGCTCATTATATTGAAAAGGAAACACAAAAGTTGCCCAAGAACAAGAAAATGTTCACTTTTAAACTATAAAATATAAAAAATAGTTTATTACATTTTAAATTAATTAGATTACAAAAAACATTGTTTAAAGGAAATCTTTTACTTTTAAAAATTAAAAGTGAACTTTCACTATTTTTAGGACTACAATCATATTCAAACAAAGGAAAAAAAAAAACATTTACATGCGGTAGACAAGATTTGTCTAAAAATAAATTTCTAAATATTCTGAGGCCATGACTATCATTATGAACCAACATATCATAACTCATAATTTAAAATAAACTCTACACAACCTTCCAATCTTGCTTTTGAAATCCTAGTTTTGAAAAATGGGAACCAAATGTGTCTGGAAGTTTAGGAAAAAAAAATGAGAAAGTTAAACCCCAACAAAAAAATCCACAAACCAAAATACATTATTCAAAGATATAACAAATGTAAGGTAAAAGCAAGGCTATCTGCCATGCCCTTTTGTCTACACAAGTGGCCATGCAGCCCAAAGGAAGAAGCCATAGGAGAAATTATCTTCAAGTATCGTCTACTTGTGAGTGGAATACAAAGCTCGGGAATGTTGTGGTGATGTCCCTGCCCATACACATTAAAAAGGATATCAGAAAAGACCAGAGACATACAGGAAAAAAAAAAGAAGGAAAGAAAGATGTCAGTTCATATAATGTTCTATGATCTACACATCTCACTGAGTGAAACCTGAACTCGGTTTAGCATATATGCATCTATTTTGGGTGAACCTAGGGTATTTTCTAACCGAGAGATAGAGACTAATTCCTCAAAGTATTGAGATCTATTTAAAGGATCGATCTCTCACAGAAGTATTAAGATCCATTTAAAGGATCAACCTCTCACAGTAGATGTTATTCTATTCACATGGGTCTAGGGATCGGACCCCAAAATAACATGCTTAAGGGGCATGATTATTTGTCAACCATCCCACACCATGAGTAACATATATGAATCTAGATATTTAAGTTGATCTCTTTCTGAATTCGAAGTTAGTATTCATTTTCATGCCACTCTTTTCAAAATTTAAATTACTAAAAAGCAAAGTAGTTGTCCTTCAATATGAAGAGATTTTTCTAATTTAGATGTTTTTATCTTTCTTTGTAGCTTGATTTATAGTATACTAACACCAAATAAGCTGCAGTTGATTTTAGACTTTCCAATGAAGTAGAGACCATATCACTTCTCATCCATTTTTTTAAAAATAAAGGACAGTTATTTGGTTATCTCCACTAGGGAGAGTACCGCAGAAATTCACTAGAAAAATATTAATTAAAGAATTACTTGAGATATTGAAGGGTCATGTTCTTCAAAAGTGACGGATGGCGCAAAACAAGGTTTCTCCACTCTTCCTTGTCAATCTTGCCATCATGCTTTGTATCTGCTTCCTCGAAGGTCTAAAGAAATCCAAAATTTAATGTTGAAACTATCCATGCGAGTTTTCAAAAAGAGAAAATGAGACTCTTTAAGACTCATGTGCACTATTACAACTTAGAAATGTAAGTTATGGAAAATGGGGTAAAACCTTGTCAATTATACTTTCTATAACATCATCTGACAGGTTCATGCCAGATTCAGCAAGTGTAGCAACTACCATTTGCTTCACCTATTTAGAAAGTCATACAAAAATCAGGCTTGTCTCAAATGAGGAGCAAAAAATTTAGAATTAAACCAAAGACAAATGAGGAGCAAAAAATTTAGATTAAACCAAAGACTAAGTACCTCTTGCCTTTCAATAAAACCCTGCTGCTTGAGATCATATAGTTGAAAGGAAACTGAAACATGATATCACATGGATTCAATTTGTGTTTATTAAAAAAGGTTCTTAAAGAAAATCAAAGACTTGATTCCAATTGTGCATTGTTCTTAAATTTACAGAAAATCTGTATGCTAAAATAATAATTGTAGAAAAAAAAAATCTTTACAACATACATTCGATCTTATCATCAATGGGGGCATTTGGATGGAAAACGGAGAGAGCACGAGCAAACTCTTCAAAACCCAGTATCCCATTGTGTTTTGTGTCAAATAAATCAAATACCTAATTAGAGAGAAGTTCATATGAGATACCAACCACAAGGAGTAATGTGAATCAATTTTTGAACAAAATATAATATTGAAATAATACGTAAACAGATATAGAACTTGAATATTGTGGAAAATGGGAGGGAATAATATGTGGGGAAAAAACAAGAATAATGCTAGCATCTTAAGCTATTGGCTGTAGTACCATAGCAATTATTGTGTGCATACATTACTTATGCAGATAAATTAACTATTTCATATTGTATTAAATCTGTCATCTTTTTAGTTGTACAAACATGCACACACACTAACTCACTCACTACTTTTTAAAATTATAATCCACTCAAGGTACAAAGTTTAACATATTTTTTGCAATTCTCATGTTCAATGAACTATTCAAGCTAGTATATATAAACAAATATGATACTCTAGTAGACAGCATACGAAATTATACATGAACCAATGTGGTTAATGCCCATAAAGGCACAAAATAGCCACATGGCTCAATTTCAATCCGAGACCTGAATAGAAAAGAAAGGTCATAATAGATAGTATCTTCAGATGTATAAAGCACAACCTGAACTATTGTAATAGTCCGGAACCTTTTTCTTGGCCCAAAAAGAAGAAATGGTAAAATAGGGAGACAACTGAACATTTAGAAATGAGAATGAATAGACAAGGTGATTGATATAGATGTCAAACTGCTAAAATAGTTGCCTTGGAAGATCACAATGGCCAATAATAACAAAAAAAAGAGAGAACAACCAAAATTTCAGTCATTAAGCATTATACAGGGAGGCCAATTTTTTCTGTGTTTCTGTGTGGATATTAACCTGATATGACCAAGGGAAGAGATTTTCATGCTTCAAGGTAAAGATATTTGCATAAAAAACAATAAAAAGAAACAAAAGCAATACCCGATCAGCAAACAGACTTTCTTTTTTATTTGTCTTGAACAATGCCAACTGAAACTCTTCCTGCAAATGATATCTAAAATTGAATGTAACATCTGATAGATTTTTGAAAACTAAACCCTTCAAGAAAAATAGATGGCAAAATAGAACAATAGAATTTACAGTACACAGAATGATAAATAAAACTTAATATGAGATATGTATTTTCTTTCATTGTTGAAAAAGGCTCAACTAGTGAAATACAATATGCCCAAAACACAATGTTTTCCAATGACAAAACAGACAAACCTTGTTAATCAACCCATCATCGATTACAGCACTGCTAATCTTTTTGAAGAGCTCGTAGAGTGCTTCTATTTCACTTACACTGACTGCATATACAAGCAAAATAAATAGCTATCTTTAGCATAAATATTACATATTTATTTCCTAACAACCGTATTAGAGGCAACAGAATCCAGCAAAACAAACAAGATAATTGCATTTTCTATGCTTTTGCTTTTCTTTTCCTTATTCATTGACACTGATAAAGTTACCTCAAATACGTTGGAATAACACAAGATATAGGACTTCAGAAGCGCACATTCTCAACCAAAGCACATAGGTTGAAAAATCAAAATTAATTTGTAATCGAATATGAAAGAACAAAAGTGACAGTTAATAAATCATAAGCATAAATTAAGGTTAAGTGCATACACACTGTCTCTCTAGCAAGAAGTTCAGGATCTTCAAGGCCTCTTGGCTGGTTATATATATCCAGGTCACAACATCGCAATATGGACGCAAATAAAGGCTTAAGTCCCTCTAAGCACTGCAACATGATATCTTTCGCAAATCAGAACACTCCATAACTGTTCCAAGAACAAATCAGTTAGACATTCCATTTAGTTCATCCCTCATAAAGTCATCATAAGCGGGCACAAGGCAACTGAACCTTTTAACCATTTCCAACTCCAGAGGATCAATCCCAAATACCAAGATCTGCAAAATTTGAAAGGCAACAATGGGAAAAAGAAATTTGGCTTCAGAATTGAAACATAATATCCATGACATTCTGATATTAGAAGGTACTCAAATTGAAAACAAAGCAGCATTACTGGTTCCATATTTCAATCACAAGCAGAATTAAATTTGAAACTGGAAGTTACTTATCACTACATACTAAAAGTATCAAAAATCAAAGGCAATTGTGCATTGCTTTCTTCCTTTCACTTTGAATGACATGAAATTGTGCATATAAATTCACATTTCAATGATATATGTATGTACACCTATCGAACACTCCTTAAACTCGTTCCAAAATGTTTGGATGTTGAAGTAATTTGCCACATAATTTGAGAAATTAACAAGGATTAAGGAACTCAAGATAGAACCATATATATAAAACAACAGCAACAACAACAAAATCATGACAATTCACTATTCACTTCCATCCTCACGCGCAAAACCTATCAAAATCGCCTCAGAACAACACCAGATTCAAATTTCAACATCCCCACATCAAAAGAACACGGCTTTTCAAATTTGGTAAGTGATCAGATTCTGAATTCAGGACAATTCACTATTCACATGCACCAAAAAAACCCATTGATCTATGCGAACCAGCAACAAAATCAACACACACACACACACAAAAAAAAGGAACAAAATTTACAGAAAACTCAAGAACCCCACATAAAAATACACCATAAAATACGTTATGCAGGCTCATCTGATATTAAAAAGCAATAAACCGAAGAGGGTAGGGAGGAAAATCAAACCTTGTAGGCAGAAGATCGGGCAATAAAAAAACGGAAAAGAAGGAGGGAAAAAAAAGAAGAGAAGTTGTGGGATTTGGAGTAGTGAAGGGTTTGGTTAGAATTAGGAGGAATTTGTGGAAGTGAAATGGATGATTGCGACGAATGTATCTGTGAAGGTGACGAAAGTGATATGGTCGATGACAGATAGAGTACAACCCACAAGGCCACAGCCCACAAGTACCTCTGAGAACATATTTTTTATATATATCAAATTTCCGGATCATATGTTTACCTAAGAGTGTTTTATTAATGTTTTCCCAACAAAAGGTTATTATATTTAAAAAGGCTAATATGAACTAAGTACTTCGTGTTTTCTACTATATTGGTTTGTTATTTAAAAAATAATAATTTAGTCTTTTAATATATTTTTTTAGAGTGAGTCCAAATAACTCTTCCCTCAAAATAATTATCATTTTTAATTTTCTAACACGATTTTGAATCATACTTTTTTTTAATTGATACCTCATTAATATATATATATATATATATATATATATAAATTATAAAGCTCAAGTTATGTTGAACAAAAAAGATAATAAATATGATGAAAATTGTATAAAAAATTGAAAAATTAAATATATGAGACATTTGTATTAAATGTTTTAGATTAGATATGTTTGTGATATAGTCTTATTTCTTTTTCATGCTTAGGGACTCATCCAACATGAAGTGAATGAAGCATTTTTATTCTCTAAGTTTCTTAATAACTTACTTAAATACTTGAAATTTGACTAGTAGCATCGAATTAATCGATTGTTTCATTTGGTAATTGAATGTCTAAACCAGTTTCAAAAGAATGAAAGATATGTAGCTTATGATAATTGATTACTCCATTTGACAATCGATTAACCAACTCCTCAAAACAAATAGAAGCTCTCTATGTGATTCTATAATTGATTATCACACTTGATAATCAATTATTGAGTCGGCACAAAAGGAACAAAATTTTTCAGACTGAAACAAATTAATTGATTACCTTTTCTGATAATTGATTAACTAGTTTTTGAAATTGCAGAACAAAGGATATTTTGACAAATTAATTGGTTATCTGATTTTATATTCAATTAGAACTTTTTAACTGTCAAAATTTATAAATATTCTTATGTGTTTTCTTTCTAAGAGACTTTTGACTTATTTAGATTTTCAGAAAAAACATTTAAAGAGAATTTTCTAAAAGAATAACACTGCAATTAGTATGGAGATTAATGTTGATTAAAGAATCACTCATTTTACAATCATGAATTAATCAACTTGTGAAAAAATATTGAAGATTAAATATCTACACATTTAAGGTGCATTTAATCATTTATCTTTTGCTCTTTTAGATTGTGATCTTTGGTTAGGATTACCAGAAATGTTAGAGTATTGTTAAAGTTTAAATTCTATATCTTTTCTTGTACATTCATGAGAAATATTTGATTTCTATTAGAGAATTGTGTGTGCATATAATTTGTACTTATATTTTATATACAGTAGAAGTTTTAAGAGGGTTTACAAATTAGACTGAAATAGTATAAACTTTTGTGTATTTCTCTTATGCTATATAACTCTAAGTTTTGTAATAATTTTGGGAGTGAAATTGATTTTAAGGGTCATTATAATTATAATAGTTTATATTTTCTAAAAATATTTTGAAGAAACTTTA
>PYAF01004258.1:833166-851823 GCA_007407185.1 Glycine tomentella | reverse complement strand
ATCACTATTAGTATATATTTATAATTATAATAGTTTATATTTTCTAAAAATATTTTGAAGAAACTTTAATTGATTTAAATGAGTGTTTTTAATTGGTGTTAAGAATAAATTAATAAATATTTTAAAAGAATATATTCAATCATCATCATCTAGATTCTTGACCTGATTCAACAAACTAAACAAATTATAAATTATTTTATAGTGTTATATAATTAGATTTTTTTATAATGATTATATAATTATAAATATATACTAATAGTGATCTTTTTATAATGATTATATAATTATCAAAGTGAAATAATTTTCTTAGTTTAAACGTTAAATAATCATAGATAAATTTTTTATGATTTTCTTTATGTTTTTATATTCTCATTTCATATACTCTTATTCAACAAACAATTTTTTTATTTTTACGTGCAAACAAACAAACTTTAACTCCTTTGAATGCATTTTTGTTTCTTTAAACATTTAAGAAGAAAGAAAAAGGATCCATGCATGTCATGTTGCAAGGGTGATATTTTGATGTGTAGTTGAATTGAATAATTTCACTTATATACAAAATATTTATAATCATTTTTCTTTTTCTTTGGTAATATTTATAATATTATAATTTCAAACTATTTTTATTATAAGAAAAATAGTTATGCTTTTTTTTGTAACATTTTCATAATATATTTTTCTTTACATTTTTCAACATATCATTTATTTATCTCATGTATTTTCTCGTCTCTCGTTTATAGTTAACAAAAAGAACCATTGGAAAAAAAAATCACATTACTTTTATCGTAAAAAAAACTTCAGAGGTAAAAAAAAAAAAAAACATATTGCTAGGTCACATGTTTTCAAAAATAAATTAAAAGATATCTTCATGTAGTGTTTTACTCTTTTTTTTTCGCCTTTTCTTTTTGTTATAAAAGAGAAAGTGGGTCAAACATATTTGAATAGAAGTTCTAAAAATAATTTAAGGATAATTATTTTTATAAAAGAAAACAAGTGGAAAAAGTATAGTAAAAAGAGGAGCTGAAGTTGCTTTCAAAATAAGTCACATAATACATACTCTAATTAACTTTCATCTTACTTTTATCATGAACTAATTAATGTGGAGTAATAAAAAATGAACTTTTAAACTACTCTGTCAAATAACTATACTTTTATTAGATTTTAATTTCGAAGTAGCTTTAAAAAAGATTGGCAAACATATGTTTAACTGCTTAGAAATTTTACCGTCTGACACAATATTTTTAAAAATAAAATTACAATCTCCGATGTGATTGTAATTAAAATAAGCCAAAAACATTTTTGAAGATGATGAAGAATGAAAAAAGGGAAAAGGAAGAGAGCAACCTAAAGTCACATTTTAAGAGAGAAAAAAGACTAATTGGTTTGAATATTAAAATTTAATTAAAATATCTCGATAATATAATTTTTTTATACTCTCAATTAATCATAAATTGTTATGTTATGTCATTATGTGATACTTACTTGAAAAGGTATACTTAAAATGTTATATAGTTAATTGATAATGTATAAAGAAATTTTTGACAATCAATATATATTAAAATTAAACTTTAATGTTACTATTCAACAAAATTAAAGAAGTATAAAGTATCGTAAAATATAATTTAGTATTCAAACATTACCCGCAATTATATATTAATATATATTATAATAGATAAATATTTATTAATTAATATATGTAAGTAATTAAGTGATTGTGTACATGTGATTAATATGTTAAAATTAAGATTGAATTATTTAAATATTATATAAATTTGATTTTTAACTTGAAAATAATTTTTTTAATAAATTTTATTTATTTTTAAGTCAAATTCTGAATTAATCAAAATCTTTTTTCTTTTAATGAACACGAGGGTTAAGAAAAAAAAAATTTGACAACTGCAGCACGTTTTGAGAAGACACAAAATATTTGGGATTGAGAGTTTAAAAAACATGCAACTTGCAAGAATTAGGCAAACATCTATTTCCACGTGAGAAACAACTACTAGTCTACAACTAACACTCGTACTAAATATGATCGACAAACCAAAAAGTTTGGTAAACTTTGTCTAAGTTTTTGGCTCCCACAAGTTAACAAAAGAGGGAAGGTCGACCAAACAATCGGGATTTTTAGCAGCAAAGTTAAACCTAAAATTTATAAGTGGAACGCTTTGATTCTTATAAAATTAAAACAATCCCATCAATTATAGTAGCCAAATCAATCATAAACATAACTATTTAAAGCACATTTGAATTTCAATTGAGAGCATTAAAATCATAATTAGCAAAACGTTACATGAGACAAACATGTTCCCAAATTATGTTTTGGATAACCCAACCACACATAACCTTATAAAGAGAGCATGTTTGTTCCTAAATATAGGTCTAATCATATATCATATATGTTGCCACAACCATAACCCTCAAATCAAGTTTACTTCATCGTGACTTTGCTAAGAAGGACAATTAATAAATTGCCATGATCAAACAAAGAATCATGTTATATACAGTTGCTCTTGATCGAAATCTATAAAAAAACACAACATGTATCATAAGCAGATCCATCATTAGTTGAAGCCCATGCTATGCAATTATTTATGTTAGTGCTTTAAGGGGGGACATGGCCCTGATCTTGTTAACAATATGATGAGTTGGTAAGGTCCCAATGGCCAAATATATCAATAAATATGCTAACTTTTGAGTCATCATTAACACCATGAAGTTGAAGGATAGTATATAATAACAATGTTTGGAAGTTGGAACCCAATCTTCTTCCATTTCCCAATTTCCATGGAAGTGGTTCCAAAGTCAGAAAAATTCCTCTCGAATAATTTGAAGATGGTTTGCACTTTTTTACAAATTAAACTCACTGCCACATCTATGTTATCGAACGAACTACCATGCATCCAAGGAGCTTCTCTATTAGTGCATAAATCCCAAAGCACCTTTCAACATAAAAACCTTGTTCATATCTCTTGATAGGGTAAATGCAATTTGGAATAAAGTAAAAAATATGCCTACAAGCATAAGATTTTAGATATCCTTGTTAGGCAGTAGCGACACAATTGACTTGACGGCAAACAAACTTTACAATAATTTTTTTAAAACATAAAGTAGATCTCACTTTGTATGGAGGATTACAATCACTAATTTATTTTTATCATCTTAAATTAGTTATTTTTGAATTATTTTAAATAATTTAGGAATAGGATAATTTGTTTCTTTCAATTATCTTCAATTTTAGCAATTTGAATTTAAATTATGATTTGTAATTCTTTAAAAAGGAGAAAACGAAACATTAATGGACAAAAGTGTTTTTACAAAACTTCTTATCTCTCTCTTCCCTATTCCTATCCACTACATTTTCCCCTACATTTGGTGTTTTCATCCAGCCTACTCACCTCCATGCCCAAGAAACACATGCAAGACCAGTTGAACGCAATTTAGCAACAACAAACAACTATTGAAGTGCGTCAAAAAGCATTCCTTGAGCAAATGCCACACACAAGAGCAACTCAATCAGATGATGGAGCATTTTCAACAGGAAATGAGAAGTTTCTTGGACTATGCTAGCAGAATCAGCCAACCCAGGAAAATCCGGAAGAGTGTAGTGATCAACCCCACTCCCAGTTATCAGTAATCACAGGCCCAACCTGAAACTTCACAGAAATATTGTAGCAAGAACTAATAGCAGACCCCTACTCTATTACAGTCATCCAAGGGCTTATTACAAAACCAAATAAAATAATGGGCAGGATGGAAAATGCAGAATAAGCTACTACTACACAAATCCAGGATATTTATTTCGACGAACTCAGACCTGAAACAGAAACTATTACATGAATTCCATTGCTCCTTGCTGGGAGGACATTCTAGAGCACAAAACACATTCTTACGCTTGAACAGAGTCATCACATGGAAAGAGATGAAAAGAAATGTTAAGAGTTTTGTCAAACAGTGCGAGGAATGCCAAAAAATTAAACCACCAAATCATTCACCATATGACCTACTCCAATCACCAAAAGATACATGGATTTCCAAGTATAGGCATAGGAAATGACGTGTTTTCTCGGCCATGGAGGTGAGTAGACTAGATGAAATGACCAAATGTAGGGGAAAAAGTAGGTGATAGGAATAGAAATAGGAAAAGTATGGGATAGGAATAGAAATAAGGAAGAGAGATAAGGAGTTTTGTGAAAACACTTGTATCCATTGATGCTTCGTTTTCTTCTTTTTTAAAAATTACAAATCCTAATTTAAATTCATTCTCATTTTTAAAAAATTAAAAATTCTAATTTAAATTCAAATTGTTAAAATGGAAGATAACTAAATAAAACAAATTGAAGATACTTGAATGAAAAAAATATCCTATTCCTAAGTTATTCAAAATAATTCAAAAACAAGTAATTTAAGATGATAAAAATAAACTAGTAGTTATAATTCTCCATGTAATGTGAGATCTTCTTTATGTATGGGGTCTGTTAATTTATGGAATGGTCTGCTACAGAGAGAATGTATATAACTTGCTTACAATCTTTAAGCATGTCACCCAAACAATAACCCTCGAAAATGGGCTGCCATAGCTATCATAGCTCATTTAAAACAAGTTATTATATTCTAACATGCAATATCAATTGTTAATTTTTTCATTAACAAAATTACTTTCTTTATCTTCTAAAAACGAATTGTTCAATTTAAATACGATAAATCCTAATTAATTTACCTTCTAAAGTGAATTACTCACTTTAAAGAAGTTAAATTTCACGCACACTTATGGAAGTGAAACTATTTTTTAGATTTATAATTTTTTCAAATTATTATTATTATTATTATTATTATTATTATTATTATTATTATATTATTATTATTATTATAAGAATGTTATTATTTTTAAATATAAATTAAATCATACTTTATTTTTGTTTATCACAATTACTATTATTTTAAAATTTAAATGAAAATGTACTAATCATTATTAATATACTTTATTATTATCTTTTAATTCAAATTAAATCCTAGTTTTTTTAAATTCTAATGAATTATCATTATAGAAAATATTAATTATTGTTAAAATATTAATAGTATACTATTTTTTGTATTTAAATCAAACTAAATATTATATTCTGTATTTTATTTTATTTTGATTTTTGAAAATATATTAAAATAGTTTTGTTTTATATAAATAATAAATAATTTAATATAAAAATATCACTAATTAAATTAAAATACTAGGATGTAATCACAAATTCGATTTCTAATATGGAACAATATCTATTCAACCAACTGCAATGAAATTTATACTCTTTTTTTTAGTCTTTCCACGTGGCCTTCACTTATCAAGACACCGTACTAACAAGCCAGACACGTAACCGCAGAGAAACCCGTATCCGAATCATGCGACCCGTAACCCGTATCCCGACCCGTCTTCATCTTCTTTGTTGGTTTTGGTTTTTCAGAGACTCAAATGCAAAAAAACACTGCAAACCCTAAAAACCAAAGCTCCGTTTTTGCACACAGCGCGACACAAACCGTTTGTTGAATCGAAATTCGAAGAGCGTAACGAATGGGGAAAAGAAAAGAGCGTCGTCGCCTCGCCGCTATCAGCAACGCCGGTCGCAGAGTCAAACTCGATCTTTTCGCGGAACCCTCTGGTAATCACTACCTTTGCTTCCTTTAACTCTTTTTCTTTTTTTTGTTTCTTTAAATTGTTTTGTTTTGTGATTAGTTTTTCCTATTGCTTCGAATTCGGAAACTTTGATTCTGGCGCATATATCTTTGCTGCTTATGGATTTTTTTTGCTGTTCTGAAATTTGTATTATTTTGCTTTCTAGTGTTTGCCATACTTTGTTGAAGTTTTGGTTGAGAATGAAGGTAATATGATTTGTATGTGAATTTGTTAATTTGGTACTGCGAGATTTTTATCGAATAAATTTCAATGACTCTTATGATCTTATATCCCATATTTTTTTTTTTGCTGTCTAGGTTTTTTGTTTTTATAGTTTGTTGAAAGTTCTATTGGAAGTGATAGTAATATGATTTGTACGTGAATTTGTTAATTTAGTATTATGGTACTTATCGAATCAAATGATATATGCCTATTGTAATGACTATTATCTCATCGTATTTTTTTTTTTGCTTCCTGGGTCTTTTTCCGCATGTGTTTTTCACATTGTTGTTGAAATTGAAGGCGTGTTGTTACATGTTATTTTTCTTTTGATGTTTTTGTCTTGGGCAAATAAAAGTTTTGATTTTCTCATTTGGGCAGAGTTACTTTCCATTGGGGTAGTTTATGCTTTATAATTTATATCCAAGTATTATGTATGTGTCTTTAAAATAATTGGTGTGTGCAATGCTATGGAATGTGCTAATGACTTGTGGAGCCTGTGCATAAAACATGTTTTTGGATTGGTGTTTTGAAACTCTATGCTTTTGAGTGTTCAGTGTACTGCACCAGTCATAAAGGATGGTAGGAATTCTTAGCGAAACAAATTACGGAAGTGGTTTTTAATCCATTTTGGTTACTTGTCATGTTTTTAATTTTACACATTTCCAGGAGAGTTGGGTGGCTCCACTCTACAAGGTGATGCTGGAGGAGATACTGATTCTCAACATCGTGATGGGTTACCCAATTCACCCTCTTCTTCAGGTGGGTTCTGTCAGTTTTCTCAAAAGGACTATATTTAGAGGACTTGAGTGCTCAACATTAAATTGGTGGAAATATGGAACTATATATACAAGACATGTTTTGTTGTTTGCCCCAAGAAACTGTTCTCAGACTGTAGGGCTGCTGTGGTCTTGGGAACATTCATTTCAGATGAGGTCGGCCCTGCCACATTGAAATATGAATGACTCCTAAACGTTTTCCTCCCCTTTTGGCTGCATCAAGGGATTACTGAGGTTCAGACGGTAGAAAGTTTTATCGGTTCGTATGTTTCTGGCTTTATTTGCTTAGTGGCTTACTGACATTTCCCATGTGTAACAGGTGACTCAGATGATGCAAGCTAAAATGCTTGTGAATCTATTTTTCATCCTTAAGTTGCTTTTTGTTTTTCATGTCAATTTAGCTCTCTTTTTTTAATAGTTTTTTAATCTTCTTGCCATTCTTTTTTAATATTCTTGATATTGCATGGTCAATAATCCAACATTTCTGTAGTTTCTAACATGCTGGCATCTTGTCTTCAGATCAACAACCACAGAATCCCCTGCTGTTACTTGGGCAATATAGTGATGATGAAGGGGATGACGGATCAAGCAAAGGGCTTAATGATGCAAATGTGCAGAGCCCCATGCTTAATGAAGAGGTATTCTACTACCTACATTTGTATTCTAAGTCAAAACTTTATTTTTTCATACCAGATATGTATCTGAGCTTCATATTTGTGGTTGGTCTTGTGTGGTGCATATATTGATATTCTTTTTCTTAATAATTTTCCTAATTGATTCTCTTATGGCGAGTCCTGACACAGCGGTAAAGTTGTGTTTTGGTGACTTGGTGGTCATGGGTTCGAATCCGGAAACAACTTCTTTGCATATGCAAGGACAACGCTGCTACAATATCCCTCTCCCTTACTTGCACATAGTGTGGAGCCTTTGGACAATGGGATACATAGTTTTTTTTTTATTCTCTTATGGTGAGGAGGGTATAACAATACTGGGCCTGGTTCAATGTTACTATATGGTTTGAATTCCCCTCAGTGTATATTTGATGGATTAAGCATAATATACTCATGTTATTTGAGAGAGCGAGTCCCTGTCTTCCTGATGGCTATAAATTACAATTTTCGGTCTCTATCATTTGTCAGCAAATTATAAAGTTTTCTATCGTTGTTCTATTTTATTTTTTAGTTTCCTTTGCTTGAGCCCTTTTTCTGATGCTGTAATATACTCCCTCCGGTCTTGAATATATGCAACGAAAGCCCCTTATGTTTTGGTCTCAGATATAAGCAAATCTAGCTATGCATTATTTAATGTGACTCTCTCCAAAATACCAAAGACTTTTTAATGCTTGATATCAAGATCCAATAAAGGATAGTTTAGGAAGAGTGTTTACTTTTAAGTTGGATATGACACAATTTAAAAAGTTAACTAATTTTCTTAATAGGTGTGAAGTGTGTCGTTTTTTGCTTATAATCAAGACCGGAGGGAGTAACAATTTTAATTTTTTTTATTAAGGGCTTATGATTGGAATTCTGTTTACCATAACTTTTTCCTAATATCATATGATATTCATATTTATCTAGCACTATCTAGAAGTATGAGCTATGTGTACTCATTTTTTGCATTTCATTTCATTATTTGATATATAGGGTATATTCCTGTGCCACCCATGACAATTTTAGGAAATATTGTCTGTGAAATATGTGTATGGTACTTCATTCTACAGAGAATAAACTATGTTTTTATGTACTATTTATACTTTTTTCTGTTTTATTTGTCAGGCTAAGGGTGTACTTGATGAAGGATCCAAAGATTTGGACACCAGTGTCCCAGTAGATCTTGTTGCTCAGAATAATGGACAGCAAAATACAATACAAAATTCTACTTCACTTGATGTTTGGAACAGTGAAAGAAATGAAAGTGATGGTGCTGCTGGTAATTTGCAAAATGAAATCGTTTCCAAAGATCCAATATATGTTTCTGAAAGTTTTGATGAACAAGTTGTCACTGATGTTGGTTTGGGATGGAAGATGGTGATGCACGAGGAAAGTCAACGCTATTATTACTGGAACATTGAAACTGGGGAAACTTCATGGGAAGTGCCTCAGGTCCTGGCTCATGCAGATCAGTTGGCTAATGACTCAATACCTCATGCTTCTGTCAATGATAAAACAGAGAGTGCTGCTGTTGGTGATAATTCCAATGTTCACTCAGCTGTGATGCAGGACACTTCTGCTGCTTTCATAATCGATGGTTCGTTGGAAGCCACAGTGACTTCGCATAAAGAATTGTATGCTCACAGGTCCCAAATTAATGGAGATAGTGTTGAATGTAAAAATCAAAATCAGATTTCTGATGTTAATGGAAATGAATTGACTAGAAATGATGGTGGTATGAGTTTATCTGATGAGGGCCACCATTCATCTGTTTCCAAGTTTGGTGTTGAAGAACAGCAATTGGACATTGATTTTCCTTCTCATCTTGTCAAACAAAGTGAGAGTTTGTTAGAGAGGCTGAAATCACTGAAAAAGTAAGTATCTAACTTTAGCTTCTCTGCATCATTTATTTGCAGTATTTTGTTTGATTATTTATTTCATAGTGTGAAAAGCTTATTTCTTCCAGTTCCAGATTTAACTAACAGAATACTACACAGGTCAAAGGAGAATTTGCTAGTCCAGGACTTCTTGTCAAAGTACATGCTAGAGATTGAGATTAGGCTCTCTGATATTAGGTCTCTTGCATCATATGGATCATCTTTGCTTCCATTCTGGGAGCATTCTGACAGAAAGATAAAATTGCTTGAAAGTTTAATCACCGATGATTTGATGCAAACTGGTAATTCTTCACATGATAAAGTTGAGGATGTTGAGGATAAACATGTCCCTGTCTCTGAAGAATTGGCTGACCAACTGAATGGCATGGGACATGAGTCAGAGGTAGATAATAATAAGAATGAAGGGAGCCTTCTTACTTCTGATGTTTCTAATGAATCTCAGGATGATGCTTCGGCTGCAGTTCTAAAAGATATCAACAATAAAATTTCTGCCAATGGTCAGCATGTTCCATTGTCTAGTTCTCCTAGTAGTCATATGGAAACAGATGTAGAAATTAATTCAAAAGTTGAAGCAATTATAAATCCTCAGGAACCAATTCATAAACATGGGTATAACGTTGGGGAAGATGTTGATATGGATGTGGACATGGAAGTTGAAGATATGAATTCCTCAGGCAATACTACTGTCATCGATGTACCTGTTGCAAAGGATCCCTTGCACATAGATCAACTGGTTCAGTTGAATCCACCTGTTGACTACCATTCTGTGTTGCCTGAGGAGGGTGAATTTGTTCCTCCTCCACCAGATGATGAATGGATTCCTCCTCCACCCCCTGATAATGAGCATGTGCCTCCACCACCACCACCAGACAATGATCAGGTGCCCCCTCCACCTGGTGATCCACTAGCACCTTCTTATAGTGTTCTCCCATCTTACACAGAGACAGGGCAACCCCTTTCTTATGCTCAATATAGTCTATCTTATCCTGGTGTTGCTCCTGAGTATTATGGGCAGGCAGCTGCTGAAGTCCCAAGCAATAATATATATGGACAAATTGCTATGCCACCTGCACATATCTACTATAATAGTGCAGTTCCTAACATGTATAGTGAAAATCCTCAAGTTATGATCAATCCAGCTGGCACTGCTGCTTATTATGAGGTTCAAGATGGTATGTTTGTATTGGTAGTTAGTGAATTAATTTCTATTTTTTTATTACTGTAAATATTCTTCTCTGACTATTAGTTCTTTCAGCATTATTTTACAAATCAATCTGGTTTTTTAAATTTACCAGGAGCTGTTTCAAAGTCCATACCCGCCATCAATTTTAATGATTCTGGTGTTGGTGGGGCTGACTGGGCACCTAGTGATGGTCCGTCTACCTCATCTAGCATCCATGCACCTGCAACTGTTTCAGTTGACGAAGGTGTCACATTGCCTCCTGCTACTGCCGAATCTGCTGCAGAAAACAATGCATCATCATTAGTTCCTAAAGCCCAAACAAAAGGTACAGATGCTGAGCAAGTCTAGTGTTACTGATTGGGTGATCCTGTTTCAAACTTAGCTGGTAAAGTTGAGGTTGTTGGCAACATAGGGGTTCTTAAACTCATTCCTAGGTTGTTAGGCATCATGTTTCCAGAATTGATCATATTTACTTACAATTTTAACCTTGTATTTCACCCCCCAAAAAAAAAACCTTTCCGCCGCCTTGTGACGGGCTTATCCAGTCATATTAGTGGTTTATTTGTCAGCATGCCTTTCCATACACTTTCTTTATAAATTGATTATAATTAAGTTTATTTTATTTTTCAAGTATTTGCATACACTTCCTACTTGCGTTTATTTGTTCATCCATGAAAATTTGATATGTAATTGTTGAATGCTGTTCATGTCCCTTGTGAGCTACTTAGCTACATAAATATAGCTATCCTGTTATTCATGATTACTTACCTTTCCTCTCCTTGTTCTCAGTTGTACGCAATAGGAAGCGAGCAGTTGCAGTTGGATCCTCATTAAAATCTAATAAGAAGGTTTCTAGTTTAGTAGATAAGGCAAGTTTTTTTAAAACAAAAAGTATTTATGTTTTCTTAGTATTTTTTGGATTTCATACCCTGGATTGCTGCTTCTTCAACATGAAATTGATTTTAGATGTTTATTATTATTAGTGGAAGGCAGCTAAAGAGGAGTTGCTCGAAGAGGAGGAAGAACCTGATAGTGTGTTTGAGGTCTTAGAAAGAAAGCGTCAAAGGGAAATAGAGGTTTGCATGTGGAACTTACCTTCATGTAACATTGAAGTCTTCCAAATTTTTGTTTCTCAAATTCCTTTGATTTTAGGAGTGGCATGCCAAGCAAATTGCAAGTGGAGAGGCCAAAGATAATGCTAATTTTCAGCCTCTAGGTGGTGATTGGTATGGGACTCAAGAAACCTATAATTTCACATCCACCCATTGTCCAGCTTACGCACAATAATGTGATTTTGTTTTATTCAGGCGAGAGAAGGTCAAACGCAAGAGAGCACGAGCCGCAAAAGAATCTGTTACTACACCGCAAGATGCAATTGAGCATAACCAGCAGCAACCAGATCCGAGTGAACACTCTAAGGGTCTTCCAACTAATTGGCAGGTGTGTGATTAGGGTTCTTTCCTTCTTTTTTATAATCTTTTTAAAACAAGAAAATCTAATGTAGTGTATTAGTTTGTGAAATGCTGCTACGTCTGCTGTTGATAATTTTAAGCAAAAAGTTTATTAGGGTAAAATTTGATTCGAGAGGATGGGTTGAAAGCATTTTTGAATGCAAAATTTATATTTTTTCTTCTTTAACAGAGTTAACCCGTTATCACTTTGTTTAATGTTCCTTTGGTAAACCTGTGTAATCATTTTTGCGTTTGTACCCTTCAGAGTTTCTTTTTATTTTCTCAATACTACTCAAATTAAACAGTGCTGTGTTGTATGCAACAATTAAACAGTGCTGTGTTGTATGCAACAAGGTGGTAGGTGTGTTGAATGTTTAGTTTACAGCAGTTTGAGAGTACTCAGATTTGTATGCAACAAGGTGGTAGGTGTTAAATGTTTAGTTTACAGCAGTTCGAGAGTACTTAGATTTGATATATACTCGGACGTGTTTTGAAACTATGAAATTGGTTCATAAATTCATTTCAATTTTTACTTGGCTTTCAGGCTTACTGGGACGATAGCACAAAGCAGATTTATTATGGTAACACTGTAACGTCGGAGACAACATGGACTAGGCCAACAAGATGAGCAGTGATCATGCACGGGACAGCTACACAGGCTAACATAAAAGGGTTTTGATGTTATGGGGTTTTAATTAGTCTCCTGAGGGCTTACTAGAAAACCATGATGCTTTTGTTTGATTTCTTCATGCCTTTTTTATTTTATTACGACCACGCATTTTTTTCTGTTTGGAGGGGGGAAGGAGGGGTCAGAATAGCACCATGGTAAATAGTTATTCTGGACAAATTTTTGTGTATAATAATCCAAAGGAAAGGATTTTAATAACAGAAGAATGCTTACAAGACCTAGTCACTAATGAGAAGTATTGAAATCTCATGTCAGAACTGGTCCGGATGACCCTTGGAATAGGACATCATAAAAAACCAGTGAACTGGTCAGAACTGGTGGTTCCCCGTCTGCAGCAGTTCCTAAAAAACAATACTTTGCAAATTTATATAACAATGTCCTCCACCCACCTAATCGTGCCCTTCTATTACTTAGGGTTATGAACATCTATAATGTGGTATCAACTATCATGAGTTGTTTAAAGTTGAGTTTGCTTAACAAATTTTTAATTTTTTTAATTGGAATAGATAACCTAACAATGCGTTTTAAGTGAGTTTCTTACATATGCAACGTAGATTAACAATTTCTAACCAATAAAAAATATTTTTCCAGCCTAGAATCAACATAAAAGGGAGGGAATTTAATATTACTGCCTATAAACCATTGTTCATAGTTCAGAATGAAAAGGAAAAAAAAAAAATTCAATCTTGCCTTATCAAAATCGAACTCCGAATCAGAAGTTTTTGATGTCCAAAATTAAACTTTGAACCCTTAAAAAATTACTGTTATATTATGCATAATGAACTTCGTGACAACATTCACTGAAGTCTCAAATAAATACATCAAATATAGGTTAGAGAGACGAAGAGAGCTTGGGAAGACTCGATCTGTGCCAAAGAGAGACTGAAAAGACTTGGACATGAAGGATGAACTTAGTGACGATTGGTATTGTAGTCTTGGATGTGTAAATGATACCTCTCGAGATGTGTTTCATTCTCAGTCGTAAAAGAGAGAAAGAGGAGAGAAGAAATGCGAAATGAAATAGGAAATGTCAAGATAGAAAGAGGAAAGAGAAAAAAAATGTGAAATGCAATAGGAAATGTGATGTAAACAAATGAAAAAAAAAGTAAAAAAGAAATGAAAGTTATAAGAAATAAAATTCTAAAAATCATTATTGAAAATTTATATATATATATATATGGTGTATATTTTTTATTTATGAAATGACCTAACGTATAGGTATTTGTGTGTAATTTGTTAAAATTGAATAACAGATATAGAAATAAATATAACAAAAGATGTGATATATCTATTTTAGATTTATTAAAATTGTATTATTCGTTTAACATAATAATATCAATATGTACTATTTTTAATTAAATCATGCCTAACTTTTTATATAATAATTAATATGTTAAAAAAACATTATCAACTATTTCTTCCTTGACTCATAAGGGTCATAGTAAAAGGGCACTTGATCAATCTTCTATATTCAGTCATGAATAATAATACACTTGAGAGTTTCGGAAAATTTTAAATGAAGAGTTGAAACAACACACACTTTCCAATATAATGCATCTTTATTTTAATTTATTTTGACAAATAATTTTCTATCTTCATGAATTTGTTTTAAAAATAAGCAAATATTCCAAAATAGGCTAATAATTCAATAACTAGAACTTATTAAAAACCATGAAATATAAGTGATAATAAAAAAGTGATACCTAAATTTCATGAGTCTCGATAAGTTTAAGTCAATAATAAAAGTCGTATTTGAAAAACTATATTAAAGATCATATTAACATTTGTTTCTTAGAATTATAATCAACGTTAAGCAAACCAGTTAAAGAGCATGCTTTAAGCCCACCTCACTCGTGACAATAATTTTGTTCGTTCTAGAAACATTTTTTTCGTGTATCCTAAATCAAATGAGCATCATACAATTGTCACAAAATAATATTCAACTAAGATTAACCAGGTAAAGAGTATTTCCTAGTGTATGCTATCACAGTGCTCTTCTCAAGGACCATGAAAAGGGAGCAGATGAGAACTCCATCTATGTATCATGCTAATTTGTAATATCCAAGTCAAAAAGCATAACTACTATAGTGATGTAATTTGATACTAACTATCACGGCATTTCCTTCCATACTAAAGTTTCAAGTGGGATTTAATTTGTACATACAAAATTCTGCGCATTACATCATCATAAGCAAGCACAGAACCTCAGTTGACCAATGTAATCTACGGTATGCATAAATGAGAGGAAATCAAAGAATAAAGTAGAAAAATACTCCAAGCAAAAGCATGCATTTGTGGTGGCCAATTCTTTCACCTTCTTCGGTCATCCCTGTATGTGTCATCAGTTTCCTTATCCTTTAAGAAGCCAAGAAAAGCAAGAAATCCAAAAAAGAAGAATCCACCAGACCAGTTGCCTCCGCCTCCACCTCCTCCACCGCCGCCACCATCATCATCACGAGGCGGAAATCCAGTTCCACCATCGTCGAGTTGTGGCGACTTCTCCTTACCTGAAAATTGAATTAAACCATGATGGACAATCTAGAAAATGCTTTGGAAGAGTAAGAGTCTATTAGTAACAAATAACATTTGCTTGTTTCATTATATTTTCCTATGAGTAAAAAAAGCAA
This sequence comes from Glycine tomentella, assembly GCA_007407185.1. Taxonomy (NCBI): domain Eukaryota; kingdom Viridiplantae; phylum Streptophyta; class Magnoliopsida; order Fabales; family Fabaceae; genus Glycine; species Glycine tomentella. The sequence continues at coordinate 836,666 of PYAF01004258.1, read as the reverse complement.
AATGGAGTTAACTTTATTTTGAAGGACTACTGTTCGGTTTTCCATGTTTGAGAGCAGGCTACTTCTTTTAGAAGGGACAATAGGACCTTGATTATTAATCATTCTGACAAATGGAACACAGGAAAATTGCAACAAGGAGAGAAATGCCCTGACTGAAAGGACTTAAGAAAGCAATAATGTTGGTCATCAGCAATTACCAGGAACATGAGTAATTGTAGGAGCCTGGCGAGTAACGGTTTGGGTTTGCTCTGCACCACATCTTGCATTCTGCGTATTTCAGAGGATCAGAGGATATTAGTAAAGGGAAAATCAATAAAGTATTTTCTTTCTTTATTATTATTATTTAGAACATGTGTGTGTTCAAATACAAAATTTCAACACAAAACGTAAAAAATTTCTAATACATGGTATAAATATGGGGAAAATAATAGCATGAAAAATGTCTGCAAGGTAAATGACCACAGTAGGAGAAATTAAGTTAAGCTTAGAAAGTTTCAGACAGAAAACACAGATAACACATCAAAACATGTAAATCTTGGATGCACATTAATGTACTATTTTTAATGTCTTAAAGTAGCATAACACAAGTCAAAATCAATATACAATGTGAAATTTTCCAGTCATTTATTTCATGTCCTAAATTGCCATTGAAAACAATTTGCCTCTAATGAAGTTTTCCCTAAGTGGTTAGACTATATAGGCCTTTAGGTGAGAACAAAATAAAAAAGTTCTATGTGAAAAATATATTCAAAGTTAGGGAGCTGATAGACTACTGGAAGGTGACGAAAGCATCCGAGAGTAAAGAATATTACCAAAGCTGCAGCACATATTATAGTTGCTGTCTGAGTAGAATGAGCTCTTCTGCCAAATGGAAACTGTGTACCACTCAGAGATATTGAATTATTAGTTGTCTGTAATCGTCTTGGAAAGCTCAATGTGGAACCAACATTCTGTTCAATGTGGTGGCCACCTCTTCTCACTGTTTACAAAAATACAATCACTTTACTATCATCACAAAATTTAGAAAATTGAATTACCTTTTCAAGCATTTAGGAGAGTGCAGGGACTTTGGATCAATCCCACCTTTAGCAGGAAGAAATGGACAGGAATCGGGGAATGGAGAGGGTTACATTACTTACTGCAACCCATACCAATAGAGAAGAAAATGTATATCAAAGCATTTTTCATCTAAAACTGTGAATGAAAGCAGTAGTTTTACACAAATGTGCACAATGAGACAGCCTAAACCTTCACTTCAAACTGATTCCCATCCATCGTGCAATCAACAAATTAGATGCAACTTTTACACATAAGTGGCTGTGTTAAAAACATGAGTTTTCAAAAGTGGATATGTTGATGCTTGGATCATAAAGCAAATCAACAATGCATCCATTTTGTTTCCAGACAACATCAATTCTCCAACTGTTTATCCTATATCTAAGTATAAATTGAAATGCAACATACACAAGTCAGAAATTATCATTACCTGGTGGTAATAGGGGCAAAGATGAAACTGCACCAGTAGCCAACATTGATAACCAGACAGGAAGAAAACTGACATGAAAACAAAATCTCACTTCAGAAAAAAAAAGTTGGAAGTATAACTGAAGAAAATAAAAAATAATATCATCAACCAATATCAAAAGGCAGCAAAAATTGTACAACAGAGGGTATAGAGAAAAAACAACTCCCAATCAAGGATTGTTATACCTAAGTGTCCAACAAACTTCCAAGATTGTAAAAGACCAAAAAAAAAAAAAAAAAAAGAAAAACAAAAAAGAGCCAAGACTAGACTCTCAGCCTATATTATATATAGTTTTATATTTTCAATGAAAATAAAGTTTAAACATTCCATGGTCAGAGTTCAGACTACTAAGTACCGATTGCTTATCAATGGGGGAATCCAGCCAGGCAGTTATCATGAGCAGAAGATCGAAGGTAAGCCCCATTGTAACCCATTGATATAATTTTATAGTTAAGTGACGATTAGATTGCCAGCAGATTCTATTGTGCAATGCAAATAAGAAATTAATGTGTCATATACTTCTACTCTTCACAGTTCATCTTTCATCATATAAAAAACATTCTCCAGCACTCTCTACCCACCTTGTTTAATGTGTGAATTTTCATAGGAGGGCAGACACAATTGACAAAGACCCCCTTAAAAAGAGGAAATCAGAAATTTCTTAAGAAGAAAACATTCCTTGTCTAATAATTGGAACCAAAATTGCTTTACATTAGTCTCAACTTCTAATTCAGTATGCCATGCATCACACAAAAGTGATGCAAATGCTCCGTCTAGCATACAAACACCTTACACCGCCATCCAAAAAAATGTACCTTTGCCAAATAATTAACTGAATTTGACATCTCCAAATGTTGTCAACTTGTCATTCATCAAACTCATTAAAAGACAAAGCAACACATCATTGGATAATAATGAAAAATTCCTTTCGCTTCATAGTGCATCAAAATAAAAACCTTATATCACACTAAAAGTTATAATAATGAATCCACACAGAATTGGCCACCCAGAATTGGCTTCAGCATATTTGAAATTCTTATCCTATGGCATAAGTGCCAAACTCCTTACACCTACTTCTACAATCTCTAACATTCAAATTTTCTGCATACACAACATCTTCCAACAAAAGTAAAGAAAAAAATCATGCATCTAAAGACAAATAGAAAACCAAAAACTGCACCTTTTTCAATTTGTTCACAAGAAAAAAAAATCAAACAAAAAAAAAATCAACAGCTTCTACTGAAACTGAACCAGGGATTCTTTACAACGTAACAAACCAACAACTCGGCAACAAAGGGTGGCCAGAAAGACTATTAAAATTGAACCTTTACGGTGATATAGCAGAAAGGAACAAAACATGGTACCGTATCACGCGGAGCCGTCGATGTCTTTCGAATTCGAGAGCTTCCCGAACGAGAAAGTGTGGAGGGATGGAGGAATTTGATTTCAATTGGAAGCTCCGAGGGAGAAAAGGAAACCCTAATGGAACAGAGGAAGAAGACGATAGAGAGAAGAGAAGAACCAAATTGGTCCCAATTCACAAGAAACCTTCCAAATTTCAACCACATCTTTATTTAATATTTTATAATTATTATTTTAAAAAATTATTGGATTATCATTATCATACGTACTCACCCTAAAGGCCTTAAGCCCTAAACCATAATACTAACCTTAGAATATTCTTTTTATCTAAATATATTTATAGTCCAGGTCATATATTTGTTTTATAATTTTGGTATATATAAAATTTTATTTTACAATCTATTACAATTCACTGGTAGTATGACACTCATCTATTGAAGAATTTATCTATTTATTTATATATAAGTAGATTTCACTGAAAAATTTATAGTCATTGATCAGAAATTTACTTTAATAATAGTCGTTGAATTGATTTAATATCAATGGAGTAATAAATGACATTAATTAACGTTCTTTATTACACATTTGATATTTTTTTATGTAAATTATACAT
>PYAF01004258.1:790171-830212 GCA_007407185.1 Glycine tomentella | reverse complement strand
AACTTAGTGAGAGAATGAGAGAGAGAGAGAGAATTCTTTTAATGTTTGGTAGAAAAGACTGAAAGCATTTTTTGGATATAATTCTTTTAAAATATTAATTTATAAATAAATAAGAATATTTTTTATTACCTTTGTAGGTGAAAACAAAACTTTAACATAGTAATCAACTACAAATTATTTAGTAATTGAAAATAAACATATTTTTCCTAGAAAAGTTAAATAATAATAAATATTTTATAAAATTTTCTTGAGTAAATATTCATTTGTGTAGGATGATAGATTGATCTCTAGAAGATGAAAAGTTCAAATTTAATTTATGAATGTACAAAAAATACAACAACTTGATAATGTATGACAATTATCATGTGTTATCCACATGATTGTCAGGTATATATTATACATTTTTTAAGAAAAAACAAAAAATGGGGGAAAAAGTGAATTAAGTTAAAAAAAAGACAATTATATAAAAATTGTCTAGTCTACACATGTTGATGGCAAAACGATAGTTATAAATAACATTCCCAAATAAAACTTGAATCTGACTCTTGTTAGAAAAGGTCATCTTTCTAGTATTATGCATTTTTGTTATAGAACACATGTATTTTTTATTAGAAATGTTTTTGCTTGAGTTCAGGTAAGAATCATAAGATTATTATGGACAATAAAAAAATTCTGAGTATTTAATGTAATTACGTATTTAAAATTATAACTGAAGATAGCTTCTAATTAGACTCGAACAATTTCGTGCCAGTAAAAAAAAAAATGCGTGTTTATGTATTAAAAGATAGCTTTGAAAGCGAAGAAGAGAAGTGATTATTTCTCAAAAAGCTAAGTAATGTTTGCTAATTGTGGTATTCCTTGTCCTCAAAGTTAAAGTCTTACTATTAGTTAAATATAAGGCAATTTTTTTTTTTTTTGTATTATTGTTATCAAGGCAGACAACATTATCAACAATATTGTGCTCATTTTCCATAAGTTTTTACATATAGATGTTTTTACTATTTGTCTAACTGATCATTGTCATTTTTGAATTGTGAGTAGCAGATGCTCCATGCATGATTATTGTGAATGTGTAATAGAAATTTTAATATCCAAGATTCTTACACTTGTAATTTATTCAAAATTGTGCAAAATAATAAAATATTAAAAGGATTAAGTCATCTTCAATTCTAAAAAAAAAAGAATCATAGTCGAATTTATTTTATTTATAAAAAATAGTCCCAACTCTTTTATAATTATTTCTCTTGAAAAAAGAAAGGCATATTTTTATAATCAATTAAAAAGATACAACCCTTAATTGCTACCTGCTTTCCCGATATGAAAATCAAATGAATTGTCAAAGTTTATTCTTACCGCCATGCCATAAATAAAGCTAGATAGACTAGGGTTGATTTACATAGAAGATCTTTCATTTTGCAAGGAATCAACTATGAGTTTTTGAATCACCACAAAAATAAATTGAATATCTTGTTGAGTCTGTTCAAGAAAAGTAAATTGCCATGTCATTAGCAAACTAAGGGACTCGGGAAAAACACCTCGATGAAGAAATAGGGTTCATTAGCATGCCTATGTATATGTGCAACCTCATTCCTTGTGATCATGATTTTAAATTGCGGTTGCAGTTGCGATGAGTTAAAAAACTTTTACATTAATGTTACATACAATTATGGTCGCGATTTTGTTGCTGTGAGTTGAAATACCTTGACATTGTAGTCGCAATCATGATTGCGAACCAATATTTAAAATCATGCTTTGCAATGCTATTGAGCATGGAGTGAGTCACTGATTGAGCCTGCTTTAGACCCTAATTCAGCAAGGTTAGAGCCAACAGATTTTCCACGAAGAAATCCAGAAGATCGATGGTGTCGACATCTAAAGGAGCCAGCATGTGTGGTGGGTGAGCATAGACAATTCAACCTCCCATAGGAGTTATTTCGGGTTATGGTTTTAGATGTTGGTGACATGAGTGAATTCTGAGATGCTGTCGGTGACACAAGCATATGTGAATTCTGAGATGCTATCGATGACACAAGCATATGTGAATTCTTCTTTATGGTTTCCACGTCCAACCCAGGGAGCTTACTAATTAACTTCATGCTTGGGGGCTTTTGCTCCATATTTGTCCTATCAAAGCTTCTCCTATTAACAAAGTAACAACATATTACACCTTGCCTGAACTTGACTCGTAGACCAAGTTAAGTGAAATATACATGTGTGCGTGTTTGTTAAATCCCTATTAATTCACTTTATCTATTGATTAAGCTATTACAATTCAATGCCTTCAAAATAAAGATCTACTACTTGTTACAGGAAGATAGAGTTACTTCTTACTTTCTTTCTTTTTTCTTCGTAAAGGCTAGAGTTTCTTCTTAATGTATTGTGTAACATAAATCAATATACCAAAGAAATGTTAAATAACACCTTTTTTTTTTACCTTTTTATTGTGTTGTAATTTTTTTAGGTTGTAATATATTTTAAATTGTCAAACAACAAACCACCTATGCATGCATGCATAAGCAAAACCAAATAATGCTAATAACTTGGCCTTAAACCATTTTTCATGAAAAGATGCTTCATTAGTATTAAGAGATGACTTATACATGCTTCATTAGTATTAAGAGATGCTAATAACAAACAATACATTGTATACTACATGCATAAGTATTTTAACTATAAATTACTTATAACAAAAACAAATTATAAAATGTTAAAGAGAAAATTTTCTAATTGAATATTTCAGAATGTTTAATGTTAATTAAAGAAAATTAAGTTGAGTGCTGATTTAAAGAAATTCAAGAAAATAATCAAAGATACAAAAATATTAAAGTGATTTGATATAGAAGTTCATGTGTCACAAAGCAAAATGAACATGTAATTACACGAATATATATATATATATATATATAATCATCTTATTTTTAAGAAAAAAATAATCTAACTTGTTATACAAGAAAAAACATGCTTGTGTAGTTGTGTGTATTATGGATGGAAGTCAAAGTGAGAGAATTCTATATAAAAAAGAATATTGATGGCATCATGTGTATGTTCTTTTTCTCTATATCGGTTAATGTTAATTTATTAATTTGGTTAGAAATGTTAATTGAGATATTTGAATTTTATGGGGTTTTTTTTTCCTTTTCTCCTTTATCATTTTTCATCCACAAGACCAACCTAATGTAGTGTTCGATCTGAATAAAAATGAAGGCAAGAAAAATGCACAAAGAAAATGTTGATGAGAGCCAAAAGTGACATTTACCTGCTTATAATGTGTGAAGGCATGCAAAAAGTAACGCAATTACTTCATTGAATGATTAACCAGCTTTGAATTTTGAGCAGGAAGGGATTGAGAGAAGGACGTGATATTGTCACTTGATATGCTCCCCACAAAAATGGACATAATGAAAATTCCATTAAAAAAACCTAGCATAACGTTGAGTCAGCCTTAATCTTTGTGGACGTTAACTAACTTGATTTTGTTATTTCAAATATGTGGTATTTACCAAATCAACAGTTTGTGACCACAAGTTTTCACCTTCATCTACCGCAAAATGAGGGAGAAAGAAAGACAATTAAAAGGAAAGTTCTTTTATTGGGTACCATTTAATCATCTTGCTAACTTAATATTGAAAATAGCGTATTTTATTTTATTTTACACTAGTTTAGATAGATAAATAGAACTATTTTTAAAAAATAAAATATTGAATTGGTTTTATTTTAATATTGAAAAAAATAGTTAAAAGGTAATGAGATCTAACTTCTCAATAACTTATACCTTTTATTATTAACTGAAAAACTCATTTATTTATTTGATACCTTTTTTAAATAAATCATGATATTTTTTTTATCAAACATAACATTTGTATGCAAAAAGCTCAACTTTAACATGTAACTAGTTATCAACCTGTGCAAGGCATTAGTTTATTTTGGAAATCTTGTAGATAATTGTTTTTAAAAATTGAGTTTTTTTATTTATTTGAGAAAAGAGAATTATTGTTTTTTCATTTCTATATAATGATGAATACAAGGACGAATGTAATGGGAAAAAAAGAGTTGACTCTCTATCGACAATTTCGCTAAAGAATGAGCCACCATATTGGCCTTCTTATTAACGAAATTGACGTGGAAATCTGGGTTCACCCTTAAGGGAGGTATTTAGTGAATTTCTAAGAACAAAAAATTATTTTTTAGAAAAAATTATGTATCGGAGAATATCTAGATATTATTATAATTTCTTCAAAAAAATTTGGATTTCTAATATAAGAAATTTTTTTATTTTTAAAAATCACTAATCAAGGAGTTTTTTGAAATTTTTTGTAATTTTTGCATTGAAAGAAAATTTGGTAAGAGTTCTTATAAGTGATATGATAATAGAAACCACAAAAAAATAAATAAATAATTCTAAAAAACTCATATAAATATTTCGCATTCAAGATACTCTTAATAGACTGCGAATTTGCTGAATTATAACTCTGCACTCAATAATCTGATTACCAGGACCGTGTAACTAGTTAACCAAGGACTTGCAATCAGTTTCGAAGATAGCCCTTAGTTTTTATTATATTAAAAATAGTTAAGATGGGCTGATTATGAATAAGATTTTGAGAGATATCACATTTTTTTATTTTAAATAAAAATTATTTGATTGCATGTAATTTATGAGGTGAAAACCGTGATATGATAAATTTACTTTTTTAACATTTTGGTTGCTTTAATATCCAAAGTTTTAAAAGTTATTCTTTTTATTAATTTTTATGTGTAGAAACATGTATAGTCTGTGGTAGGAATGAAAGGGAGGAAACACGGAGAGAAAGAAAATAGAAGAGAATGGGAAATGGGAGTTTATAAAAGTGAAAATAGAGGGAAAGAGAAATAAAAAGGTGTGGATCTCATCCTTTTTTATTTCCTTACTAAATTATACACACAACTACCACGAAGAAGATACTTAGTGTACATTATGTCATAATTTTATTTATGACTAGTTTTTGTTTAATACATTTCATATTTTTTTTATGAGAAAACAAATTTATATGTATAGATTATTAAAAAAATGAAAAAAAATTACTTGACATATGGTGACGGTTTTGTATAACAAAAAAATAAATTTTCAGAAACCATAATCAATTTCTTTCCTAATTATTTCTCTTAAACTAAAATCTCATAAAACTCACCATATTTTTCACTCATTTCTCTCGTCCGTATTTCTATCCATTTTCTTTGTTTTCCTCTAACTTAAATAGTCTGGATGTGGATCAAACTCATTCAACCACAACAAAATATTACCCCAATGTAAGCCAAACTCATATTATCCATAAATTTTATGTACCAACCTTCCTAAATATGTTGTTAAATGGATCTAGATTTTACCTGTTGTAAACACGTGCATCGGAACCATGGAGCCCATTATATTACAGAATTTATCTCAACCCAACTATAGAAAATGGAAATTTAGTTTTTTCTAGAATTTTCTTCTACATATTAAGGTACATTTCACAACTTAAACTTCTGATGCTTTATCTAATTTCACACGTGTTCCAATTACTCGAATTAAGCCTAAATAACTGTTTTCAAATTAAACAGGAAGTAGTCCCAATAATTTTATTATATAAAAATTAAGGAGCAAATATAAATATTTACTTCATTATTCAGTACAACTATATGCTCACCTTGCAATATTTAGATGGCAGGATAAGGGAGGAAAAACTTGCACAAACAAACTAATTTGAAAAGTAAAGGGATTGATTCACTCCTAAGAACCAAGTATTCAATGTAGTTTTGGTTACTGGTGACCTCTTCTGTACATGTACAAACTCACTCGTGTAACCAAAGGGGAAAAAACAAAATAATTGGGAATATATAAGATTATGAATGTTCTTGTGTATTTTCTGCCTCGTCCTATTGCTACCTTTGTAATCCTTGTTTGCAAAGAGGGCAGCATGATATAATTCTTAGCCATTGATCCACACATTTTAGGTGGAACAAATGGGAACAGGGTAATTGCCTAACTTCTTCTTTGTCTTTGTATTTGGCCAAGCAAATGCAACATTCCTGTTAATTCATTCAACAGCATCAACGGATCAATTCAATATAAAATACTTATATATGAAAAAAATGTGTGTGTGTGTATATATATATATATGTGTGTGTGTGTGTGTGTGTGTGAGGTATATATGGTGAAAAGTGAAAGAAAAAAAAAAAACATAAATCAAATCTTGGTTATTTATATCCCAAGATTAGTTCTTTTAGTGAAAACATGATCTCACCTAACATATGAAAATTATTACATGGTCCAAGATTATTTAATGTTCATAATCTTAATCAATTTATTGTTAGTTAAAATTCATTGAAATCGTAAAATTTTGTTAGTTTTCCTTCTCATATAATGTGACAAACTCATAATTTTATAGTTTTTAATATATATTAAAGTGTGTTAGAGAATATACACATTAATATAGTATCAAAATAAAAAATGTTACTAATTTTGTCACTTACTGGATCTTGGTTGATCAATCTTTCACTGCTTTGAGAGTCATTGGCAATGTCCAAGTTGGTGTGAACCCCTTTATATCTCCAACTTGGGAGTTGTGAGATTTGATCATCAGATGCCCCTCTAGCAGAGGACCCCATGCTCATGTTGTATCCAAGGAGGGTGCTCATTAGTGGCACACAACAACACAAAAGCAAAAACAATAGGAAAGGGAAAGAGTAGCATATTGCATTCCAAGAAAGCAAGATGATGCAGAGCACTTGGAGTTTTGGGGCTTGTGGGAAGGATCCAAAACGTGAGTCAAAGGCCCATACATTGCCCATCACGAACCATATGGCAAAGAAAAGCTCTAATGAACTACGGCATTTGCCTATCAAATGTGAACTCCTGTACACACTGCATGGGACTAGGTTAATTTACTCTCTTTTTTCAAATTGCAACAAAAAAAAAAACCATCAAATTCAAAACGTGTCAATACATTTTATTAGAAGGCAAACAAATTATATTGCTCATGTTCTTGCAAGGGAATCACAATTTTTTCCTAATCACCATGATTTTATTTCATTCCAAAAAAATTATGAATGAAATTAATGATATGAGTCTCTTTTATTCAAAAAAAAAAATTATATATGAACGGGGACAATATAAATATTTTTATATTACCATCCAATATCAATTTATCATGTGTAGTTTGTAATTTTAATAATAATAATAATCTTAAAAATCATGATTTCTGTTTAGTCAATAGTATTTTTTTTTATATTGAGACGTGTCCAATTAAACTCTAATAACAAAATGTATATTAAAATAGTGTATTAAAAATGTGTTAACATTTTCTTTGAATGAAAGGTATCAAACGTGAGGAGTGGTGCCTTATTATTGACCCCATAGAAGTTAGGTTAGGTCAGCCGAATTCAAATAACAATTGGTGTAATCAATAACTTATGATTTGTGTTGGCCTGGCCTAATTATCTTTTGTTTGTTTCCTGCTTCAACCAATATTTTTCAGGGAAAATATTTAGTTACTTTCTCATTCCCTTTCTTTTACTATGAAATTATGATTACTTTATACTTAAAATGATATTTTTGTCTTCATGTCCTAACTTATGTGATGAAACTTGAGGGACATTATTAAAACTACAAGAGTTAAATCTTCCATCAATGCTCTGACCCCTTTACAGCTCTCATTCCTCTCTTGTTTCCCCATGTGCACCATGTGCACACTCATAGGCCCACTACAACGATAGGGCTCTCCCTCAGGAAAAAATTAAATTAAATTAAAAATTAAATATCCATCTTTAGCAATTCCATAATTTCTTGTTGAAATACTAAAATAACCAATAAAGTTCAACACTATAATTATTAGATTTTTTTTTATGACAGAAGATTCTGTCTTGAAGTTGTTTGTATTCGGCCAAAAAAATTTCTAATTTCTAATAGGCTGTAACCAATGTTTTCAGCACATTCCCATAATAAGTACCCTATAAATTGTAAATTTTTGGTACTACCAATTGACTGAAAGGAAGTTGTTGAAATGAATAGCATAGGGTACCTTGATTCTTCATTGTTTCTCTGCTGCTCCAATTCAGAGAGGCTAAGAGCATTATTCCCTTGAGTCACATGAAGTTGATGGTAGCGGCCACAAAGTAGCAGAAGATTAAGGACACAACCAATATCATAACCTGCTATCCACACTCTCATAGGCCAAACTGGCTTCTCACTCTTTGAAATGGCCAAAGTGAATGTTGTGCTTGCTATTTGGACCAATAAAGCAATCAACTCCAGCATCATCCAAGTGCTGGAATTGAAAGGGTTGGTGCCGAGATTGGATCTTGGTCCGTTTTGGTAATGGAATACTCTTCTCAAGAAGGTGAACCATCTTGATCTAGATATTCTCATGGCCACTCTAGTCATGAAAGAAGGTGAGGAAGCATGAGGGTTGTTACTGTTTTGTTGTGCACTGGCCATGCTATGTTCCAATGCAGAATTTGAAGGAAACGAAGCCATGCTGATTCAACTAATTGGGATATTGAAAGGAAACGTTGTTGTCTTTGTATATGTATGAATAGAGGATAAGGAGAAAGAGGATACCTCTTTTGCCTCTATATAAGTATGCAAATCACAACTAGTCCAAAATTGAAAAACGTGTTGTGCCTGAGACCAAGTCTTGTTTGACTCTCAATACTGAACATAATAGCATTTAAGAAATTGTAGGAGAGAGCCAACTTATTTGAAGTCTTGGAGATAATTCAAAAGGCAAGAAACAACAACATTCAAGAAATTGTCACTATGCTTTCAATTTAAAAATACCATCTATTGAAGATACACGAATACGAAATTCAGCAACCAAATTTGTCTACTAATTGAAACCAGCTCCAATATTTCAGCCTTATCTCATGTTGGACTTGGAGAACTTTTCAGGGTCAGCACCACCACAGCTCAAGAACTTGGCACCAAAATCAAAACTAGTGCTACAATTAATACCAACCAAGGTTTTTCAAGGGCATGTCATGAACCCTTTAGCAATAACATGGTGAAAAGAAAGAGTTATGGAGTGAAGAAGTGGAGGTGGAGATGAAGTGTATATAGAAGGAAGGTAGGAAACAAAAAGGGAAGATTGGTGTGAAGGGTATGTCAGGAAGGTGAAGTTCGAGTCTCAGAAGGTGACCAAGAATCGACTACTGAACTTTGCTTTGATTACAAGAGACTCTCAAGGTTTGGAGGGAAGTTAACCGTTGGCCAACTTCCTCTATAGCTATATTTTCTATCAAGTAAGAGTTGCTGAGAAAGCAATTGTTGGAGTTCGATTTTTTCAGAACTTTCCTCCTTTATTTCAATCTCTCTTTGAGAAAATTAGAATCAACGCAAAGATTTTTTTTTTCTTCTCCCCCCTCTCTTATTATTTTATTTTATTTTTTGAAATTAAAGTTTATTAGTTATTCCCTCTTTGAATTCAAGTGGATAAGACTTAAAGTGATTATATCTGATAAGTGATACATATACATACGTAGGACTAGTATAAGGTGTAATGTTTGTTCATATCGTGTCCTCCATAAATGCATTCTTTATATCGAATAAATTAAAATAAACCAAAAATCAATAAATTGATTTGAATTCTGGCGGGGACAGGTGATTCTGAGATTGTGTGATGTGTGGTGTGGTAAAGGGTTGTGCACCTAATCCAACTATAGCAATTTGTGTCAATGTTGAAGAGGATTGTTGTGGCCCTACTTGGGTGTAAGAATGATTGCTACAATTTTCCATATTAGCCACACCATTTCCACTTGGGGAACCCCTTTTTTTTAACCTGTTCTGATATTTTTAGAGAGGTGAAGACAATATCTAGACACTGTTTTTGCTTACATGATTATTTTGATTAATGTTTGTGCTTAATGATGGAGATTGTTTCATGTGGCTTAACTTTGCACAGTGGGGCCGGTGTAAGATTTTCACCTAATTGTGTTAATCATGAGTGGAGACAAATCATTCATGTGTTCTCAACTTGGCATGAATATGCATGCAAGTGGTGTTGTTTAAGGTTAAACGGCACTATCCATTTTTCATATTAAAGTCTGATAAATTATGTAATGTGGGGTACTATTAAATGTAAAGGTTGTAAGAATATCTACCTTCTTTACTAAAAATTGCAAACAATGAGACAATGAAAACATTTTTTTTTCTTAAAATAAATGTTTGGCAAACTGACTATTAGGGTCTGTTTATTCTTATTTTAAATATTTGCATAGGAAATAAAGAAAACAAAAAAGTTGTTTTCAGTGTTTTCCTGTACAAATATTTGAAAAACAAAAAATAGATGGAAAAGAAAATGAAAATTTTGGAAGTAAAATTCAAAAACAAAAAGGATAATAGGAAATAAAAATAAAAAGTAAAGAAACTGTAAGTTACCATTTTTTCACTATAATGAGTTTAACATAGACAAGGTTGAATCTTATTTGCCAAGAACTAGGAAATCTACTACTGGCAGCCAAAGTAAACTTCTTGGATCAAGCAAGCTTAAAAAAGTCAACATCCTCTTATTAATGCGATAGAAAGAAAGCCTATCCGAAATGATAGCAAAGTTTGATCATATTTTTTAAGCAATAATTGGAAATGGACAGAGAAATAAAAGGGAAAACAAAATATCAATGTTCAGCAAACTTTCGTTCATACATCATTTTCTTTCTGTACTAAAATTATACATACTCTTATACATATTTTCTATACTAAAATTATACATATTTCTATTCCTGGCTACAAGAACTTCAAGTTAGGTGAGGACGAGTCTAAATCGAGGCTTTTATCGATGGTTAGGAGTAAGAGTAATGTATACTTAAATATTGTTAATTGACAGTCAACAAATCATTGATAGAGTGATGTTAAGTTCAATTTCTTTAAAAAAAAAAATCTCAAATTTAACTTTGTGAATAAAAAAATATGATTATTTTTTTTTAATTAAAAGTGGGAATTAATCAGGTTCTCCGATAATATTAGGGTGATTTTAAAAAAATATTGTTAATTGACAAGTGATTTATTCACACGTGTAACAGCAGAAACAAATAGTCAAATTTTAAATTAGGTACATGACTTCACAATAAAGGGTATCAAAGGGAATTCAAACAGGTTGGGCCGGGGGTACGTATGTTACTTGAACAACTAGAATTCAACCTTCCACTGACCAATAAAAACTGCCAAAATTTTGCTTATTAGGTGGATGTATTGAAAGCAACACAGCCTATAGAATTAACAAATAAAAAGATATAGTTTAAGCTTCTTTCTAACGTATTTGACAATAATTTGACCCTATTTGGCGGGTGGGACATGCAATGTTAATAATTGACATTTCTTGCAAAGGAAAGCAGTCACTTTCAGGGGGTGAAATGGATACTATTAACTTGTTTTCTTTCAAGGAAAAGCTTTTTACATCAAAAATAAAATAAATGTTTAAGTACTATTAAAATTCCAACATTACGTTCGATAAACCAAGTTTGGGTCTTAAATAGCATTTCGGGTTTAACTTTATGAATAGAAACAACATGATTAAACCTTAAAAAGAAGAGTTTCTACTATAAGAATAACAAAAGGAATTTTAATAATTAAGTTATGTGTTGATAGTATAAATATATTTTTGTGCATGCTATCAAGGAGAAATATATAGTACAATCTGATAAAAAAAAAACCTCAAGCGTTATCAGTTTATGTTTTTTTTGCTTTATTAAACATTGTGTCTTCTTATTAGTTTAGTGTGGGTGTAATTTTAGTTCCCATAGTTTTAATGACTTGATTTTTAGTCTACACATGTTGCACAATTTTAATCCCACTATTAAGTAACCACATAAGCATTCCTGATTTATTTATTTAATTTTTAACAAATCAAATTATTTAACAGTTAAATGCTTGCATGGTTCACTTGGTGCAGAGGTTCTTGTTGAAATTTCTCAGGAGGGATTGCATTCTCCTCCTTATTCACCCTTTGTGGCTCAACATGGCTCCACAAACTGGCCTATAATGCAATTCCTCATCAAAATCAGGTTCTTGTCCAACCCAATCGTCCAATTTCTCATGCCATGCTGTACACATCTTGGTGCCTCTCCCAATTTTCATATCTTCATTTTCAAGCTTTCCCTTCCCAGTTTAACAATAATGCTATTTTTTTATGAACAATTAAAAAAGGTCAATATCAAATTTCAGCAACAACCAAAAGCAATTAGTAATCCATTTTCATTCATCCTCACATAAAACTTGCACACACCATTAACTAACTAACTATCTACCTCACTGTCTAGAGGTTCTACAACTATGCATAACTTTACCACCCACCATTGCTTCCAAAAAAATTCATCCACTCAATCAGCTATTTGAAGCAAAAATTTCTCTTAAATCCTCTTACTTACATTTAATTAATTTAGTTTGAATTATTTTTTTTTTAATTTGAATATAGGTACTCTACATCAAATTGAAGAGACCTATTTTTCAAGACAAATTGGATTTTAAAATTTTTTGTCTTAATGAATCTTAATTTAAATTAATTTTTAAATCTTAAATTTCAACACATCATATAAAAAACACTATTTTTTATAATATTTAATAATAATACTATTATATATTATTTTTACCCACATTTTTTAATTTTACTTAAACTTGGAAATATTTATATATATTAGTGTAAATGATTTGACTCCTCTAACTTCAGAGGAGAAATTAAAATAATAGTAGTAACCATTAACTAAAACATTAAAGGTTTATATTATTATATTTAATTTTATTTTATAAAAAAATCAATGATTTGTTATTCAATAATTTTCACTTTTCAAGGACTCCAGAGAACAAAAGCCAGTTAATGAACTTATTTTGAAGCCCAATATCAAATGGCAACGATTCACCGCAGGCTTGGGCCGACAAAATCATCTGTGGAGATTGATACTCCAGACAGAAAACAAAAGTGAAAGAGAAAAAAAAAAAAAAAAACTCTACCCGATCTGAATCTTCTAGGAGGACTAACAGTCCAAACTCCAAGCCCAAGGTCGTTTACTTTGTTTGGATAGAGGGAAAAAATGGAATTTAAAATCTTTTCTTAATTTTTTAAGAAAAATAAAATATATAAATAAAATAATTGAGAAGCCAATACCTATTAAAGCCACGGAAATGGACTATCTGCAATCACTCTTGTGACAGCATGAAATTCCAACCATTAAAAATAAAATATATAAATTAAATAATTAAACAAACTATGAGTCTATTTGATTATAATGTTAGAAGTGTTTTTCAGAGTTTCTTTATTAGAAAAAATTTTACATTTTTAGTAAAAAAACTCTAAAAAACACTTATGACTTGTATGAAAAAAGGGTTGTGAAAATTTTTAAACCTTTGGAATGTGACTGTGGGACCCTTTGGTCACTTGTTATTCGACTACAGGCAATCCTAGTCCCTAAAGACACTAACTTGATGAGTAAGGATAAAAACAAGTGAAGCCGTTTGATATAAGCCTATGATCTAATTTACATTAAAATAGGTCAACCTATGCTTTTTTGGGAAATGAATTAGGCCAATTTTTTATTTATAATCATCAATACCTTATAATAAAAGAATACCCAGCTCTACAAACGTGGCACTCTCTTTAATTGACACGTCAAAAAAATCTTAGGTGTCAACCTCTCCTTCAACCTCAGCTTTTCTCAATTTTCTTCTTCACCTTCAGATTTCCGCTTTTTCTTCCATCATTCCTGCTTCCTGCAAGTCTCAGCTGTTTACCAGTAAAAGATTCAAAATTCAAAATGCCTTTCAAATTCAAAATACAGAGCATATCAAAACTATCTATCAAAACGTGAGTGAGAGAAGAAAATGATATTCTCTCTTCTGCTCCCTTCCATTCTCTTTCTCCATTCTCCTTTTGTTTTTAACTCATTTCTCTTTGATCGACAATTTTTAGGAATTCATTTTCATCTTTCATCGATGGGTTCTTCGTTTTGGCCCTTCACATTTTTGTGGCCTACAGGTAATTCTTCTTCTTCACCCTTCTTTTCTTATCTATTTTTGGTTCTTGGGTGTCCCAAAAATGTAATCTTTTTGGTCTTTCCCGAGAATGTAATCTTTTTCCGGCCAACTCCGATTGTGAACCAAGAAACCACCACCATCAATCGCGTCCTCTCCATGTTGTTCTTCTACTTGGTGAGATAAGAATTTCTCTATCAAGACAAATACAGTTTTTGTTGTTGTTGCTGCCATTGAGTTTTCTACTATGTAGCTTAATGTTTTCTTGCACACGCCATTCATCTCCTTCTCTTTGCTATTATGTTTTCTAATGTTACTCTGCTTGAAATTTCAGAGACCATGGCTTTATTCATGATTCTTTTCGTTGCCACAACACAAACACTGAAATAAAACTTGCCGCATGTTTTTTCACCCAAGAATTTTATGCTTTAATCTAGTTTTTTCCTATAAATCTTTTGTAGATATCTGCTAAGGAAGCGCATATGCTATCACTTCCTAAGGTATTTCAAACTAAAGAAATATATTTTAATTTTATTATTATTAGAATATCTAAAGAAACTGAGTTAATACATCTTCTTTATTACAAATTTGGTTATTAAATAGTCACACACCAGCACTTACTTGACCTCAAATGCCAGTTTTTGCAGCTTGGACAAATGCATAGTTTCATAGTTTCATAGCTCAATGTATTGCACTAATTTACTTATTGTTGTATATACAATGTTTTTGGTGGATGCACCTTAATTAATGTTAATACAATATTATATAATCAATTTATTTAGGAAATGAAGTGCAGTATAAATATCTAAGCAGTAGTATATATTGCTTTTATTAAATACTCTAAGCCTTTTGTTTGTGTTGGATGTGGCAATCAAAGTGGATCTGTGCAACGGAGGTTAGTTTAACTGTACTCTCAATTATGTACAGTTTTTGTCTATTGATAACCATTTGATACATATTAATCATAGGTTTCGTGTTGAGGTTAGAGTATCGCAGCCTTATGAATATGCAAATTTTACATTGTGGGATCGTGAATGTGTTGCCCTTATTAACGAGACTGCAGCTGATATCAACGAGAAAATAATTGCTGAGGTTAATCTAACCCAAACACAATATGAGTCTATTGCTTTTAAACACATTTAATGGTTAATTTCATGTTACTAATATCATAATTGTGTTTATATAGGAAAGTGAATTTGATCCGAGAGACATACCAGAAGCTATGGATCGTTTGTTGGGTCAAAAAATTGCATTCAAATTTAAAGTCATACGTGGAAATACACGACATTTAGTGTCTCAAATATGTCAAGATCAGACATTAATTAGCTCTGTTCTAGCCAAGCTACCAACCCTTTGTGAGAAGGTAACATTTAGTGTTTTGTACATGGTTAACAATTATGAAAGTATATAATCTAATCCAAATCTTTTATATATTAAGGATGAGGCCGATCCATCAATTTCATCAGTATCTCTGAATCATGATGGTCTTGAAAGTGTAAGTGATTAAGTGTTAACTGCTTTATGTAATTAAATGTATTCAACAGTGTTGTGTGACTAATATATTTCTTCACATTATATTTGCTGCAGCGATGCTTCTCAGCAACTGCTGAGTTTGACCCAAATTCAATTTCCTCAGTAACACTAGCTAAACGAAATTTGGGACTCACTGATAGTGAATTGGAGAACATACCATTTGAGGATTTATCACAAATTCAACTATCATGTACTAGGTTGACAAAGCATATAAAGACAGAGTGATGGTTAACCAGTGGTGGAGCTTTTTGTTAGATAGTTTTTTTGTAATCTATTTGTTATACCCAGCTGATAAATGATAAATTTTGTCTTTAGCACTATGGGTAAATGGATACTGGTTTTAAAATGTAGTGGTTTGTAAACTTCAAATTTGGTTAGCTGTATGAACAATATCCCAGTATATATATCTTTTGTTATCTGTATGCAATGGTATAAATTGTATTTATTATATCTAATTGGGCAATCAGGCTTTAGAACTTTGAATATTTAATTTTATCAAAGAACAAATAGGCCATTTAATATCTACTGTCATGCTAAGACAACGTGTTTAGTAACAAACCAGCTCATTAAAATCTTGCCATTGCAAAAATCTTTGTAAATAGGATATTTAAATCAATGAATGTTAATCCAATTATTATATATGACTTGCAAGATGAAAAACATAAGTAAGGTTTTTCATTAAATGGCCAATAAATGATTTGCCGTAGTTATACTATGTTTTTTAATGAGCTATTAAATACAGCCATACGTTGGTGGTGTTAAAAAAGTTGTTTGAAAGTAAACACTGTTGAGAACAAAAGAGTGCTCACAAATGATTAAATTTTTCAGAAGTGTTAAAAACTGGATTAAAGCTATGTACATAACAGGAAAATCAAAGGGTTAAAAACATAACAAGAAAAAATCTGGTCCAGCAACAAAGTGGATTAAAAATAAGTACACTATGATGGAGTCAGAACGATTGTGGTTCATAAGGACTCATCAAAAGCAACTTCGTTGTGATAAATACAACACATTAATCGAGTCTCAAACTGTAGAAGCACAGCGTGCCAATTTTGGGAAGCGTATTGTTTTGCCTTCGTCCTTTGTTGGTGGCTGCATGTATATGGATCAATTATACTTTGATGGAATGACAATATGTAGCAGTGTTGGATTTCCTGATTTATTCTTGACTGATGAACGACTTGAGACATAACCATGTATTGGGCAATGTTGTAGCATGTAAGACCTTTAGTTTTTATGCAGGTGTTAATTACAGTGTACTTTTATTCACACTAATCTTCCAAATAACAATTAACTACTTGCAGATATTTATACAATTGAGTTCCAAAAGCGTGGATTGCCACATGCTCATATATTGATTTTCTTGCATCCTTCTAACAAGTATCCATCTCCTTCAGACATTGATACCATCATCTCAGCTGAGATACCAGATTCAGCTAAGCAACCACAACTTTATGAATATGTCAAGAATCACATGATGCATGGTGCATGTGGCCATGCTAACACAAAATCTCCCTGCATGAAGGATGGTAGATGTTCCAGATTTTTCCCAAAAAAATGGCAATCTGATACAGTTGTTGACCAAGATGGATATCCTATTTATAGGAGGCATAATGATGAAAAATTTATTGAGAAAAATCATATAGCACTGGATAACAGATATGTTGTGCCATACAATCCAAAGTTGTTGTTAAAATATCAGGCTCACATCAATGTAGAATGGTGTAACCAATCAACATCTATCAAATATCTGTTCAAGTACATCAATAAAGGTTATGATCAAATAACAACTGCTCTTGTGCCTATCCAAAATGAGGTTGGATCAATTGAACAATGTGTTGATGAGATTAAACACTATGTAGATGGAAGATACATTTCTCTATGTGAAGCTTTCTGGAGGATATTCTCATTTCACATACACAAGAGATCCCCTACAGTTGAGCGATTATACTTTCACTTGCCTGGAGAAAATTCTATAATCTTTGAAGATGATGATGACATTGATGCATTGCTCTCAAAGCCGATTGTTAAAGACTCGATGTTTACATCTTGGTTGCATGCTAACACCATCTTCACAGAAGCCAAGAATTTAACTTATGTTCAGTTCATCAAAAAATTTACATATGTTGGCAAGGATAGACAATGGAAGCCAAGGAAAAGAGTATACACAATTGGCAGGCTTAATTGGGTTCCTCCAAGTACTAGAGAATTCTATTACCTTAGACTGATGTTGTCAGTGGTCAAAGGGCCAACGAATTATGAACAAATTCGTACGATTGCTGGCCAGATTTATCCTTCCTTTTGAGAAGCATGTTTTGCAATGAGATTTTTGCATGATGACAAGGAATACATTCAAGCTTTGAAAGAAGCATATATTTGGGGTTGTGGCAACTTTTTTAAGGAAATTGTTTGTTACTATGCTTCTCTCAAATAGTATTGACAGACCACACCATGTCTGGAATGAAACATCCACTTATTTAATTGATGGTATCCTACATGATCAAAGGAAGCTTACAAACATACCAGGTATAAAACAAAAGCAATATACTTTCCATATCAATTCAGTTTTCTATGGCAATTTGATAACATACCAGACTTTTCCAATTTTTACACTAGATTTGCAGCTTCCAATGGAAGACTTGCAAAACTTGGCACTGCATGACATTGAGGAGTTACTGTAGTCGAACAGAAAATCATTGAAGGATTTTCCCACTATGCTTTTTCCAAATGGTGTAGCACAAAACCATTATGGTAAAAGATACATATATGCTGAACAATCATATGACAAGGAGCAACTACAATCTGAGTTTGAAACATATGTTGCCACTCTCACAGGTTACAAACCATTACTTATATAAATTTGCCTTGAAATACTGTTATCTTACACATGTTTTATTGACAAAGTATACGAATTTATTCCTGGTACAGATGAGCAGACATCTATATTTAATGGAATAATGAGTGCAGTTGATAGACAGGAGGGTGAAACTTTTTTCCTCTATGGCCATGGAGGTACTGGAAAAACTTTTATGTGGAAAACACTAGCCTTTGGATTGCGATCCAAAAGAGAAATAGTTTTGACAGTTGCGTCAAGTGGTATAGCTTCATTGTTGTTACCCAATGGTAGAATTGCACATTCCAAATTTTCAATTCCTATTCCTACAGTACAACACTCAACTTGTAACATCAACCATGGTAGTGAGCTAGCTGGTCTGTTACAGTCAACACGGTTAATAATATGGGATGAGGCACCAATGGCACACAAATTCTGTTTTGAGGCTTTGGACAAAACACTAAAGGACATAATGAGTACATCTGTTGAAGGAACTCTGCCATTTGGTGGAAAAGTTGTTGTTTTTTGAGGTGACTTTCGCCAAATCCTACCAGTAATACCTAGAGGCAGCAGATCAGACATTGTTCATGCTACCATTAATTCTTCATACCTGTGGGAATACTGCACCGTTCTAAAGCTGACCAAGAATATGTGCTTGCAAGTTAACTCAGAATTACCAAATGCAAAAGAAATTTCCCAGTTTTCTAAGTGGCTGTTAGATATTGGAAATGGAAATTTAGGCACAGGTAACGATGGATTTTATGAAATTGAAATTCCATCTGATTTACTTATTACAGATTTCAATGATCCAATTGAATCAATGGTCAGGCACACCTATCCAGATATCAAGCACAATTATAACAATGAAGCCTTCTTAAGCAGCAGGGCTATTCTAGCTTCAACAATTGATATTGTGGACAGGATAAATGGTCATGTTTTGGACATTATCCCAGGTGAGGAACAAGAATTTATAAGCGCTGATTCCATTGACATGACAAATGTTGAAGAAATTGAAGCTGTTCAATCTATAACACCAGAGTTTCTACATTCATTAAAAACATCTGGATTGCCTAATCATTCAATCAAACTGAAGATAGGCACACCTATTATGTTAATCAGAAATTTGGATCAAGCAGAAGGATTGTGCAATGGTACACGACTGATTGTTACAAGATTGGCTATGACAATAAATAAATCTCAAGGGCAATTTCTTCAATTTGTTGGCTTATATCTTCCAACTCTGATTTTTAGCCATGGCCAGTTATATGTTGCATTTTCAAGAGTAACAAGTAAAAGTGGTTTGAAAATTTGGATTCATGACAAGGAAGGAAAAGCACAAAATGTAACTACCAATGTAGTGTTCAAAGAAGTTTTCCAAAATGTTTAGCAAGTTCCAACTTTGTATTATTGTGCAGAAATAGATTTAATGAATACCTGTTATATAACAAAGTTGGACTAATGTATTCAGCATCTGACACCACTAATCAGTGAATACATTAGAACTTTCATGTCTATCTTATGCAACTCCACACTATCATACTGCATTTTATGTACCACCTACTGTTTTTATCACTCAGGTACATTATAACCTTGATTAAATGCAGTATATTAAGAAACATATATTTGAAGGTTTTTTTAAAAAAAAAAACAACATTAATATTAAACTGTCAACCCTTATACAACAAGAAACTGCTAACTTTCAATTTCCTATCAATTAATTCAATTCTTATTCATTTTATCAGCAAATATAATATGTTGTTTTGGTTAAAGTTTTGGAGTCTTTACCTAAATTGATTATGCCTTTTTCCTATAAATTTTATGTAGGTAGTGCTTAATATCTGGTTAGAAATACCCAACCCTTTGTTTTCTCCATCATATGTCTGGGCCTTAAACTGTAACAATATGGATACAACATATTTGCTACCAAAACACCAGATCAAATTGCCTACATTTGTACCATATCACTTTCATTAACATCATCGGGTTTAACAAATTACAAACAGTTTACAAATTTTATTAACCAAATTTGATTTATTTATACAAATTTTAGCCACTAAAAATATAGGTCAACTTATGTTATATTATTTACTAAGATACCATAGTTTTTCCTTTATTTATTCTTCTTCTTCTTCTAATTAATGCTTAATTTATGCCACAATATATCTAATCAAATAACAATGCAGCCACTGAAGTGGATATGGACAGTGGAGCCATATATAGGCATAGGTGCACCTCATCTCTGTGGCACAGACAGAGCAATTACATTTCAGATATCATCGGGATAGTGTCTAATATACTCACTTTCAGTTATTCAATTTGTTGGGCCCATGTTTGTGGATTAGTTTATTGCACGTGCAAAGAATACTACATTCATATAAATTAAATTAAGTGAACAAGGTCCAGTTTTAGCATTTGTTTGGCACTTAATGGCAAGGAACTTAAAAGTCACTTTTCACGCATTAGTGCCTAGGAACTTAAAATGTCTGACCAATGCCATTAATTACAGCAACTATTCATTCACCAGCCAAGTTTAGAACATTTCACTCCTCTTAAGAACATTTTTCACAAAAAAAAAGAGAGAAAACACGAGGGTTTAGCGAATAGGAAGAGACACTCCATCTAATGTGCACAAGCAGGAGTCACGGCCAAGCAAACCACCCCAAATTCCTTCAACTGCAAATAGGTCAGCATTTTCAATGAACTCCACTCTTCTTTACATTAAACAAAATGATAAAATCTACTGAAATAAGTGATTAAGTCAAAATACTCTGCATTGTATAATATTGTTGGACATATGTGTGAAAATATTAGTCATCATCATTTCAATAACTAAACATTTAACTTGACACACCAACTAATTGTTTGTTCCACAAACATATAAATATAAAACATTGTTTAAAAATCGATCATTTCATGTTGATTCCACGTTAAAATGTACTCTGTTTCAATCCTCCCAATCATCTCCATTATTAGTGCAGTACTCTGTTTCAGTGATATTTTTTATCTTACATGTTCAAATAGTTAGTATTAGCCTCACAACGCGTTCAAAGTTTATAAACATTTTGAATGCAATGTAATATGTATTGGTTCTTTTTAACACTGTTTGTTGAGTCATGCAAATATTTATTTTCTAATTGTATCTGAATAATATTATAACCAATGGCTGATAATCAAGAAAACTACAAGGACATGGCTCTTGCAATGATGAACATAAAGAGCATATCCATTGAGATCATCAACACAATTCATATGAAGGACCAGGTTATAATGATACAATGTTATCAATTTAACCATCCATAATGTAACTTTACTTCTGCTAATTTTTTTTATATGTTCATTTAGCCTTACGCAAAGATTAGCAAAAGTTTTGCCATTACATGGAACAATTATTTGGGACACACTGGCATCTTATAGATGCTAATGGTCATCATCATATGGTAACCTACAACAAAAACCAAATAAATCATGCAATTTGTGCTGGCTGGACAGCCATAAGGGACTACTATGGGCTGGAAGGTAACCATCAAATTACCTTGATCCATTATGCTCAATCCGTGTTTTTAATGACGGTGTATAAAAGCACATCTGAACCTCAAGTGTTTCCTAAATAACACTCATTATATAAGCAAAACCCGAACTCTGTTGTGTTCCGCATTCTGCTCAATGAATACAAGATCAAATGTAGTTCCGTGGTAAAGTTATAACAATATACACTTCCTCATTTCTTTTGTTTATTGCTTTTTCTTTTGGTTCTAATTAAATTCTAACAATCAGAATCATTATTTCAGGATCTTCCAAGTTCAATGTACCATTTCCTAAAAGATAATGAGTTCACCTACATTGACTTTGAGGGAAAAACACAGTGCAAATTAGTCTTCAATCATTGGCGGAAAAGTGTCCAAATTGGAAGTGGATGAAAAACTTTTACCACACAAAATCATTTGAGAGCCAACTATGAGTTCATTATGGAGTTTCCATATCCCACTCACAACATCATGCTTTGGTACATGCGTTGATACATGTGTTGTCTGCTGGCCAATGATATCAAGACCAATGCTTTTGCTTTTTTGGTTCCTTATAATTAACACTATCATGTTATGTTACAACATTTACCTTTTGTTATATATATATATATATATATATATATATATGTTGTCATATGTTATTTATAATTAACAATGTTATCATATGTCAATCTTATAATAGTCTGTTTTTTAACTCTCCAAATTTATATAATGCGATAATTTCCATATTTATAGTATAGATATGTTGTCATATGTTATTTATACTTATTTACATTTGCTCAAAATAATTTCGTTTACTTTAGTTAATTTTTTTTTTAAAAAAAATTTCTCCCATAACCAACACAATAACATTTATAACATCACAATAAAAATAAATTATTTTTAATTACTTTATCAATAATATCACAAATACTAATATTTTTCTTATCATATATATAAAAATTAAAACCATTTAAATTAATCGCGGAGCCTATCGGAGCAACCCGTGCATATGCGCACAGGTTACTTACTAAGTTATAAAATAATACTTTGATTCATTGTTACAGAACAATCAGGTAATTATTTTAAATTACTTTATCAATAATATCATACATATGATTTTTTTTAGTTATGATAGACATAAAAATTTAAATTAATTTATACAAATGTGTTTTGTTATAAAAAAAAATTTAAATTACTTATTCACTATATCATAATGTAATTTAGTTTTAATTTTATTTTTTAATGATGGAAATTACAATTATCATTTACGGAAAATAATTATTCTCTCAATCATCATCAGTGAACAGCTATGAATTTTTTTATAATAAAAGTATTTAACATATTTACATATTAAACAATTAACTATATTTATTTTTATTAAATATATTATTTTATTTTTAAATTTCTATCTATGATTAGAGTGAGTTATGACTATTTTAATTTTATTTTTTTTCAAACCTGGTAAGTTTCTGGTGTTTGAAACATTTCATTGTGATTAATGTTGACTTCGTCATTGGTTAAAAAGTGCAGTCATCAATTTATTTCTAATATTATTTCTCATTTTAAGAAGATGGTAGTGGACAAAAGGCATTGCATGTCTTTAAATATTATGTGTCTATGAACTCTAATACTTTTTCAAAATAATCCATATTCATCTCACTTTTTTTAGACTTAATACTTTTTCTGCTCCTTAAACATTAGATGGCTTTTATTTAATTTCTGCTGAAGCAGAAATTTTATATATTGAAACAAAAACCTATGAGAAAATATCTAGTGATTTAGTGTGCACGAACATGTAATAGTTAAAATGTTGATGTTTGTACAAACAGGATGTTGATGGGGAGCTTTTCCTGCTTTCATTTATGGCTTAATTTGCTCAGCTAATTGTATAGTGTTAGCAATTGATGATAGCTCTTATAAATGTATTGCAGCTCATACTATTATAATGTATTTTGTTTGTTTTGTCTCAACATACTGGATACATTGCAAAATATCAATTTTATTTGTTTGTAATTACAGTAACATAGTAACAATTAGTTAATATAAACTTTGTCGTGAAAAATAATAGTCCCACAAACATAATTATCAGAGTAATAATTAGTTAATATATTTATTAGAAAAATAATAGTTTCATTATTTGTTATAAGATTATCAAAATGAATTAATTTAAATTACTTTATCAATAATATCATAATTTTTTTTTTGTTATAACACATATAAATATTAAAATTTATTTTAAAAAATATAGCGGAGCGGAGCGGAGCTACCCGTGCGATACATCAATGCTTATTGATTCCATTCCTCAAACACTGCAACGAAACACTCTCCATTTCTTAGTGGCGCCCTTAATTTATTACGAGCTGATACATTTAGCATTTTATCTTTTACTTTTAATTTTAAGTTTGCTTATACAATAATTTTTAATCAATGATAATTGGGATACAAATGATGCAGCTCAATGTATCCAATATCCCCATTGACTCGGTGAACCTGAGTGCTTATATTTTTTGAGGACTGAAATGTGTGGCTATGGAACTAACGGTCGATACCATGTATCCCTTCATTGTTTTTTTTGTTCTATTACATTTATTATTATTTTTATATTCTAGGCTAAGGAAAACATTACATAGGTACCATCTTTCCAAAGTAGAAAGCTTCTTTTGGAATGCTCTCTAAACTAGATGTCCTGTTACTTGAAGACAAGGCAGTATAATGGATGTGTAAAAGAAGGTTCTGAGGTATTGGTAATTCCTTTTCTTTTATGATGTTAATTGCAACAGCCAACAATATTTAAGTAGTGGTATTATGAGGAAATTTATCAGCTTATTTACGTGTGCAAATTGATATATATGGAAATGAGAGTGTAATTTTTAAAATGAAGGGCAAGATGATGTAATTTAAGCATATCAAAGATGAGTCTATTTAATTCTTCTAATATTTGTGTGGGAGAGTGACAGACTATTCAGGTTGGACTTTTGTGGGTTTGGGGTGATAGGAAATTGGAACTCTATTGTCAACAGCTTTTTTTAAAAAAGCTTAAAGTGTTTTGTGTTTTTTGGTTTTACTAAAAAAAAAAAATCAATATGTTGCTGCTCATTCTGATGGAACTACATTGCTTGCATAATCATTTATTTTTTAGCTACTACATTTATATGTGGCTTGTGCTTTTTGTTTTTATATTTATGCATTAGGATTCATGTAAATTGTTTATTTCATCCACATTTTCGAACTTGCTTATGTTGGACCCTTTGGACACTTTTTTCATTTAATACTGGATAAAATTTTTAAAGGAAAGAGAGATTCAAAAACTGTGGCAAAGAAGGTAAGACGGCATATTTTATTTTCTAACTATATTTTTCAGTCTTCAATGAAGTGTTAACTGTTCATCCAGCTCCTGGTAGGTAGTGTGGTTACCTTTCTGATGGGTACTATTGATGAGTGCACACTCCTTTGGTTTGTTTACATGAAAATTTCTTGCTTCTATTAAGAAGCTAACTTTTACCATGATTCTTGCCCTGCAGTTCTAGCATCAGTCTCGGCACGAACATGTAATAGTTAAAATGTTGGTGTTTGTACAAACGGGGTGTTGATGGGGAGCTTTTTCTGTTTTCCATTTATGGCTTAATTTGCTCAGCTAATTGTATAGTGTTAGCAATTGATGATAGTTCTTATAAATGTATTGCACCTCATACTATTATAATATATTTTGTTTATTTTATCTCAACATATTGGATACATTGCAAAATATCAATTTTGTTTGTTTGTAATAAAAGTAGCATAATAACAATTAGTTAATATAAACTTTGTCGTGAAAAATAATAATCCCACAAACATAACTAGCATAATAACAATTAGTTAATATATTTATTAGAAAAATAATAGTTTCATTATTTGTTATAAGATAATCAAAATGAATTAATTTAAATTACTTTATCAATAATATAATAAATTATTTTTTTTATTATAACACATAAATATTAAAATTTATTTTAAAAAATATAGCGGAGCGGAGCTACACCTGCGATACATCAGTGCTTATTGATTCCATTCCTCAAACACTGCAGTGAAACACTCTCCATTTCTTAGTGGAATCCTTAATTTAGTATTAGCTGATATATTTAGAAATTTATGTTTTACATTTTATTTTTAAGTTTGCTTATACAATAATTCTTAATCATTAAACATTAAAAATATTTTATACAAATCTAGCATAGTACGGCGGAGCGAAGCGGAGCCGTCCCGTGCATATGCGCACGGGTCCTGAAGCTAGTTAGTTTTAAAAAGTTAAGCTTTAAATTATTAAAAATTCTTTTAGGTTTAATAGATCAGTCTATTTAAATAAGTATAAATATTATTTTTTGTTAATATTATTATTATGTTACCTTTATAATATATTAAAATTATATATTTATTTATCTTTTAAAATATCAAAATGTTGTTATACATAAAAAGTGAAGTTTATAAGTTTGTTAAATGATAAACTTATACTCTATTTGAAAGTTCTATTACAAAATACTCTTAAATAAGTTATCAAGAAAGTTGTATTGCACCTTAAGAATAAGTTTATGCCATATAAAAAAGTTAGATTCTAAGTTTATTAAAATTTAAGCTACATATTTCCTTCCCATCTTTTTTTTTTTTTGCCTTGAGTAACAATAATTTTATTTTTCACATTTTATAGTTGTTTTAGGCTAAAATAAAATTTTAGTCCCTTAAGTTTAAATTTTTTTAATTTGGTCTCTTAAAATTTTCTATTAGACCAAATTGATCCTTTTTTTAAATTTATTACACTATTTTAACAAACTGTAAAAGATTCACTAAATAAAATTAACATCATTAGTATTACAAATTGACAGAAAAACCAATTTTATCTCACAAGAATATTATAAGTGATCAAAGAGAAATTTTTTAAAATTAAGATTATAGACTAAAACTTAAAATATACATAATGAACCAGAGTTCTATTTTGGCCTTTGTTTAACATAGAATTTTTCCTCACAAGTCTATTATTCAATCAGTTTATTTAGGAATACGTCATACTTATGCAAAAACTTAATATTTATCCCTCGTAATATTTATCCCTGAAGTATACAAAAGTAGGCTGCACAAAAGTAGAAACAATTCTGAACACGACAGAGACATCTTTGAAAATCGAACATTAAAGTTTGGTGACAGGATGAAATAGAACAGAACATTCTGACTTCTTCTATTTCTTTTTTGTTCTACCCTTTTTTAGTCTTATCAATGTGTATCACGTTTTGATCGTATGTTTTTATTATATTCTATTTTTAAAAGGCACCACAAATAAAATAGAACTAATGCTTTCTTTTGTTTTAACACCTTCACTAAACGCTACTTATATCACTCAAAGTAATATTTTTATAACTTATTAATTACCAACAAAATTATACATGTTAAAATATATTTAGTATTAACAAACTTATTATAAAATATACTAACTATATACCATTGTTCTATCAAATGAAGAAAGTGAGTTGAAATATAAAGGTAATAATGTTTAGCATATAAACAATACAGAATAGAATGTTTCCTTATTTCCCTTTTCAGTGGAATCAAACTGCACCACTTCCAGTATTTATTTTGTTTTATTCTTATTTTGGTATGGAACTTTTGCCTACAAAAGGCAAAGTATATGCAAAAATCTTGTTATATAAATGCACGAAAGTGAGACAAAATATATGGTGATCGGTGTACATATAAATGCACGCTCACTAAGTTGCCAATTAATGCAAATACTGATGCTAGTAAAACTCATCTTCATGACTAAATCCACCAATAATGAAGGTCGCATCATATTTCTGAAAAGCTTTGTATGAGTCTCTTCTCTTTTGGTACAAAGAATAAGAAAATTTGTAAGAGGAACAAAATACAAATTGTGTACAATTTTGACAAACACTGCCACCAAGTGAAATTATTTGATGACCCCTAATAAAATGAATAAAATGACGTAAAAAAGTAGGTCCTATTTTTTTCAATTATAATATTCTAATGATACATATAAAATGAAGGCAAATGCTATCAAGTGACCTAAGGACACTAGTTAAGGAACTACGAGTCGAAAGTTTTTTATTGAAAGACATAAAATTGCATTCTTCATGATTTCTTTACGCTCTCCTATGATTTACACATTAAAAAAATTTCCTTTTAATTCCTTAACCAATAGTCTAGGAGCACTAATCAACAAGACCCTAAAATGAAATTATATAACTATATGGGCAACTCAAAAATCTAAAGGCAAACTCCATCAACAATGGCAAAGAGCATGCAGTTACACCAAACTTCAACTGCAAATAATAGATTTTATAGACACAGGTAGTAGAAGCTTAGCTAGCTTGCTTTCTGCTTGGACTTGTCCTTAGGTTCTTGCAAAACAAATTCAGCATACAAATCCTTCAGTGCAATCATAACTGTAGTTATTAATGGCCCCATAATTGCTCCCTGCAGAACAACAGACCCTTCAGTCAATGTACTAGTGTAATTGGATGCAAGAGAAATGCATCTAATAACAAGGTACTGGATAGAGTGAACCAAAACATCAGAAAAATGAACCGTTACAACATTGAAATCAATGTCTCAACAGGAAATTTCAGGCCTGATCTGGATTCTTCCCACAGTTAGGCATTTGACCAATCGAAATTGTTGAATGAAGATCAATCGGCTCAAAATTTATCTTGGTAAATCAAACTTAGCCCAAAAAGAATCAGAACTACTTTATATATCAATTGGAGTTATATTAGCAGTTCATTGGATTCCCAAGTGCACTGGCACATTATTTCCAAAAGTAGCTAGCATAATTTCAGTTTAGAGAAAACCACATCAACCAAGTAGTCACAATTCTAAGCTTAGAACTAAGAGTTTTAAACAAGCTATGCATGTCAACCAGTTTTCCAATTTAAAACAGGAATCTCCAAAAGAAGCAAGTTGACATAAAAAGCTAAAATTAAAGACTAGTTAATTTCTGTATGCAGAGAAACAAGAAGGGTGGTGGAAACCTTACGATCATGCTAAACATGAAGCACTAAGAGTGAGAGACCGATGCTTCTATAAACATCAGAAGACTAAATCAAGGAGGGTGAAAGTTTACCTCCAGAGCAGATGGGAACAATGTCATTCCCCCAATGATGCTCAACCCAGTGAGATATGCACTATTTCCCGGCACGTCTTCTAGAATCTCTGATGCACCGTAGTCCATGAGAAAAAGGTGAACAATAGACAACACAATGGCCATTATGTATCTGCCTTCCAACACTAGTTGCACCGCTGCTGGGATTGTTGCAAGCCAAGATGGAAATATTGGCAGGAGAGGACTTATGAATGCAAGCACAGTTGACATGTACAAGAAATGTATTTTGTTCAACCTAAACAAAAGCCAAGTAAGACACCCTTGAAAAAATGCAATCTCAGCAGTGGCCAAAAGGACTCCTGAAATAGCTTTATCCAAAACCTCAACACATTTGATCCTAGTGGAGTTTGAAATTGGAAGCATGTACATCACTTGTTCTGTCACTCCACCACTCTCTGATGTGATGAGGTAATACAAAACCCAAATAAACACCATCGACTGGGACACAAAATTGAAAACCTCTGCAGCTCCAGAGATTATGGAATTCGCGATGGAGAACATAAACTTAGTACTGCTTCCAAGCACAGTTCTACTACTGGCGAAAATCCGCTGAGACACATCCATTCCTTTGAAGGCAAATCCTTTTGCCTTCTCAACCAAATCCTCGCGAGTGATCACAAGCTCGCGCAAAATCGAGTCAGCCTCTGTATAAATCTGGCTCCATTCGCGGTTCCTAACCCGGGTTTTCAAGCTCAAGAATTTCTCAGCGTACGGTGAGGGAGTCATCAACGCCTTCGAAGGCGCCGAAGAGTTAACCGGAGTAGATATCACAAAATGCTTAATGCCAGTCACAAATTCAGTCATGTTATACTGCACAGCCAACCCATCAATCTGATCAGACACAGTCTCATATATCTTTGTAGTGTAACTATCCACCACCCCAGCAACATCATTATCATCCATCCACTTCTTCACACCAATCCTCTCAGCATAATTGTTCTCCTCCACATGCAACTTCAATGAAATCACCGCATCTTTCCCTTCAACACCAATCTTATAAGAGAAGAAAATCACCCCACTCAAAAACCCCACAATCATGCAAACAATTAGCCCAACTGCCACAATAATCTTCAACTTCCTCAATATCCCTCTAGTGAAAAAGGCACTAATAGCACTACGCCTGAAACTAAGGCTCCTAAAAGAAGACAAAGCGTGCATAGTGGAATCCACATTCTTCGAACTAAACAAAAAACCCAACCCCAAAAGTGACAATGCCCCAAACCCACCAAGCCTCTCATAAGTAATGATGAAAATCCCAAAACTCACAAGCAAACGAAGCAACTTGTAAAACCCACTTCGCTTCCTTAAAGGGCGATTCTGCGGAGGCTTCGGTTTCCTCAAAATGACTCTAAAAGAAGCTTCGCGAATCTCAACGAGTGAGCCAGCAAAAGCCCTGAAAACAGCAACGGGAACAGCGAGAACGGTTTCTGTGAGACCCAGATGAAGGGGTTCGGACCAAAACGCAACGAGGGTTTGCTGAATACCCCTTAGGGGAATAGAACACAACACTGCCCATTGAAGGGGTCTCAAGTACTGTTCTAGAAGCTTCGAGAAAGTGTAGAGAATGAAAATGGCGAAGGCGAGACCCGCATGGGCCATGGCGATGTAGAGGGCCAGCCGCACCTGAGGATCACCGGAAAATGTGCTTTTTCCATCTGGGTCGGCGTCGGATGGCGGATTCGGCGGCGCGTGGGGGGAGGGGGAGGGACGCGCGTGAGATGGAGGGGCGGAGGAAGGGTGGCGGGAGGAAGCGGATCGGAACATGTCCTGCCATGCTGGGGTGGCAGAGGATGGGTCGGAGTATGGAACAAGTTCCATGGTGGTGGGGTGATGATTCAGCAGAACATGAATGTAGGAGAGAGAGAGAGAGAGAGAGGAGAAGATTGATTTTTGTTGTGAAATGTTCCAATTATGAACTGAAAGAAGAGAGAGAGAGAAGACAGCAGAGCAACTCGATGGTTTCTACTAAGAAAGGGGGAGTATGATCAATGATGAATGAGTGGCTTCATCTTTTTGGTGTTTTTTCTTTTTTCTTATTTAATTTTTAGCTCGTGGGAACCATAGGAACCTGCCAGGAATTTAACAAAAACCAAAAATAGATAGTACTATAGAAA
This sequence comes from Glycine tomentella, assembly GCA_007407185.1. Classification (NCBI taxonomy): domain Eukaryota; kingdom Viridiplantae; phylum Streptophyta; class Magnoliopsida; order Fabales; family Fabaceae; genus Glycine; species Glycine tomentella. The sequence continues at coordinate 799,110 of PYAF01004258.1, read as the reverse complement.
AGGATACACTTTATAAAGGATACACTTTATAATTGCTTATAAAAAATGGAATATTAAATAGACACTAAATTTAGTTGTGTACAAATGTCTTGTACATTTTGGATAATCATATAATCGAAATATTTGTTGACTTTATGACTAATTTTTATTAAAATATTGATGAACTAATCTAATTTTATTTGGATTAATCACTTGTTAGTTGTTTCTTATATATTTACTTGTGTTTTTTCCATATTTATGCAAAAAATGCTTTTTCTTATTTTCTTAAAAAAACTGAGTTATGTCAGCTATATTTTTCTTTAGTTATGATTAAGTAATAACGCAAAAAAAACTGAGTTATGTCAGTTATATTTTTCATTTGTTGTGTTTATCTAAGTTTGTTTACAGTGTTAATTTATTAATTTTATTAAAATATCAGTTTCTAATAATATTGTAAGTGTTTTATCTTAAATAAGACATAGTTTTTAATATAAATATTATTTTTATTTCAAATTATTCACTCATCATTAAGTAATAATATAAATGAGGGGTGTTAAGAATATAGTATTTAGTATACTTTTTCAAACATTTTAAATAAATATTTTTTTAGTTTTTAATCAATATTTTAAGGATACATGAGTTTTTTTTTTAATACAGCTATGTGAATGACTTGTGCAATGTTCGGTTGTCCATGAGTTGTCTTCTTACGTAAAAAATAATGAAAGGTCTATTTTATGTATAGTAAATACGTTTGATAACACCTTCTGTTTATTTATTTATGGCTTTAATCTTTTATGCTTGTTTATTTGTTCACTAACAACTCTGGGTTGTCTTTTATTTCCCAACCAGAAGGTTGTTAAAAGTACTATTAATTTGTCTCGCAAAGAAAACCATTGCACTGTTGTGTCTCATAATTAATGTGGGCATTATTTAATCAAATTAAATCAATAAACTTTCCAAACATTTTTATTTTAAAAAAATGCAAGGAAAAAGCTTAATTCACATTTGAAAACTACGCCATAGAGAAGTTCACACCGCAAAAGTCGGGTGAAATAATCATAGAATCCAAATCACAAGTTTGATGTAGAATAATTGTATGTTTAGATTAAAATTAGAAAAATTTAAAATTAATAGTGCATTAGCGCTTCTACTTTGAAAACAACTGTTTTTTATTCTTCGTTTGATGCATTGAAATTCGTTGTTATGCATTAAAATTTGTAAAACAAAAATTCAAGCATCAATCCAAACATAGTCTAAACTCTAAATATATATAATAAAAAAATACATGTATTCTTATTAAGTGCAATTATAGGTTCACACGTTACCCTGAAATGATCCTAGTGTGGCAAATTACTAACATAATTGGTCACAATTTACAAATTAGTTGCAGACATCAATTCTTCTACAGAGACATAAATAATGTAAGCCAACAAACGACCATGACTAGCAGAACCTATATACTTTATTTAAGCCACCTTTTAAGTTTACAATGTCAAATATGTGACATCAGTAGGGACCCTTGCTTGAACAATCACATAATTGGTCTCATATGGATCCGGCATTTTTATAGAAAAGGTCTAAGATAATAGTAAATGAACGACCAATATATGCTTCAATCACATTACAAATTTTAGTATGTGCTACAACAAAAGCAAGCCTTCAGTCATTGTTGGAGATCTTGGACACTGGAAATGAGCAAGATACTTAACCAAATAAAGGAAATAAACAACGATATAAATTCACTCTACAAACCGTGATTAAATTACTAGTCAATTGTAACAACTTTTCATGAATGAAGATGAAGAATTTTAGCTGCGGGAACGGTCCTTATCATATAATTCATGCATCACTTATTTGAACTGTTGATCTCTCAAAAAATGTCACATCGAGTAATTGAGAACCAGATAAAGAAAATATCAATTACAATATAATTTTAAAAAAAAAAATTTAATGATTAACTTTTACAATTGCCGATCATTAATAAATTTAATACTTGTTGGAAAAATTTAAATTTAAAAGTAAAAAGGTTTTATATTGAAAAATAATACTAATAAAATTCAGAGTAAATTACATTTCCTTCCCCTCAGAGATATAAATATTACATTATCTTACCTTCTGATGTTAAGAAGTATACTTACCCTCCCTGTTAGATTCAAATATATAATAATTTACTCTTTTTTTAAAAAGAATTCCGTTAAAGCTCCGTTAAAAGAATTGTAACTAAAAACATCATTTACACTATCACTCCATCAATATAGTAACATCTGAGATTGAGATTGGTTTGAATGAAGATTTCCGTGTCATACCTGGCATGGGCGAGTTTGGAGATCGGTACTTTGGAACAGATGATGATGATGATGAGCAAGTGGTATTTTCTTCCGAGTAGTTATAGTAGGGTAGAAGCAGAATCCACAATAATTTCAGTTGTTCATCGTTACCAGTGGGATTTCCTCTGGAAAATAGGTTGAAATTTGTTCTATCAGTACGTGTTGGGGTCTGAATTTTAGTTCTAAATCAATTTTGACTCTATTGGACCTTGAAATACCATTACGTTATCCTTATGTTTATGAAAATTTTATATTACCTTTTACTATACTACATATTTTTTCTTTAAACTTGTATTGATTTCTTTTCGGGATACTTGCCTTTGAAGGTACATAGTGCAAACCTACTATGCATAAAATTAACATATAGGTTTATTTGGGAGATTGCATCTTCGGATGCACAAATCTGGTTTGGCTAAGTTTCTACAATTGTGAAAAAGATTTTTACACTGTTATCCATTAGAAAATGGTCATACCTACCATCATTTCTTATTTGTTGGTTGTGTAAATTCTTTTACATTTATAATGCATAAAACTTCTGTTTTTAGCCTGTTTATTATATTCAATAGCTAGCTGAAACTGTGAACCTGGTATAAATTTGTCATCATCAACATTTATGTTGACATTTTGCTACATGCTTTTGTTAAATCAATAGAAATTTATACTTAATTCTGAATTAATTGCTCAAGAAGCTCAAATTTACTAGCCTTTCCCCCTTTTTCCATTTGTAAAATGATAATAAGGGGGTGATCATTTTTATTCTCACCCTTATTTAGAAAGAATACGTTTCTTAGCTTCATTCTATGCAATCGAAAAATTGTTAATAAGGTATCCTTATTTCTTAATTATAGCATTATGGATGGAAATAAGTTGGACTGGACTAGGTTGGGTGTGTCTAAGTATGGTTTGGTCTGACATGTTTCATATTTTTATAGTTCAAACTTGATTGTTATATGTTACAAATTTATTTTTAGGTTTGAATTTGGCCTTTATAAAAGTTTGTTTGTCTATTTAAATGTTTGTTTCATATTAAAATATGTAAAAAAATATTATTTTACAACAAAACCAAAGATTTTCATTAAAAAATAATAAGACAATTTTAAATCACAAGATATAGACAAAATTGATGGCAAAAAATCTAAAATAATATTTTTTTAATAAATATTTATCAATTTGGAGCTGTTTGAAAACTATTTACCAATATGGGACTGTCAAACACGTCTAATTTGGACTTGACTAAAAAAGTATTATTTTGATTTTTTTTTCCAAGAATTAAACTAAAGCCATTATATGTAACATGTTATCAAAGTCTTTAAGTCTCACCAAAAGTAAGACTTTATATTCCTACTACCCATTTATACTTATACGAATTAGTATATTTCAAACATTAACTAAAATAATTCAAATCGTCACACTATTAAAATAATTTTGTAATTTGAATAAAATAATTATAATATTATATATCATATTAATAATTATAATTTTATTATAATATATTATTGTTAAATGGATCAGTTCGTCAGACTTAATAAACATTTTTTAAGACATGTGATTTGTCCTATTTAATTAAATAAGTTTTTAAAAAAATTAAGTTTAACTTATTTGCTAAATGAGATAGAACAAATCAAAACGTAAAAGAAACTCAGTCATACATCCTCAACAAACAGCTCAATCTACTTTCACTCCGATGTAACATGAATCTTCTCACAATAAAATATACGCATATTTTTTTATTCCCTTGATATATAGACATATACCAAATTTAAATTCAATCCCTTATAATCGTTATTATAGGACAATTATCATATGAATCAAATATCCAGTAACATATGCATATAGATAATATCCCAAAAACAAACAAACATAATAGACATCACATATTGAGTAAAATCATTTCAATACTAAACTCACTAAGATCACCTAGTAGTAGAAAAATTGATTAGTTTCAATGTGGTACGCACAAAAAAAAAAAAAAAAATCACCACAACACTAGCTACCCGTATCATTGTGTGATAGTTCCATCACGTGGGGCAAAGTCCTTTATCATTGACATGCTACTAGCTACCTAACGGGCTTTTGTAACGATGAAGCCCAAAATAGTATAAATATATAATACTGTTAATAACTCCTAATTTTATTAATTAAATTAATTAATATTGATTAACAATTTAATCAACAAGTCAGGATGGCCTAGTGGTCTAAGCTGCCAGACTCAAGTTTCAATGCCTTGACACACTTGTTAGCTAGTTCCAAGTTTTTTTTTTTCACACAACGAATTTCTTTAGAATAACCATCTTACAAGTCATATAAATAATGGTTTTAAAATTTTAATTGGTTTACAATATAATTTTTTTATACCATGTGTATTAAACTCGGAATTTATTATATCATCAGAAAATTATATAGTATTACATATGAAATCAAGATTAAATATGTTAACAATTATTTGAAAGGTAATTAATTGGGATAGTAAAAAACATCTGCAGGTAATTACAAGTGTTACCGAAGAATTTCACAGATAAACTATTTATAGGTAAAAGTTAAAAAAATATATATTTTTTCATAAACATTTGCAGGTAATTATAAGTGTTGGACACTGAATTCTCCACTGAGTGGCAGGGAATGCGCAAGTTCATTTCAATTTAAAAAGATAAACAAAATAAAACAAAATGCAAATTATAAGGGAGTAATGATTTTAGCTGTATTGATTTTACGGTGTTAATAAGATATCAGTATTTTTTTTTTACTCTTGACAGCGTAATATATACATCCAATTTTTTGATTCCAGTCACGCTATTATATATCATTGGCATATATAAGTAACTAAGTGCTGCATTTTGAAAAGAAAAGGTCGGTGCCTTGGTGGTATCTTTTTCTCTTTATATACGTAACTAACTGCTTGTATCTTTTTCAAGAACCACTGATAGAAATCACAAAGGAAAAAGAAAGAAAACAATGTCTGATTATTTCTTTGACAACAAGTTGGTTCATCAAGTAGCAACAGCGAAGGATCAACAAGAATTTCATAGTCTATGCAGGTTCTCTTCCTTTCTCCTCCTGATATGCCTTTGAGATATCCTCCAACTATTTTTGTGTGGCGACATCTATGGTTATGCAAGAGATTATTTAGGGAAACATTTTTTTATGCCTTTCATTCTAAGCAACTTATGTTTAATTCTCACATGCACTGATGATGGTGCACATATTAAAATGTGGTTCAAAACACACCTTTCAAGGCCTAGCTCCTCGATAGTGGTATCCACTTTTGCATATTTTTGCTGCTTGCTCATATTGGTTGGCAGCCTAAAGAGTGCAGAGAAGACTAAAGTTTCTTCTACAGTTAATCGTGGGCTAGGAAGCATGGACACTCCGAAACAGGGGCCGTATCGAGTCCAACACTCCGACACGTTCAGACACTGTGTCGGACACACGGTCAACAACTCCGACCCATTGACCAGTTTCGACACGCCAATTTAACCGTGTCGGACACGGTCAAAGGCGCAAAGGGAGGCAGTGTCGACCTTGAAGAGGAAGGCCGTCAGGGTGTGCTCGCACGCCTCGTACAGCCACACGCTCTCGTGTCACGTCAGTGAGACGTGGAACCTCCCGTCGCACGTGGAGTAGAGATAAGTGGTATGGGAACGGCAGAAGACAGAGGTTGGGCGATGATGTTGTGTTCCATTGTTCCATTAAGATAAAAGAAAAAAAAAAGAAGAGGAAGAAGAAGGAACAGTGAGAGATGGTGTGTGCGAAGTCTGAACGTGGAATAGTTTTTCTCTCTCCGTGATAGAGTGAGAGTGATTGAGTGAGAGGGTGTGGGTAAAGAGGGATGGTTTAATTTTTGTTCTTCAGATGAAGAAGTAGAGCACGGTGTATATAAAATTATAAAGTAATTGAGAGAGACGGGGTGGATAAAGAGGGTGAGGTTTAATTTATTAGTTTAATTTGGATGAAGGGGAATGCATGCACAGTTTCGCACGGAATGCATGCACAATTTAGTTTATTATTTTAATTTGGATGAATGAGCAATTGAGCATGGAATGCATGCACAGTTTCGCACGGAATGCATGCACAGTTTAGCACGAAATGCATGCACAGTTTAGTTTATTAGTTTAATTTGGATGAATGAGCAATTGAGCATGGAATGCATGCAAAGTAACATAAGGGTACACGTGAGCATTGGGAGGGATTACATTGATAAATATTATTAGTTTATTTTAATTTTTTAAATTATTAAATATTAAAAATGAAATAATTGCTATATAAATTAAAAATATTATTTAATATTAAAACGTGTCTCAACGTGTCAAAATTCATAATTTTTTGAGATTGATGTGTCGAAGAGTCGAGTCGTATCGTGTCACGGTCACGTGTCGGTGTCGGTGCTGCATAGATTGTGGGTAAAGCACATCCTCTTGTGTCACAAATCCAATCCTAGCAGGTAGGGTAAAAAAGGAAAATGAAAAGTATTGACACACATTCATGTTCTATAGAAGGATCAAGTACTTGAAGTAACATGGATTGAGATTCCCTATAGTTAGGGAGCTCCTGCATTCATGCATTTAAAGAATCAGAACCATTAAATGAAGATCAGACGACTCATATTTTATCCAAAAAAATTCAACATAAAATATGTATGTGAAATGATAACCATTGTATCTTTGTCTAATGATTTTTATTCATGAATGAGTGAATATTGTGTGAATGCAGGGAATCCATTTAACATAAATGGTTATGTTAACCACTAAACCTCCTCTTGACAGCTGGAGTAAAACAAACATCGTTGTAAGTTACTTTTCCCTTTACATTGTCAACTAGTCTTCCTCCTATAACTCTCAACAAGGTTGTCTTCCCACTGCCAGAAGGACCCATCAGATTAAGAATTTCACCAGGGCCTATGCTTCTTGTGATTCCCTTCAAAATTTTCTTATATCTATCTTCTTCCACAGTGTTGTGTTGATACCTTTGACGCCATTGTCTTCACAAGGTTGCTAGAGCCTGCTTTGCTATTTCTCACCTTATACTCCACATCTTCAAACTGCACATCAATGAGAAATGAAGTGAAAAAGATTTAAAACAATCAGAATAGTATAGTTATGATTCTCGTTGGGCTTACCCCAAAAAAATGTAATGACAATTGTTAGTTGTTATTTGATTCTGATTTTGGTCCATACGCAACAAAGAAATGAACACATACAACTATAGAAGAGGAATGCAACTATCACACTCTCCTTAACACTTTTTTTTATCACATTACTTGTTATTCGTTTATTCTCTAAAATATCAACACACTTTTTAGTGACCTACTTAGATAATAAGCCAATGATACTGTATATAAAAACAGTTTACCATCTCAACTAATTAGAAAAAATGATATGTATGATTTTTATAGTAATTATTGTACAAATTAACAAACTTAACATACATAATAATTTGTGATTAAAGAAGAATGTAAAATCTTTTTAGATAAATATATATACTATTCACCGATCAAAGTAAAGAATGAATTTAAAAGTATAATGTGACATTCTTCTCGTGCAACTTAAAGTCATTAGCCCCTAGTAACTCTTGAGAAATATGGGGAGGGGGCATTTTTGTTCCAAGTTGGAACCTTCAATTTCTATGTCAATCTCAGAGTACTTATTCTGAAGATATGCATGAGACATGATCTCATTGTTGTGTCAAGAGTCATTGTTAGTGGAACCAACTAATGGGGGTGACATTGACATGTCCACAATCTCATCCTCTCTCCCAATTTCCATGGTGAAGGAAGTAATAGTCAATAAGAGCTAGATTGATGCAAATTCTAGCAACGGATTTTTGATGTATCGACTATAAGTAGTCAACTGTAACAAACCAATAATATCAAGCTTATGAGCCTATTTGGATGTAAGGCTAGAAGAGCTTTTGGGAGCTTCTCTACTGAAAAAAATACTATATTTTCAGTAGAGAAGCAAAAGTTGGTGTGACACACGCTTTTGATGACAAGTTGTTGTTGTGCTCTAGTCCTCACATACATACCCGTTAACCATTATCAAATTTTTTCAGTGCATTTTTCAACCATTATGATATCCATGCATAAAAACATGTCAAGAAAATGAATAAAATTTGGTTTGACTGAGCATTTAAAAATTCACTTCTATCAATATTTCCGCATTCCGTTGATATATACCACTCATTGGTTTGCTTTTCGTAAAACAATTCTTTCACAAAGAATGTGATTACAATCATTGAGCCTTTAAAGGAAATTCTATCTAGAAGAATCTTTCTCACAGGCAACGTTAATTGAATTGGATTCGTAAGAACAAAGGAGCTGTTTAGTTTAAAATATATTTTGAAAAAATATTTTAATTATTAACATATATCCATTTTTTGACCTTTTATTTTCAAAGTCAAATAAAATGAAATAAAAAGTTATTTTTTAATAATTAATAGTTAAAAATATTTTCTAAAAACTAAAATAAAATAATAATAATTAAGAATAAAATAATATTTTTTATGAACGTCAAATAAAATATAAAACAGGAAACCTTTTCTAAAAATTTTATATATTTAAGTATAAAATATTTTCATATCACTTTTTGAAAGACTTTAATAATTGCGCTTTGTCAATGTAAGGATTTTTCGTCTGTGAAT
>PYAF01004258.1:751567-772115 GCA_007407185.1 Glycine tomentella | reverse complement strand
TTGAGGAAGCTTTGTCAATTCTTGGTAATAATCTGCACAAGATAAATATTATATCTTAATTATATGTTTGATAAAATAATCTCCCAGATTTGTTGTATATTTAAAGCCTGTAATCTTTCCACAAATAAATAATCTTCTTGGGCTCATTGAGTTGTGGCCCAATATGCAATTTCCGTAACAATATATATATATATATATAGCTTTTTAGACAGTGAAAATTTTCAATTAGAACTCAGTTTTTCATAAATATCAAGAGAAAAAAAAGAAGGCAAGTATGGTCCAAGTGTAATTCGTCTTTTTTTTTGGGTAAAATGTAGTAATTCAGTTTAAATTAAAATTGGGAATGAACTAAATACATTATATAAATTTCCAATACATCATATATGTACAGTGAATTTTCAATACACCATATATATATATATATATATATATATATAATGAATGACTCTACAATTGTGATATATTAGGGGAAAGTAAGTAGTTTAGGTTGTGATTATTGTCATACCTTGATATTTATTTCACATTTAAGGACACGTGATATCTCATATATTGCAAATGATTTATCGTTGATTTAGTTATATGTAAATATGATTGTGGCTTTGGAACATTGGTCGGACCTAATAATGGAGTTCATAGGTTTATGATTTATGGTATGATATGTTGCATAATCAAACTGTTTTGAGGTTGACAAGGGTTCAAAGGGGCATATTCATTTGGCTATCATTGACATGTTGCCGTCATCATTGGTGGACAAACTTAAGAAATTTTACTCATTAATTTATATTATATCCTAAGACTTTGATTTTTATTAAGAGTCAAAGGAAGTGAAAGAAACTAGATAGATTGATATGTAACCAATGGTATGTATATATGTTTGTCCGATTTGTGTGTATTGTGTATAACATAAAAATTGTAAATTGATTGGTATGAGATAACTGTTGATGAAGTTATCACTTTGTTTGAAGTTTAGGACTAACTTCATTAAGAAATAGTACAGATTATGGAAAAAACAAGAGGTATGCGTCGGGTTCTAGGGAGAGTTGTAGACTAAGCGTTTGGAACACACTTTGCTGGTAATGAAGAACAAGCAGGTGAACGTCGTAGGCCCACCGCATCCGTTAGAAGACAATGGGCAGCTGAAGCTGTTGCTGAGGATGCTGTTGGTCAGGAAGAACATGTGGACCATGACATTCCATTGACAGAGGATGTTGAGACCGAGCCAGAATCTTTCCCAGGTGGCCCAAAAGATACTTTGGTTCTGACAAACTACGTTAACCATGTGGCACTTAGAGTGTGGTCCGGAGAGGTATTCATATGTTTAACGACATACAACTTAAAATATATTTGACAATGTAATGTTTGTTACTGATATAAATTATTTTCAAGAATATCTTGAGTTAAAGTTGGCTTCTCATAGACGTAAAGTAGCAAAATTTGGAAAGCCAACACCTGATATTGAAGGGTTAGTCGCTTCTACTGGGTTAAGCCCATTGATATTATGTTCTGTGGAGACTAGATACAGAGGATTGTTATATGCATTTGTGGAGAGATGACACCCTGAGACCAGCAACTTCCACTTGCCCATCCGAGAAGTGAGCCTGACTTTGGATGATGTTGCGTCGTTGTTGCATCTCCGGATTATGGGAACCTTCCAGACGTATGATCCAATGGACACGAAGGAGGCAATAACATTACTGGTTGACTTGCTGGAGGTGATAGTTGACGATGAGGAAGCTGAGATTGAACAATGCCACGAGGCATATGTTCGTTTGTCGTGGCTTCGAGAATTATATGCTGCGAAGTGTGCCGCAAGGCACTGGGTACAAGCAGCCAGAGCGTATTTGCTGCATCTGGTAGGTTGTACATTGTTTGCGAACATGAGTGTCACACATATTAGTATGATATTCTTAGACGCATTTCGAGATCTAGACCAACCAGTTGGGTATTGTTAGGGTGTAGCCGCCCTAGTCCACTTATATGAAAATTTAAATTATGCATGTCAGCATCCAGGAAGCGCCTTGCTGGATATATTTATTTGCTACAGGTAATTACAATACTTCATTTAAGTGATTAATTTTAAGACTATTTAAGTAAATCAGGATTTTATTAATACTATGATTGTTGTATTAATTAATTTCTTATTTCATACTGCAATGTTGAATCTATGAACATTTTTCGACTATTGGAAATGTCATACCAAATCCCCGGTACGATGAGAGGTATCTCAGTGCATGTCGCTAGAAAGTTACAAAGGCATTACCAGTTACAACCTACCGTAGGCGGTTAGATAGGTTGACGCTGGACGATGAGCAGACTCAACCCTGCATTAAATGACAATATGTTAATACTTTAAAAAGCAAAAAAGTTGTTCAATAAATCACAATGACAACAACTTTAAAGCTTTTGTTACTTGTTAGTTGTAGTGTTCCCAAAATGCAGTACTTTATTTGTCCATGCGGTTACAAATTTTCCTTATGAGGATCCAACCATATATCTTTCACATAATCAACAAATTTAGGCCATGGTGAACAAACAATTTCAAACTTCATCAGACAATCATGGTAAGAATTCTCATTACCACAATCAATAAGAGTCCCCCAGGCTTCCATGACATAGTCTCATGCATTCTTCTGTCGAATATAAGTTTGATATTTTGCTTCACATTATTCTCAATGTGAAACTGACACAATAAATTGGTTGACTTTGCAAAAACAATTTTCACAACACTCATCAATGCTGAATTTCTATCCGTAACAATGACGTCTGGGAAAAAATCACGTTTAAGAAAAATCTCTCTAAAGCGTTCAAGGGTCCACTCAAGATTGTTTATACGTTTTGCCTCTAAATAGGCAAATGCAGCTGAAAATGTCATCCAGTAGGTGTCACACCGACAATGTCAAGTAAAGGAAATTTATATCTATTTATTTTGTATATATAGTCTATCAAGAAGACCATATGATATGCATTGTTCAATTTCACAGCATCTGGATGTGCCCAAAATAAGTCATGTATCACATTTTCGTCTTTCATTCTATGCTAATGAATATACATGTCGCGCTCAAGAAGATTCATTAATTGTTGCATTTCAGTGTTATTACCTCTGATCTGCATCTGGTATGCATATCTTGCATTGCATACTTGCTTCAAAGTTATAAAATTATTGGCATTGTGCTCCTTCAAAGTTAAAAGAATGTTTTTTGGTTTCATCATCGACCTTGTCATATCAGCAACAATGATCTTCTCCTCCTCACTTAGTCGATCAACATATGTGTGTCCACATAATGACTTAGCCAAACTATGATTATGAGTGCCAAATATTAGCTTCCCTATCCAACCTTCACCTCTCGGGACTAGTTTGCCTCTCAGCTTAAACGGACAATCACATTTTCTACTGCTAGTCGTTGTAGGTACGAAACCTTTTTTCCATGATCTATATTTTTTACTCCTTTGACAACCAATTGAAACATATAATGTTGTTCCTAGCTTTCCATTTGCCATGTCACTCCTCATTATGACAGCTATAAAATCATTATCATATGCAACATTACAAGCCCATTTCAATACATCCTCACGGGAAAGGAACACTTACAAAAATGGAACATTCATCTTTAACTATGATACTTATAGTTTAACTCATTCATTTAACAAGTTTAACTACATGGTAAATCAAATATATACCTTAGACGTGTTGAAGGCTGCCGAACAATTAACATTTTCAAATACATCAGCTTCTTCTTCAATGTCTTCATCCATATTAATTTTTTCAGACATAATACTGTCATATATCCACTCGTCGTTGTCCACCTTAACAAATCAAAATAAAATGTTTTCATTGACAAAACATACGCATAATAATATTAAACAACATTAAAGTCATAATATAATGCCAATTATATATATATTTTTAGCAACATCGATATTACAGATTCATACAAAATATAATAAAATTTACATTATATACATAATAAAATTTACGAATAAAAATTTCAAAATTCAAATATATCATAAACAAAACACTTAAAAGAAAACTTAAAAACCTAATTAAGTATTTTACCCAATTTACCTATAACAATACATCCACAACAATTAAAACATTTTTCAATTTATCCAACTTCTTTTTTTATTAATTATAAACAACTTAAATGTTTTTAAAATTTTATTTATAAATTTTTAAATTTTTATATGAGTTATACAGATTAGACAATCCGTAGAGGTCATACGGATTAACTAATCTGTATGAGTTATACGAATTAACTAATCTATATAACTTATACAAATTACGTAATCTGTATAATTTATACGGATTATTTAATCTATATAACTATACAGATTGATTAATCCGTATAGGTATACGGATTGACTAATCCATATTACATTTACATATTAACTAATCCGTGTAGTTCATACGGATTAAGTAATTCGTGTGAAGTATACTGATTAAGTAATCCGTGTGAAGTATACAGATTAGTTAATTTGTATAACTCATACGGATTAATTAAACTTATGGATTATGTAATCTATATCATTCATAGAATTACATAATTCGTATTATATAAAACTATCCGCACTTACCTCGCAGACACCGCGACTCCAACGACTGCCACCAGAAATCACTTCTACCACCACCCACAACTACCTCCTCCGACACAACGCAGCAACCGCGACCTCCAATGCACAACATGCACCAACAAATCGTATAAGCACACAGTAAGTAGAATCCAATGTTTGTTTGTGTATAGTGTAGTAAAAGGCAACAATATAGCCAACAGAAAAAGCAACCAAACAAATAAAGGGAAATTTTGTCATTATAAAAATATATATAGTGTATAAGAAATGTATAAGTGTAGTAAGTAGAATCCTTAAAACTGTGGGATTCTTCTATGTCTGTCATCCAATTAAAGGTTGTCACTTTCTACACTTTTTTTGGAAGGAAATGTATTCCGAAATGTATCTTTTCATCCCAAATTGACCATTTTAGAAGGCGAGAATGTAACAAACAAATGGGAAGTATTGGAAGCACTATACCAATTTAGGAAGAGTCCATACTAACCATGCACACAAATAGAATCTTGAGCTGAATATACTTAAGCACACTCCCTTAGTTGATAAGCTTACCCCCATTTTTCATTTTAGTCTCTTCCCCAAAATTACCCCTTTTCCAGAACACATATTTGACTCTTACGCTTCCTGTTCTGTTTTGAGGTACCTCTCTCTCATATTCTCACATAAATTTTACATTTTCCTCTTAGTCCGACTCGCTAACTTACTCCTCTTTGAACCATTCCTGATAGGGGTATTTTTGGAGAGAAAATACAGTACGTAGGTACATTTAGAAGGAAGAGAGATCCATTTAGCGATTAGAGCCCAGTAGTTCCCATGGACCCACCACCAACAACAATAAAGTAAAAAATAAAAAAAAATTGCCTTATGTCTAAGTCTGTTACGACACCGTTTGCCCTTCTTCGTGTAAGCCTTCACCATAAACCCTAAACTGCTAAACCCCTCCATGTTGCTTTCTACACTCATTGCAAACGAATTGCGACGGACCCACACGCCACAGAGAAGCTACGACGGAGTGAGAGAGAAAGAAGCACTACAAGGATGTCGTCGTCGTCGTCCGAAGATGAATCTATGCCGGAACAGAGCAATGAATTGGGACTTGATTTCATCTTGAGCTTGGAAAATGTTCCACAAAAGCTCCCTCCACACCTCGAACTCTTCAAAACACGTGTTCTTTGCAACAACGATGCTCCTGTGCATGTAAACCCTCTTCCCCCTTAACCTTCTCTTCTATTTTCATCATTTTAATTTTACCCCTTTTATTTTACGATATTTCTTTTTTTACTTTTCTATTTTATTTTTCTAGTACCCAGTTTCATAAAGTTTCTAGCTTTTCAATTGGGGTGCTGGAATTATTGGAGTTAGGATTCCAAGTACCGCACTTGTTTTGTATGTGTCTTGGATGATGCTTGTTTTGTTATTAACAGTTTCCTTGTGTTGGTTTTTGTAGACAGATACTGTTCAATATTCCGGTGCCTATGCTATTATGGGAGTTGATAATAGTGTGCGCTTGGATAGCTTCTGTGAAAACTTTAAGGTTGAAGTGAAGCGGCTTACGGATAGCGATATTGAATTTGATATGATTGGAATCGATCCGGCAATTGCCAATGCATTTCGAAGAATCCTTATAGCAGAGGTGGTGTATCTTTGCTTCCCCTTACTGTACATATATAGTAGTGATGACATAATATTTGGTTTTTTATATTTTGATGCATTTGTTACTTGTTAGTGCAGTTTCTCAAGGTTAGATGCCTTGCCATAATCTCCAACATATATTTGTTTTTGTCAGTTTTCCTTTTTTAATGAATTAGTATGCGATAATAGAAAATGATGCCTTCAACTGATTATATGGTGTGCTTGCGTTAAGATGATCTATGAATTTTGCCATTTTTGGTGGCGGAAGTGGTTTGACATTTAGGATGTGTTTTGATAAGGCATTTTAAAAGGGGGAAGTAACTTTAAAGGGGATCTAAACTTTATTGTTTCCGTGTTTATTAAAAAGAATTTAAATTTGAGAATTTTAATGAGAAATTTCAATTAAATAAAAACAGAATTTTAAATTCTACCTAAAGAGAGAGGATTTGGAAATTCTTCTTCCCGGAGCTCACTCAGGCATCTCCCTCTTGTTCATCTATCTTCCTCTCTGATTAGTAATCTTCCCTCATCTTGTCTATTGCTAAAATTTTCTATTTAGAGTTCTTTTCTTGATCTCAATTGTAAATGTGATCAGAATAAGTTATACGGAGTTGTCTATAATAATAAATAGGCAGGGATCACAGAGATGCTTAATGATGTGCTAGAGGAAAGGTGGTCCAAATGGTTGGACACTTTCCCTTCCAAATCTGTTAACTGTTGAGCTATTAGAAAAAAATTTGGTTGTGGTTTCTCCCAAATTTGTTTTACCTACAAGTTTTGCTAATCCAAAATCTGTTGTCTAGAGAAATAGTGAGAGAGATCTGGCAGTCAACAAATCTGTAAAACATCTAGTTTTAATTAAAAAAAGAAAACTACCATACCCCATTGCCTAGAGGCACCTCACTAAGTGAAGGTATGGGGGAGGCTCATTGTTTGCAGCCTTAGCCTTGTATAAGCAAAGATGCTGTTTTCCGATTCGAACTTGTGACCAACTAGTCACCAAGATGCAACTTTACTGCTGTGCTAGGGCTCGCTCTCAAAACATCTAATTTTAATGTTGTCACATAATGTTTTTGTCATATCCTCTTCCCGCCCTGGATAAAAATGCAATCTGACAATCTGTTTTAGCATTTTCCTCAAATCTCTATTTTCTTATTTTATCATGAACTTTGTTGTTCAATTGGTAAAATTATATGATGCATTTTTTGAAATTTCTATTGTTCCTTTGTCCATTAGAAACTTGAAAATTTGATTATCGGCACAAAAATGCTTGTTTCATAATTCAGGCAGCTTACATTAGGATTGTTATGGAAATACTTAATATGAAATGATAAATTATATATGGCATAATTCTCTAGAAAAATGCGATGTCCCTTACAAGAAGAAAGTTTTCTTTTAAATTTACAAAAAGCCAGAGGAGACATTGAATGAGGGGGGGGGGGGGGGATAATTCACTTTCTTTGATATTTTTTCTGAATGGAAATTTCTTTCATTATCTGTTTCAGCAAGCCTGCCACCTAAGATTACTCCAGTTATGTATAACATCGTACATTAGTTTTATTCTCAGTTTTATGCATTTCCCTTTGTATGATAACTTTGAGTAGGTATTAGCAATGGTGTAGTTGTGTAGTACTGGTAGAGATAATCAAATTTTTATGTGGTGGTTATAATTTAGGTTCCAACAATGGCTATTGAAAGAGTATATATCGCAAACAATACATCAGTTGTACAAGATGAAGTTCTTTCCCATAGATTGGGTCTCATTCCAATTCGTGCTGATCCCAGGTTATTTGAATATCCAGGTCTATATCTACACTAACCCATACATGTATTTCTCTTTACTTTTATGACTTTCTCATGGGATAACTTGAATATTAGAAATACTATGCACATTTTTCAGTGTAAACCCCTTATCTGGCATGGGCACAGCCGCATAGGTTAAATGTTTGTTATTTTGTATTTCTTTTGAGTAGAAAATGCAGGAGATGACAAAAATGAAAAGAACACCATTGTCTTCAAGCTACATGTTCGATGTCAAGTGGGTCAACCTCGTATTACTGGTAAATGACTTGAGAATGGTGCTTTTAATTTCTTATTTGACTTCATCCTCTACCCTTGCCGCAATCTTTTTTGTCTGATGATATTATGATACTAATGCAGTGAAATCAGATAAACTGAAGTGGTTACCTAATGGGAGTGAGCTTCCCTGTGAAGATGTCAAACCAAATGCAGGTTCAAAACCAAAAACATTTACATCTTTTACTTGCAGCCAAGATTCACTTCCTGAATTTTCCAACAATTCAATTGGTCTTACATATTCGGATATTATACTGGCTAAACTTGGACCTGGTCAGGTAACCTTCTCATAAAGGAGTGTAATCTCTCCTAGATTTTATGGTTTAAGGTTTAGAGATAGATCAGTTAATTTTTTCATCATGGGTACTTTTTCCTAGTTAACCTATTTCAGTCCAGATGAGTGATTTACTTTAAATTTATAAATTGGAGCACTTTTTGGCATTTTTATTAGTGTCTTGGTGATGTTCTCTTTCCACCCTGAGTCTACTTTAATATTTATTTTCAATGCTTATAGTTCCAGCTAACCTTTTTTTCCTCTGCTGATCGTAGACTAGATAAATGTAATGCAACATTGTTGGTCATTAATGGCATAATTGTTATCACATAAGATTCATTTACCTCTGTTTCTATCTGTCCTTTGCTTTTATCATGCAAGGCTCTGAGTTATCTCTTTTTTGCAACTGTTTGCATGTCTTCATATAGAATACTGGAAGCCATACTTACTGAATGTTGTAACACATACTTTTGTAGGAAATTGAACTTGAAGCGCATGCAGTTAAAGGCACTGGAACGACACATGCAAAATGGTCCCCAGTTGCCACCACTTGGTATCGGATGCTTCCGGAGGTAAGGGAATATCAAATATCTAATCTCTACTAGTTACATTCACACGTGGCCAAAAAATTTGCTAATCCTGAGATCTGTAAGCTTGTTTTTTTTTTTTTTCTCTCTCTCTCTCTAGGTTGTACTCTTGAAAGATGTTGAGGATGAACTGGCTGAAGAATTAAAAAACAAGTGTCCAGTTAATGTGTTTGATATTGAAGACATTGGAAAAGGTAATTCAGTTTTTGTGTCAGTGCTTGACACATCAATTTTATGATTATATCTTTATGTTGTGGACCATGATGGTGAAGGATGATTGTGTGAACAAGTGCCAATTGTTTTGCATCAATGTCTTTCTTGTGTTGCTGCACATAACATGCTATTGTTAATGATAACAACATTTGATCTCAAGTTCCTATTTCTTTGGTACTTTCTCAATTTGCTGATTTGGTTGTTGAGTAGGTAAAAGAAGGGCAAAAGTAGCCAGACCACGGGATTGCACTTTGTGTAGGGAATGCATCAGAGGGGGCAAAGAATGGGAAGATCGTGTATCATTACGCCGTGTTAAAAATCATTTCATCTGTAAGTATTATGTGAACTCTGATTGATATATTTTGGCAGGTGTAAGATGAGTGATGCATGCAAAGAGTTCCTACATAATTTTAAATTTCTATCTGGAAAATTACCTGATTATCATACAAGTATACAACTAAATTTTGTGCAAACGTTGGTTTGACGAGTTCTGACAAGGACTATTGTTTCTTTTTGCTTGTTTGTGTAGTTACTATTGAATCAACTGGAGCATTACCCCCTGAAGTGCTGTTTACTGAAGCTGTGAAGATTTTGGAAGATAAATGTGAACGTGTGATTACTGAGCTTTCTTGATTCTTCTTTTTGCCATGTCTTAAAATCAGTGAAATGGATAAATGTGATCCTTGATCAGTTCTGTCATGATTCCATTTTTTTTTTATAATATGAAAGTTCTTTTCTTACTCATAGTTAAGCGGTGCATGTCTAGTGTATCTACCAAAATAAAAAAAGATGCATGTCTGCATATGCATGATCTGTATTATCCAAATCTAGCAGCTTAATATATTTGATTTTATCAAAAGAGCATGCTTTGCTGACCACCCTCCGATTTGATTTTGTAGAGCAAACAGGTTTGCACTCAAAAGCACTTCAATGCTTTTGCTTAGACTTAAATATGTTTAGTTCTGGCAAAAATAGTTAAATTTAGTTTTAGGCAAATTGAAAGCTAAGTTGTGGTAATTCTAGGGATTTCTCCCGGGAAAAATAGAGATGTCTCCTATGTTACCCATACCATATGGAAGTAACAATGTAATTTCATAGAGTCATTCAGATTGAATGTTACATGAAGAATATAAGCTAGATGAAGGAACGGGAAGACCTAGGATGTGAAAGACCATAAGATGAGTGATTCGGCATATTTAGATTTCTATATATCCACTCTTCTGGTACTTTAGTGTGTAATTTATATCTATATTTTGCTTAGACTTAAATATGTTTAGTTTTTAAAAAAATTGTTAAATTTAATTTTAGTCATCCAATTATTTTTTAACTCGTTTTAATTTTTTAAAAAGTTCTTTATATTAGTGAAGATAAGGATTATTATTTTTATATAAAAAATAGAATTTATAAGGATTAAAATTAAGAAAAATTCTTAAAAAATTATAATAATTTTTTAATAATATTTATAGGAATATATTTTACCATGCTACTTGTAGCACTACATGTTTATGGCAGTTAGCATTTTTCAAGGTTTATTATTTATACTATGTTTTCTATAATGCTTTTATAATTATTATTTTTCTGCAGTATTTTCTATCATGTTAATGATATTTTATGTTTTTATTTTTATTTTTTATTAATTCACATTCACATTTTTTTCTCTGTCTCTTCTTTTTGTTATAAAATAATTTGTACAAATTTGATGCATGATTAAAATTTCATTCCCTTTTATTGGAAATGCAACTATTTATTTTACAATAAAGTCTTCGGCTCCTTTAATTCATTGGAAGCTGACATTCAATGAATGGTAGCCAATCCAATTGATCCAAACAGTGTGCTGAACATATGGCTGACCACCCTCACCACTCAGTAGTCACTATCAAATCCATGTCGGTTTGTGCTTTCCATGTAGGTGCAGTGCAACATAGTAGATTATTATACTATAAATTAAATCAACATTTGTTTATATGTAAATTAACAATTTTGAATATGCAAAAAAAAAAAATTGCCTTTATTATGTCGTTATATAGGGGAGTGGTGAGTGGAATCTTTCTCCTTTAAAGGGTAGTCCTAACTCCTAATTGAGATCTTATGAAAACCAGCTTAAAAGTTCATTTTTAGATATCCAACATTTTGTTCATTTAAACAGAGCAATACTAACATCTAGATGGAATTAAATTGGATTAGATACATAATGGAATAAATTGTACTTCTTAAAATAAAATGATTATTTTTTTAGATGGAATTAAAATTATTATTATATAACACTGCCTAGTATTTATTATGAATTCCATAAGTCAACATACATAAGATAAACCCAAATATACTCATCCACAAATGGTGCAAACCATGATCAATTAAAATATCTCGTTCTTCCATAAAAAAAAAATGTCGCTATTGGACATTGATACTGTAATAGACTAATAGTAATATAAAGTACTGTGTTTATATGAATACATTTATTTTTGAAAGGCATATGAATACATTTATAATCATAGAATAATTTTTTCTTCAAAAAAAAAAAATCATAGAATAAATGTTTATTTCATCACGATAGGTTAAGTTGATAATATTTTCTCTTAAAAAAACGTAACAGTATTATTTTAGCCCGATAAATATTTAATGTATTAATTTAGCTCTTTAATCATAAAAAAATAGGATTAGAAACAATTTTTATGCAAAAATCAGATGATTGAATTATTTAAACAATGCTATTATGTACTATTGAAAGACTAAATTAATGTTCACTTTTTACTATAATTAGTTAGATAATTGAATTAATGTCATATTATTATTAAAAAAATAGTGTTAATTTTTCTATATATAAAAAACTAAATTGAAGTGGCTCTCAAATTCTTAAAGACTAAATTAATTTCATTTATTTATCTCAATCCAATGTGTCATGAACCAATATCATACAGAAAAAAAAAACAACTGAGAAACAATTTATTACCATAGCTTCTGTCATATTTTTCAACCAGCCAAACCACATTGCCACCCTTCAGCATTAAATGAGGTGATTCTCCACTTTTGACAAATAAGTGACTTATGCAATTCTGCGTTATTGGAGCATCTTACACGTGGAAAAGCTTATAATTATGGTGGCTAGTAGTGTGTCACTTTGGCATTATCTCTCCCCTTCGTTCCCTTTTTCCATGTTTCTCTCTTCTTTCCAAATTCCCTCTTGTTTTAAATTAACATCTATGCCATTGGCCATTGAGAAACTTTAAGCAAAAGACAAAGATTGTGCAAATTGAGTGTTATGTTTTCTTACAATTGGAAGAAGAAGAAAAAAGGTATGAGTGTCTTTAACTTTAATTTGTTTATCTAATTCTTCTTATAAATTTCAAAGGTTCTAAAACAACTCCCAAACATTTATTTAGTTTTTATAGAATTAGCAAAGGGAAAGGCATCCAAAAGAAAAACACAAAGGAAACCAAGATCATAAAATTATATAAGAGATAAGATTTCTTTGTGGCTTCTTGATATCAACTTTCAAACGCGTGCTCTTCTTTTTTACAACATATCTATCAGAAAAACATGACCTAAAATTTGGCCTAGCTTAAATAGCTAGCACATTGATTAAAAGTTCATGGCTTTAATATTCCTGACAAAAAATAATTTTAGTCTTTTCCTAAACAATTGTCAATCAGTGTAAACATTGTATTAATTAGTCCTTTATCTTTAGCAAAGATTAAAAAAAATGTAATTAAGTTACCATCGATGCTTTGATACCTTTGGCCAATAATCACACAATGAGGACATATCACATATGACAGAAAATTCTGAACTTTGGGATGCTTCGAATATTGGTATATATCCAATGAGTAACATGTGAAACCACATTTCTAAGCATGTGATGGCCATAAGAGTTGAAACTAACAAGCATAAGCAAATGGGAAAAATCAGAAAGGTGAAAAACATGGGACAGTGGTGTGCCTATAACATTTTAAGCTACTATATATCAATGGTTTTTTTTGGTAATTACTCTGTCAATGAGATTTTAAAAGACTAATAAAACAAAACAAGATTATTATTGTTGTTCTGTTTTCGGGTACAAATCAGAAAGACAAGCTGAATTTGAAAGTTAAATTTATGAAGATATAACTTATTACCAAATCCATAAAAAAAAAATTTATTACCATTTATGTTAATGAAGAGTGCAATTTTTCAACACTCTTTTTAATGCATTCTTAATCATTAGTTAAAAATTATTAAAGAGTTTAATTTTTATTTGTAAAAAAAATTATATTATCAATTAATAGGTATGACTTCAAAGTAGTTATTGTTAAAAAAATTACTATATGTGATAATGTTTTATTAAATGATATAATAATTTTTATTATTATTTATTTTTTTTAAAATTATAAGTGAGGCTGATTAATAAGAAAATGAACTCATAAAATATTATGATCTCTAGTCATTTTCATTAAAGAGTAAAAAAAATGCTGAAAATATATTAAAAAGTGTTTGTTAGCATTTCTCATGTAAAAATAGTTGTGGTACATGCAATGTTAATTGGAAATGGTCCATGTGACCAAAGTCAAGTTCTGCTTTTTACAAGTCTCGGCCATAAAAGTGGAGTTTATGGGTTCTTATTATCTATAGCCATAGCTTGCTAGTTGCTAATGTCTATCTGATTCTTTCAACTTTCAAAGTTTTTTTTAAATATTTGTCACTCCGACATTTTAAACTTTTCTAACATGGCACCGCCACTTATCCCTTTCATGCAAAAACAAAATAATGTGTAACAACCTTTGTTCATTGATGTCATACACTAGGTACCAATTAAAATCCTTTAAAAAAATAAGGTACCTATTAAAATATAATACTTCATGTCTCAAGGAATTACTTAGTTTAAGAGTAAGTATTTAGACCCTTGCTTAACAATTTTTTATGATTGAATTTGAATTCAGCAGTTGAATCATCAATCATATAACAATATTTTAATAATTATGTATATTAAATTTGAGAACATTGATGGTTGTGTTAGTTTACTTATATTTTGAAAAAAAATCTTAATTAAACATTAAAATAAAGTAAATTAATGAAATATTCAGTACTTTTTTAAATTACAAAAAACTACAGAATTAATTTATTTCATATAAACTCTTAAATCAACAGTTAAATTAATAAAATTTAACATTTATAATAAAAAGGTAAAATAAGTTTTTAGAATTAAAAAAAATACTTTAGGTTCAAAGAGGAATCGGTTTAAAATTTAAATTCAAACTTTTTTAATTTAACCACACAACGCCGAACAAATAAAAAAAAAAAAAACTCGTCATATATATCGTGAAAGTTTGCGTTTACATATAAAGGCTTGTATTTCTTGAAACTTATTTACATCAGGATTATTATTACTGCTTCATGCATTATTTATTTATTTATTTTTATATTTACTTCATCTAAAATATTAATTATGCATGCAGCATGTAGATTATTCCTAGAGATTTTTGACTTCAAAGAAAGAATAAAACCGTTAGTATTATTCCTAGAGATTTTTATCCCAAAATCTTGTTCATATTCTATCAAGCACTATCTATTTTTTTCTTTTTTCTTTTTTTACTTTTGCAGTTAATTAGCTTGTTTTAGCACTTATATTCTTCTTCAGTTCTTCAAATTTTTAAGGGAAACCACCAAAAATAGAACTGTCTGAACAAAAAAATTACTTACGTTAACAAATAATATGAAATATGTGTTCAAAACTAGTAATAACCTATCAACATATGTTATTGATCCAAATGAAATTCAATTTGAATTTTTTATAATTTCAAATTTTATGGAGATTGGCGAAAATTTTGCAAAAATAACAATGTGACCTATATGAGAACTCCTCGTGTTTAGATTGCTACGTACATAGGATTACGTTTAGTTGTTTACTCATTTCACATTTTCAACGTTTTGGCCTTGACTATCGATAGGTCCACGATTCACTTTAGTATCTTACATTTTATTGTTTTTCTTATTTTTTAAAAGTGAATCACGTTGCTACGAATTGAAGGTAAAAGTAAATTGATTGGGATGGTATAAGCATTGTTTTTCTTTTTTTATTGTTTTATCAATATTTGTTAAACCTACTGATGAACATGTTATTCACTTAACACATTAGTACATTACTAATAAAGATATGGCGAACTTTTAAATTTTTGTACCATCTAGAAAAATACATAGATACATTAGCTAGCATGTATTCTTATTTTTTGATTTGGTTGAGCTATTAATGAAATTTGACATTGCATGTTGTGACATTTTCTTGTCATATAGGTAGAAGACTCATGGCCCCAAAAAGAAAAAGAAAATGGCCAGAGAGTCTCGGTGATATCATAATAGAAATGTGTCCATGTTTAATAGCAACAGCTACCTGAGATGAAAAAGAAAGCTGGTTAAGGTTGGCACTTTGGTGGACACATGTCATCAGTTCGATTCAAATTTTAAAATTAAAAAATATGATAATAATGGTTTGAGTATCAGATTTGAACACATAAAAGTTAAAGTAACTCGTGACCTGCTTTTAACACATAAAAGTTAAATTTAACTCATGATCTTTATCATTTTAAAAATAAATAAATTTTGATATTTTATAATTTATATAATTTAATTGGATAGTTCTAACATTTAAATTTATTCATGAGCATGTTATTACGATTTTTCATTTGTTCTATATATTTTATGTTTTTTTTCTTCATTATTCCATTAGTTAACCTGATGAGTGATAACACTCAGTCTGAAACAACTCAAATAAAATCAAGTTGGTGGTTAATCGGATTGTCAATTTTTTTTTATTTGAGAAAAAAAATCAACTGAAGCCTATGAGATTAGTTAGTTTAAATTTAAATATCTCAAAAATCCGAACCAAGTTATCAATTCTAACTGTGTCCATCTCTAGTACATACAACTACAATTGGATTTACATTTAATTGTTGTAAAATATTATAACACATTTATAATTGGTCAATCTCACATTTAATAGTGAGCAATATAATTCTGACATTAGTCAATGTGTAATTGTGGGGATTATTCAGATTCAAAGAAATACAGGTCAACAAACATTGACATGTTTAATATTTTTTTTTTAATTTTAAAAACATTTATGAAATTGATAAAAGTGAGTGAATAACCTCAATTAAACCTTTCAAGAGAAAGAAAACCTCAACTAAACACATTAAATAATATTCAAAAGTATCATATGAAATTAAAAATGAGAAGTGCATATGTTATTTAACTCGGAAAAAGAACCAACCAATCCCTTCACAAAAAATCATAATAAAATTATAAACACCTTAAAAAAATGTACTAATCACATTCAAATTCATTATATCAAGTTTTTTTAGACTACATGTATTATCTGCTAGAAATAATTACGTACAAATTAGATAGATCTATTATGAATAATAAAATTGTGATTTGCAGCATTTGATGTAATTGCATAGTAAATACTCAAATTCAATATCTTTAATCAAATTGAAACAATTTTAGGTGAAATGATCCACACACTCATAAACACAGGCGGAACTAGGGAGTTAGGGTGGATCACCATCCCCCTAAAAAAAATTAATAAAAAATATATAAAAAAAGAAAAAAGTATTAAAACAATAAAAAAGGAAAGAAAACATAAAAGAGAAAAAAATATATAAAAAGGAAAGAAAATGTAATAAAAATAAAATGGAAAAGAGAGATAACATAAAAAAAAAGGAAGATGATAAAACGAAATAAAATAATAATAAAAAGGAAGAAAATAAAGAGGAAGAGGGAGAAGAATACTATAAAAGGAAGAGATATGAACACAAAGAAGAAAAAGGAAATACAAAAAATAAACTGTTATTTGCGTCCCTTGTTTTTACACATGCATCACTCACCACCATGTTGAGTCGAACCCGTTTTTGTTAAATCTGAAACGAAATAAAAAAACATAAACTACTATTTTGAGTTTTAGCACATATTCAATTATTTTGGACTAATTTCTTGATTCTTTGATTACATACATTAAAAAAAATTGTTTTGAGTTTTAGCACGAATTTCATTATAGATGATTTTAACAATATGAAAACACGTAGAGTAAGAGTCAAGTGAAGTAATTTTAATTTCTGTAATATTTTTTTAAATATTAGATTTGTATTGTGTTCGGAGTACTTTTATTTATGATATAAATTTTTTTTTATTTTCACCTCCTCTCAATAAAATTCTTGTCTCTGCCACTACAATCATAAAGTCTATGGAGAATTTTGTGTTAATAAAAGAAATACATAATATTATATAAATTAAGAGAATTTGTGAGAGTTCAGAAATTGGGAACATATTAGATAAATTTTATTTATATTTAAAAGATGTCAGCCTATTTTGTCTAAAAAAAATCCATGTTTACTAAAATACTTTGAATTGACTAAGACAACTCTGATTTCTTATATATATGATATATTTTAGGTTCATCTCTAAAATTTAAAATTCATGAATAATTTTGTATCTTACTTATTTCTATCTTTATAATCATTAAACAGGGTAAATATTAAATATTTTTATGTTTTCATGATATTAAATACCTTTATTTTTATTTAATAACTACTTTAATTAATAAGTAGGAATATCTTCATGAATATAAATAAATAAATAAATAAATAAGAAGAAGATATAATATTGAAAAACTATATGAATGTAGGTTTTAATTTTTTTCTACAATTATTTCTCTTTGAAGGTAATTTTGTAAGAAACACCGTCAAATATTAACGTAGACATGCTTTAAATAGGATTCAGATCTTAATTCACCAGATTGTTAGATACAGACTTCTTCTACCACATCCAACATTTATGAACTATTTTCATTCTAATGTCAAACTATATCTCAAAAAAATCATTATATTCATATACTCAATTTCTCTTCTATACCACTTTCACCCCATTTTTTCTTATTTCTTCATTTTTCATCAAGTCATTTATTACATATATCTTTTTTTCTTGATTTTTCTCTTTTTTAAAGGCTCTTTATTTTTTTTTTCTTTAACCTTCTCTTTCTTGAAAAATTATAATTTGGCTTATAATCATGATAGTCTCCATTAATTTCACATGTAAGCTAATTAAGTGTTATTAATTTTTTATGTGCATGTTAGGTAATTAAGTGTTAATTTCTTATTAAAACGTATAAATTAGTTGAAGCATGAACATATAATTGATACTAGAATACTTAATAATACTTCTCTAGCAATCTTCCACTTTTTTTTACCCCAAATACATTTTTAGTTTTCGATTCATTTTTAAATTTAATTTTGATCCTTAACAAAAAAAAATGTTTCTATCCCTAAAGCGCTTTACTTTGCTTCTCAAAGCGTTAATTTGTGTTATCTAAATTATTTTATTTTATTTTTTAAAGTGTTATTTAAACAAATTTTGGAGAATAAAATCAAAATAAAAAATTATTAAGAAAGTGTTTTTAATTAAAAACTAAAACCAAAATTCATAAATTATCGAAATAAAAAACATATTTAAGTCCTCTAACGTTATTTTAATTTTTTCCATTCCAAGAAGTCTTATATAATATGAGGCGAGAGAGAAGTTGTTACTTGTTAGTAAAAAATATATAATAATTTCTTTTCTGGTAACAATTTCAAAATTCCCTTATCTTTCGGTTATTCGTCATTTGATTTTAACAACTTCGTCACTTTTTTCCTTGTTATGTTGATCACTCAGTTCCTTTCCTACATCATAGGAAGCTGCAACTGCAACATAGTACAAACTCATCTCTAAGTGCATGCCTTTTGCTCTTGCAAGAGTACAGAGAGGAGGTGGACAACAAAGCTTTAATTTTTAGAGGGGTTACCACTTACCACCCTTACCTTCTGCCAAACCAAACCCACCCTTTTCTCTCTTCAAGCTACTATTGGTAAATCAATTTAAATTTTTGTGGGGTACTAATAATTGTACCTTAAAAAAGGATCTGGGGTTTGTATATTTTCCTTGCAAATCTCTCAGATACTTTGGATTGGCTTTCTGAATTTTCAGTGCTGAGAGCTGAACAAGGAGATGGGGGGTGGAAATCAAGAGGCAGTGAAGCAGCTGCAGACCCTGATGGAAAATGGTGTGCTTCAATTGTTTGAACTTCAGACGGCATTCTTCTGTTTTTCTGTGATCTTTTTTTCATCACTCACAAAAAAGGTTCATTTTTTATGTCTCTTGTTGCAGTGGATGATGAGCAGCTGAAGAACACATTCCAGGTTGGGCTTTTGATTTGATTTGTTTTGCTTGTTCTTGGGTGTTGGGAATGATGCCTGGAAACATAATGAATTGAAGTTGTGATGTATGATCTGCAACCTGATTTGGTTTTAAAAATCACTTTTTTTTTTTTTTTTTAAGGAAAAAATCATCCTGGATTATGATTTATGAAGAGGGGAAAAGATACATAATTTTTAGAACAAAAATTAAATTTTGCTTCCAAATTGATCTGGATCACTGGTATGTTCTGGTTGTTTAGAAATTTTCTGTGGATAGCTTATGCCTTTTTGCAGAGGGTGTTTGGAGGGATTGAAGTGAAAACACAGTACATTTGATCTTTTCATGTTTGAGGAACAGCCTTCAAGAGAATCATACTGTTTGTAGTGATTTTGCAACTAATATGGGTCTTTTAATGTTTTCTCGCCTTATCATTTGTTAAATCTCTACGTTTTTTATTGCCCTTTGCCTATCCTGGTTATGTGATGTTTTGCTAACTAGTGAGAGTTAATGATTTCTCCTGAAATCCTGAAAGCCTTTTCTTTGTTTTTCAGATTATGCACCAGAGTTATCAAACTGAAACGTTAATACGGTTTCTCAAAGCTAGGGACTGGAATGTTGCCAAAGCCCATAAAATGGTTATTAGCTAGATCTATGATATTTGTAAAAATAAGTTAGTTGGAATTTTAGCCATGTTGATTGCTCTTAGCATTGCTCTTCAGTCTTGATCTTTGCTCTTTGGATGTATATACCTTGCTGACAGTTTGAACTGTTGCAGTTAATTGATTGTTTGACCTGGAGGGTGGAAAATGAGATTGACAGTGTTTTAAGGGTGAGTTCCTTGATTGTGCAATTATTAACTACCCTTCTTTGCTATATCTCATTTCTTCTGAAAAATCTTGCATCTAAGATTTAATTTGAAGTCCAAATGTCTGACAAAAACCTCATTTACCATTTATGTTGAGTCTGGTAATTTAAGCTAAATGTAAGGCAAATAATGGGAGGG
>PYAF01004258.1:700137-751467 GCA_007407185.1 Glycine tomentella | reverse complement strand
AAATGAGATTGACAGTGTTTTAAGGGTGAGTTCCTTGATTGTGCAATTATTAACTACCCTTCTTTGCTATATCTCATTTCTTCTGAAAAATCTTGCATCTAAGATTTAATTTGA
Source organism: Glycine tomentella (assembly GCA_007407185.1). Taxonomy (NCBI): domain Eukaryota; kingdom Viridiplantae; phylum Streptophyta; class Magnoliopsida; order Fabales; family Fabaceae; genus Glycine; species Glycine tomentella. The sequence goes on along the minus strand of PYAF01004258.1, from coordinate 751,353 downwards.
AGTCCAAATGTCTGACAAAAACCTCATTTACCATTTATGTTGAGTCTGGTAATTTAAGCTAAATGTAAGGCAAATAATGGGAGGGTTACAATATTTAGATGACCGATATACATGTAGAACTCAATTTGAAGATATCTGATGATTTTGGAACATTCCTAAGTGTGTGTGTGTGTTTTATTTATTTATAGGCTCTTGTTAACTAGTGCCAAAAAAGAACAATACATAATGAATTGTACGGCATCCAACACATTGGAGGCTTTAAAAAAATTAGGTTTTATTTAATACTTTCTACTTTTGAATCCTTAGCAAGTGCCTTGAGAGCAATCATTAGCATTTGCTAATTTATTAATTTAAAGATAGGTGTAAAGCACATGCATCAATTTATGTGTGCAGAAAAAGAAAAAGACTAAATCTTCAGAGTTGTCACACTCTCCCTTTCTCCAAACTTCATTCTCTTATATATGTATGAGTAATCTGATATGGACCATAGAAGAGCCATAAGTTGGTTCTTAGAACGAATTTGTCTCTTATATAGTCTTTAATATTGGTAATAAGCATGGTAAACTTCTAAATCTATTTTAATTCCTTTTTATCATGGATGGATACATGAAACTTAGGACTGTCACTTATGGATTGACTTTCGATCCCATCTGTTTAGAACTTTTATTAGTACAACATACTTACACTTTTGACAAATTGGCACATGTTGGTGTCAATAGACTAAATACTATAAATAACCATATCATTGTGGGTATATGAATTTGGGTAAAATCACTCTACAGATGAGATTCACATGGTCAGCAGAATTATGTAGCATTCTTTCTTATTCTTATACTTATTCATATCTATTCATCACACTTTATCATAACATAAATTTTTATTATTTTTCTCAATCAGATCATAATTGTGCTGCATTGTTGAATTTTATCTTTTTTGTTTAACAGAAGCCTATCCCTGCGGATTTGTACAGAGCCATACGGGAATCTCAACTCATAGGAATGTCTGGTTACACAAAGGAGGTACTCATGTTTTAGTTAGATCTTTTGATCTCTAATATGAATTTAAGTTTTATATTCATCCTCCCTCTTGGTTCTTCCCTTCCCTACCTTCAACCTAGGTGGATGATGTTCTTATTATAAGAAATAAAAAATTGCATTTTTCTAAACAATCTGAAACACTTCTATCAATAAGTAATTCCTAATTTCTTTATTTTTTGGCTGAATTTTGCCAGGGTCTACCTGTCATTGCTGTTGGTGTTGGGCTCAGTACATATGATAAAGCATCTGTAAGGATATCTATCATCTTTTTTCATCTTACCTTTACAATACATGGACTGCACCAATTCATTAGCGATTGCTTACTGGACTAGATGTCTTTTTTTTCTTCCTGGGAAACTTCAATTTTTGAGAATCTTTTAACACCTTACAAGGTTTCTTCAATAGACATTAAAACTTGCACTACTCTACATAAATGCTTCAGTATTCAATGCCTGCTTGGTGTCTGCTGCCTATATTCCTCAATGTGGCATCTAAACTCCTTTGAATTATCTATTTAATATTAACTTGCCAGTTCTTTTTGTTCAGGACAAATACTATATACAATCACACATCCAACTGAATGAATATAGGGATCGAGTGATCTTGGTGAGTACCTTAGAATGCTTAGTTAATCTTAGAAATTCTCTAATGCCCTGCTAGCATATTCAGTTAGTTGAAATTTTTATTTTAGCCAACAGCTACAAGGAAACATGGACGATACATTGGCACCTGTGTGAAAGTCTTGGATATGACTGGTTTAAAATTTTCAGCATTAAATCAATTGAGGGTATGCCTGTACTTTAGGGAAATGTTTTTTTTTTTCCCTTCTCCCAATCTCCCCTTTTCTTCATAGTTGACAGTCTCTGTTTGATCTCCTTCTACAGTTGTTGACTTCTATATCTACAATAGATGACTTGAACTATCCGGAAAAGACAGACACATACTATATTGTTAATGTGCCATATGTGTTCTCAGCGTGTTGGAAGGTTTGTGCATGTCTTGATGTTTGAAGAGTTTGGACAGCTTCACTTTCATCCTTAATTTCATAAACATCATTCAAAATCCAAATATTAACAGCTGAAATCTTTTTTCTTCAATAATATTTGGAAGGTTGTGAAGCCTCTTTTGCAAGAAAGAACAAGGAAAAAAATCCAGGTGCTGCAAGGTTGTGGGAAGGAGGAATTACTGAAGGTAAATATCAACATTATTTTCAGGGATCTATTTCTAGCTCTCACAATATCACAATGCCATATGTAGTTTGGCTGTTGGTTCTCTTGACTAACTAAAGTAACATCAATGAAAATAATTGCAGCAGTTATATTTTACTTCAGATTTAGGTCTAACCCAATCTATTACTTGTCATATTAGTGTTGTTACACTGGCCCTGATAACAGCATCATGATGCCTGTGGATTTTGTTTGCTAGTTTCCAGTTCAATACTGTCAAATTATTATTCTAAAGATGCTAATATCTAATTTTAACTTGTTGTCAATTTAACTCATAAGAAACAAGATTTTATAAATTTTTTTTATAACTGGTTAGACAAGGTAAAATTTGACAAGATCTGCATAGTGTCCTACCTCTGTATTATGGAGGATGTGATATATCAAATATGTCATATTGCTTCATCCTACGTATAATTATTCTTGTCATTAAGAATTTCTCTCTCTCATCTCATGGTACTTTTGAATTTCATCTTGAGACTTGAGAATGAAGCGAATCAAAGTTGTCCTTTCTTTCTACATTTGTTACAACTAAAAGACTTTTAACATACTCGAGTTCTTTTAAAACTTGTTGTAGGTAATGGACTACGCATCCCTCCCACACTTCTGCAGAAAAGAAGATTCCAAGTCATCCAAACATCATGCATCAGGAAACACTGAAAATTGTTTTTCCTTCAATCATGCCTTCCATCAACAACTCTACAATCACATCAAGCAACAATCCATCATTGTGGAGTCAATTTCACCAATCAGACAAGGGTCCTTCTATGTAGACATACCAGAGCCAGACCCTGATGATGCCAAAATAGCCAAGACCATAGAAACTGAGTTCCACAAATTGGAGAATCAGAAGAATGGCTTTACCAACTCACTAAATGGTCTTACAGTTAATGGCAATTGAAAGCTATGCAACTAAAGCTAGTAACTGTGTTTTTTGGCCTCTCCTGAGCCACTTTTATTTGTTGATTACTTCATGATCCCTTTTGGATAAGGAGGGTTATGCTTGTGAGGTCATACTTATACCCGGTTATTAGATGTAATATTGTAATTTTTGCATCAACTCGATGCAAAATTCTTCAGACAGACCTTAATCTAATTTATATAACCACCTTGGGATGGTAAGCATATGATATCAGTTCAATGTAGAAAAGATGGCATCATGCTACAAGTCATATGACTGTCTCGATACATTGTTACTTGTCATCATTATTTGATCTCGATTGTTTTTTACTCTAAGATATGAAACCATTTTCAAAACCATTATGAAGGTTACTAGAAGAGTTCAAGGAAATAATCAACGCTTACTGAGTGTCACACGATATCAGAACTAAGTTTGATACGTATTTTCCTACATTATGAAATATTACACAATTAATTAATTAATCAGAATTTTTTTATGATTTTTAATATATTTTTATTATAAAAGTTAACAAACTATATATAATGGTGTGTCTTAGTGTATAAAAACTAGCAGTTTGAAGAAAAAAAAGGAATTCATGTGTCTTTATCCTTTTATTTTGGTATACATATGATATTTGCAAGGAATATTTTGGTTGTTCACTGAAACTAATATTTTTGGAGAGATCTAAACACGCTTAAAAGGTAGATTGTCTCTTTTTAACCATGTTTTTTTTTTTTTTTTCATTCACGAGTCAGAATTCAAATTCCTAACCAATTGCCTAAGAGACCTGAATCCATGACTACTCTGAGCAATCATAAGAGCATTACTTGTTCTGTTTTTAACAAATGCTATTCATATTTGCAACCAAAGCAGCTTGTTCTTTTTTTTTTTTTTAAACATTAAAGTTAATTGAAATAACAGGATTAATTGTCAATAGAATACCTGGTTACATGTTTAGATAATTGAATTGTGGATTTGGTATAAGACAGGTAAGGTTCTCAATAAATTGATCCTGAATAATAGTAGCTACTGTCACATGATTCTATTCGTTTGAGCTGTATTTGAGTACTAGCAGTTTCCCACTGTTGCATTCATTCGTGGATTAACATGTGTTTAAAATGCTTTTAATATGACTGCTGTAGCACTTCTTTTGTGCATGGTTACGGTCCTAGGGACTACTTTTATTGGTTTTGCATTCTTTCTTACCATAAACCCTGAACTGAAAGTGCATCACACGAATATCTTCATTCAAATTGATCTCGATATCAGATGTCACTATTTTTATTCTTATAAAACTTTTGACACAACAAAATGCAAGCCATCTAAATGACACAATGAAAAAACGAGAGAAAATTAATCACATTGCAAATAAAAAGAGCAAGTGATGTTGAGGAACTAAGGCATCAGCAACTCATACTCACATATATGAGATTAAGAAGTATTATGTTGGACTCAGGTACACCATTTCTTATGAGTAAATAAATTATTTGGACAGCCAAATTACCTGGGAAGAAATTTTTTCAAGGATTATGCAAACGAAAACCGGCAAAGCAAAACATCAAATATTTAAATCACTCTTGTTATGCTAGCTACTCTTTAACTTGAAGTGGCAATAGGCTTCACAAACTTACAATTTCAAAACAAAACAGAATGACAAACCTGTGGCCAGTACAGTGTCCTGCAGTAACATATGCCTATCAGAGATATATAACTTGGTAACTTGTCATTAGCTTCTCATTGATTAGAGAGATATATCATTGAATGAAAGAGAGATAGTTAGTACCAAAGCATACATGCAGATGGACAAACCTTCTCTAAGGATTAGAATTTTCCCACTCTTATACCTTTATGTCATGCACTTAGAGCATTATGCAAACTCTCCCCACCGAAACATATATTAATTAAAATACAATAAAATACTTTTCTGAAGAATAAATTCTAGACTGCAGAGATATAAGTTCACATCAACCCCAACCTGCGTGGAGGGACTAGTTCATGCCACAAAATGTAATCTAATGAATTTGATACTTTCAAGCCCAAATCAACAAAAGTTTTTTTTTTTATATATATTTATTGAATTATTCAAAATCGATTAAGAAAAGACATTTTACTATTTTAGTCAATACTTTGAAACAAGGATGAAAATATTCAATCAAAAACTACTCCAGCTTCATTGCCAAAAGACCAATAACAAACATCATGGGGAGACTAGACAGAAATCCATGTCAAGGCAAAGTGAATCTACACTGAAGAAGCCCCAAAAATTTACGGGCATAATGAAGAGAACAAAAAGGAGGGAACAACATCCCACCAAAAATCAATTCCTGTGATTAATGTCGTGAGGCCAATTGCTAGAAAATCCATATCTGCCCATTTGATGAGGCATATCGGGTAGAAACTGTTGCACAGCAAGATACAACTCATCTTGTTGAAGGTCACTGTTAAAATTTCTATATCCACACATTTGAATTGATCGGGATGAGTCATCGGATAACATGACGCGATTGTACTCCATATTCTGCGAAAGCAAGTGGTGTTGGTACCTGATCGGCACATGGACCTGCTCAAATGCAATGCTATTTAATGTCTCCTCTGACTTGGCAGGAACTGGAGAGGCAAGAAGCCTTTGAGGGGCAGGAACCCAAGAACCAATAACTCTCTGAGGGGAAGGAACCTGAACCCATCGAGGCAGAGGAGTGGTAACAATAACAACAGGAGCAGGAACTCTCTGAGAGGTAGGAACAGGAAGAACCCTCAGAGGGGTAGGAACCTCAGAGGCAGGAGCAAGAACTTTGGTAGGCTGAGGGGAAGAATCCTGAGCGGCAAGATTCTTCAAGAAGTCATCTAAATCTTTGTTCTGCATCTCAAAGTCAAAGTCCATTGAATTCAAGACTACTTTTGCTGCATCTTCTTTGAAGCATGGTATGTTCTTTGCCCACTGCTCATCTTTCTCCTTAAACCACTGCTCATCTTCCTCGTCATAATAGCAAGCGTGTTCATCAGGGAACTCAAAGACGTCCATGTTTTCTTGGTGAGTTTCCTCAGACATTCTTTTCTTTCTTTTTTCCTTTGTGGCTTTCTTGATTTCCATTACTGTTTCTTTTTCTGGTTATATATAGAGAGAGAGAGAAAATCTAACACCATTTTTTCAAAATTGCCGCCAGATTGCAGTTAATTAAAGATTGATGGTGTGCATTGAAATCGTTAAACGTATAACCGTTTGAAAAAGACAAATATATAATAACTGTAATATAATGACAGGACTAAAAAAATTCTGATGTATATATCATATCAAGAAAATCAATGCGGATATATTTAACTAAATTTGCTTTTAGTTTTAATTTTTTTATCTTTTTAAATTGAAATCAAATAAATTGGATTTTATATTTTTAAATAGATCTTTTCAAATTTATAACATAATATAGTGCAATATAGACCCAAAGAGTTAATATGATTAGTTTGGGGATCTTTTCAATTTATAATTTTATTTCAAAAACCCCTAAAAAATTTGAGAGAAAAATGTCAGTGTGAATTTTTGTGATAAAAAATATTTAGATAATAAAGTCTTATTAAATACTCATTTTTAAAATAAATGAAAACTTGAACTTATATATTTTGTCTAACGTGAATTTTGGTAAACAAAAATGATGGCAGTTAAGTGGAAGCTGACTTTGAGTCAGCATGCTAATATGCTAGATTTGTGTCATTGTATTAACCTATTTACAGCTAAAATCATTATTCCCTTCTAATTTCCAGCAAATGTTGAAGGCAACATTGAGCACCACATTTACATTGTTACAAACAAATAGATTTTCTATAGGATTATTGATCAAGTGATCAATTATCAAAGTGTAGATATCTTATCTTAGGGTTTACTTAAAACTTATTTTAGGATTTAGATAGAGAAAATAGATTGCACCCTATTTTTTTTTCAAAATTGTTGGCAAATTGACAGTTAGATAGTTACGTAAAGATATAATCAAATTTTAATTTATAACTACTTTTTAAAAGAGTTTTTGTGAGTTAGAATAGCCGGAATAAAAAAATTCGGATGAATATATTAAGCTATCAAGAGTAAAATCAATAGGAATATATTATTAACTAAATTTTCATTTTGTCTTATTTTTTATCTTTTTAAATTGAACTGAACTGAATTTTATTTACCTATATAAATAGATATTTTCAATTTTTTGATAGTTAGCAAAATTTTGTTTTGGATTAAATTCATTAAGGTTAATAATTTTGGGGACGAATTAGAATAGAGAAATAAAAAACAAAAAGTAAAATTAGTAGCTTAATGAGAAAACATTTAAAATGTTTGTTAAGAATCAGATTTTTCATTCGGTTCAAGAGGTGCTTTAGGATAGTCCACATCATATGATTTGGTTATGTGAGGTAAAAAGAAAATTGAGATAGGGAAGGGATTCGGAACAATAACATGTTCATGTCAATAGACTTCAGGGATGGTCTGTGAAGGATTCAGAACAATGCAACGAGCTTCACATCAATGACCTTCAAATGGAATACGTGTATGGAGAATTGAGATACGAGAAGAGATTCAGAACAATCACATGTTCATGTCAATAGACTTCAGGGTTAGTCTGTAAAGGATTCAAAATAATGCAACGAGCTTCACATCAATGACTTTCAAATGGAATACGTGTATGAAGAATTGAGATACGAGAAGAGATTCAAAACGGATTTATGTTATGCTGTTTGTGTTGTTTTTGGGAAGAAGATTAAGATACGAGCAAGGATTCAAGTCGGGACCGAAGATGAAAAGGTTATGTGAGAAGAAATAAATTGATACGAGAAGAAAAAAAGAGATGAAAGTTTGAGAATATGAAGAAGAAAAATTATTATGATAGCGGAAGATAATTTTATTCATGGAAAATGCCATGACTCTCATTCATGGAGGAACCCTGACTCTAAGGATGCCATGATTTTTTCATGGAGGATACATGACTCTCATTCATGGAGGAAACCATACTCTGATACCATGTTAAATATCAGAGTTTTCATTCACTCTTTCGTTCTCTTTCATATATTTCCCCTCACTAAAATTTATATTAAAATCTCTATCAATCTTAATTCCTATTTAAATATAATAATAATAATAAACTGTAATAACCTAATAAATCTTAATAATAATTTGAAATAAATTATACAATTCAACAATGTTATTGTTCAATAGTAAACATTCAGATTTTTTATATAATACAATATATATATATATATATATATATATATATATATCTAAAGAGTTAATATGATTATTTTGGTGATCTTTTCAATTTATAATTTTATTCTAAAAAACCCTTAAATTTTTTAGGAAAAAATGTCATACTGTGACGTTTTGTGATGAAAAATTATTTAGATGATAAATCCTTAGTAAATACTCATTTTTAAAATAAATGAAAAATTAAGGTGGATTTTTGTAAGAAAAAAAAATGATGGCAGTTAAGTAGAAACTGACTTTGAGTCAGCATCCTAATATGTTAAATTTGTATGTCAATGTATGAACCTATTTGCACCGTAGATGCAATACTCTTAGAATTTCTATCAAATGTTTAAGGCAACGCTTAGCACCCTATTTACATTGTCACAAATTTTCACTCTTAGGTTTAATTGTAAATTTTGATCCTAATAACCTATCATTTTCTTCTGAATTTTGTTTTCAACTTCTTATTTTTTTAAGTATTTTCTCATACTTTTTAAAATGTTGCAAGTTTTACTCCTCTATCATATTTTTGTTAAATTCTAGACAACATTAACACTTAATTTCTGACAATTTTAAATCTCCCCTAAAAGAACGTATTTAAAATAATTATTTTTAACATAATAATTCCTTTTAACTGGTATTATTATTAACTTTTATTTTCTTTTTCTCTTGAAGGTGATAATCCTTAGCCGTGGAAACCACCATGTAAATTTAATTTAATATAAATTTATTGAGGTTAAGTAAGTTATTTGGGAGGAATCAGATAAAAAAAATAAAAATTTAATGGGAATAGTTTGAAAATGGAATTGTTCAAAAGTAAAGAGAAAAATTTACAATGTGAAATAGACCCAAGGAATTCACAGGATTAGTTGGATGAATTTTTAAATTTATAATTTTGTTTTAAAAAGTTCTTAAAATTTTGAGAGATAAAATGTCACCGTTTGAATTCTTATGATAAAAAAGATTTAGATAATATATCTTTAGTCAGTATCCTTTTGTGAAATAAATGATTTTTTAAGGCGCGCTTTGGTAAAAAAGAGGATGGCTATTACAGTCATTATTTTAATTATTTATATATAACAACAATAGTTTTTAATCTTATAATAATTATATATAAAAATATTATTTTCATTATTTATAATAATTACTATTAATTATTATTTGTAGGCTTAATTTACTTTTGTTCTAGCTGGTATTGCAATTTTGCAATTTTGTTGATATTTTTAACAAATTTAGTAAATATCCTTTCATTAATTTTTTTATATTTTTAATAAATTTTGTTGAGTGACATTAGATTTAGATTAAGATGAGAATTGGAAATGAACTTATTGTCTAGAGCATATATTGTTTTGATAAGTTTTTTTTTTTTATCACAGTATTGATATAAAGTAGTTTTTATTATAAATAGTGATTAATCTTTTTGGAAATGATGAACGCTCACAAAATGAATTTTGGCAAGATTGTAATACATGAGAAAAAAAAAACTGTAATTAAACTATATTAGTGTATTTAGCATGCAACATGCGGATAACATGCCACAACATCAACAAGTCATCATGAAGTGTTATGACTTATGACAATTAAATATGTGGGTTGTATTAGGGATGGATATTTGAAGGTGGATTGATTTTTGTTTTTTACTTTAACTATTTAAATATACAACTTCTAACAAAGAAATATTTAATAAATAATGAACTTTAATAAAATTATTATTAGGTTTACATGGTAAAATTAAATTAATTTTTATTTTAAATTATACAAGAAGGATTTTATGTATTTATAACTCATACAATTTTTTTTTCAAGTTTTAAAAGACTTTTGTTTTCCCAAGTACAAATGTATAATAACAATCAAACAACCCTCACAATAATAATATCAAAATAACAAAAGGAACACACACATCAAATATAATAATATCTAAAAGTCATTAAATTCATAGTAATTATATATAATATATAAATATGTTATATAATGTTAATAATAATTAGTGTTGATAATTAGATATAAATAGATATATGAGACTTATAATAATACATAAAATATAGTAAGTATAAATAATAACACTTGATCGAAAGTCATATAAAAATAAGATCTATTAATAAGTATATATATCTCTTTCAGTTAAATTATATAATTAGTGAGAATATATATTATTAAAAGATTAATATATATCAATTTATTATTTTAATTTTAGTAGAAGTAGTATATTTTATTAATTGTTATTTTATATATTATTAGTAATGTTTTTATTCAAAAATAAATAAATAAAGAAGTTTGAGGGAGAGAGGAGCTAAAGCTCGTGATTTCCCTAGTGTATCCATTCCTAGTTGAATCCCCTGGCGACACATTTCATCAAACAAGAAGAAAAAAAAAAAAAACTTAGGAACATAGCCTAATAGTGACAATCCAAACTTTCTTTAACGGACGACTATAGTCTCTAAGGGTTGGTTTGATGGAGTGGAAGAGAAGAAAAATGTTTTGGGAATGGTCAAATGCTAAATGAAGAGAAGTTTATAATGTTTTGGTTGAGAGAAATTCAAAGAAAGCAAAAGAAATAGCAAAGTTAAATAAGTGGAGGAGAAATTGTATAAACAAGTTATTCATTTCCCTTCATAAATATTCTAACTTCAAGAAAAGAAAAAGAGAAAGAGAGAAAATAAAAGGAGAGAGAAAATATTTATTTTAATATTTTTTTGGGTATAATAGGGTTATGACTTGAGTGAGTATTTGTAAACACTTGTTTATAATTTTCTCTTTACAATAAAATATATGCAACAACCTGAAGATGTATACATAATTGGTCGAACTCTGTTATCGATCATGTGTGTACAAATATTCCACATATATTTTGTCTCTTTCAAATCTGATTATAGAAAATTTTGCATAATTTTCCAATAACTGGTATCAGAGCATTGGTGTAATAAATGATTCAGAAGGAGTAGATTTGAGTAAGAGCAATGACTGCTAAAGGTATAAAGGTGAAAGTTGAAAAGTTCGATATCACATACTTTAGCTTTTGGAAGATGCAAATAAAAGATTATTTGTATAAAAAAAAATGTATCAACCTCTCTCTTGAAATAAACCCAAGGGTATGAAGGATGAAGATTAGGCTCTTCTCGACAAACAAGCCCTCAGAGTTATCTGTTTGAAGTTATTCTGCAACATTGCTTTCAACATTGCAAAAGAAACTACAACAATGGGTCTTATGGCGGCTCTTTCTAGCATGTATGAAAACTTGCCAGCCTCAAATAAATTTGCATCAACGGTTCAATTAACGAAGTTTCCATAACTCGAAGACTATTGAGTGCTGGAATTGTAGAAGAATTAGGCATTACAAAAATCAGTGCAAGAGTGCACCGAAGAATCAAGAGGCGAATGAAGAAGCAAATGTTGCCTCCACCTCAAAAGAAGCACATGATACTTTGATATGTTTTTTAGATAGAAAGGAAGAGTCTTGGGTATTAGAATCTGGAGCATCCTTTCATGCCACTTCTCAGAAAGAATTCTTTGAATTATGTCCTCAAAAACCTTGGTAAAATTTATCTTGGTAACAAACAATCTTGTGAGATTGTGGGTAAAGGCGTAATGAATATTAAGTTAAATGGGTCTGTATGGGAATTGAAATGTTAGACATATTCTCGACTTGACAAAGAACTTGATTTTTGTAGGCCAGTTGGCTAGTGATGGCTACACAATAGTCTTCCATAGTGATCAATGGAGGATTTCAAAAGGTGCAATGACAATTGCTTGCGGTAATAAGAGTGGAACTCTTTACATGACATATGGAGCATGTCATTTGATTGTAGTTGTAGCAACTAAAAATCCCAATCTATGGAAACAAAGACTTGGCCATATAAGTAAGAAAAGGTTAGAAATCATGCACTCAAAGAATAAATTACCAGGGCTTTGGTAGGTAGAACTCGATATGTGTGAAGATTGTATAGTTGGAAAACATAAACTAGTTAGCTTTCAGACAAGTGGAAGAACTCTAAAGAAAGAGAGGCTCGAACTTGTTCACTCTAATGTTTGGGATCCAACGACTGTCCCACCCAATGGTGGGAGACAATACTCCGTAACTTTTATTGATGATCATTCTAGGAAGGTCTGAGTATACTTTCTAAAGTATAAGTCAGAAGTATTTGAGGCTTTCAAGATATGGAAAGCCATGGTAGAAAACAAGATAGGGTTAAAGATCAAAAGGCTTAAATCTGACAATGGTGGTGAATACGTAGACACTAGATTTAAGAAGTTTTGCTATGAGCATGGGATCATATTGGAAAGGATCGTGCAAATACGCCTCAACACAAGGGTGTTGCTGAGGGTATGTTGACTGTAAGAGCCATAAGCTTGCGTCTACAGTCAGGTTTGTCAAAGCAATTATGGGCAGAAGCAATCAACACAACAACTTACTTAATCAATCGAGGTCCACAGAAAAAGAGGTAAAACTCTCACATCTTAGCATTTTTTGGTTGTGTAGCATATGTGCACATTAGTGATCAAGGTAGGAATAAGCTTGATCCCAAATCAAAGAAGTGCACTTTCATCGGTGATGGTGAAGATGAGTTTGGCTATCGCATATGGGATAATGAAAATAAAAAGATGATCAATACTAGAGATGTGATCTTCAATGAAAGAGTAATGTACAAGGATAGGGACAATACTGACACTAGCAACTCAGAACAGAGTGGGCCAATGTACGCAAGGGCGGATGATGTCCCAGAAACCCCTATGATTAAGACTCTTCAATTAGAGGAATCAATTGAAAATAATAGTGAGCAACAAGTTGACTCACTGGAGCCTTCTATTCCAACTTCTATATTAAGAAGGTCTTCCTGGCCTCTTGTGCCTAACATGAAATATATGAACTATATATTATTAACTGATGAAGGAGAACATGAAAACTATCAGGAATCATGTCAAACCGTAGATTCCAGCAAGTGGGAGCTTTCTATGAAAGATGATATGAAATCTTTAATCTCCAATCAGACATGGGAAATAGTTGAGTTACCCATGGGGAAGAAAGCACTTCACAATAAATGGGTGTATCGATTAAAAGATGAGCATGAAGGCTCTAAGATATACAAAGTCCGCCTAGTTGTCAAAGGATTTTAGCAAAAGGAAAGAGTTGACTACATTGAAATCTTTGCTCCAGTTGTGAAACTCAGTACTATTAGGTCTGTCTTAAGCATTGTTGATAGTGAAAAGCTCTACCTTGAGCAATTGGTTGTGAAGACTGTATTTCTTCATGGAAACTTAGATGAAGAGATTTACATGCACCAACCTGAAGGTTTCTTAGAAAAAGGGTAAAAAAATTATGGTGTGCAGCTTGAAGAAGAGCTTGTATGGTCTGAAACAAGCCCTAAGACAGTGGTATAAGAAGTTTGAGAGCTTTATGTACAAGGAAAGTTTCCAAAAGTGCAACACCTATCATTGTTGTTTCTTCAAGAGATATAAATCTAGTTATATCATTTTGCTACTTTATGTCGATGATATGTTAGTAATTGGATCAAATATGGATGAAATTAAAAAATTAAAGATGCAGTTGTCAAAAGAATTTGACATGAAGGACTTAGGTCCAACAAAGAAGATCCTTGGTATGCAAATCACGAGATAAGCAAAGAGGGATTTTGCAGTTATCTCAGGTAGAGTACATCAACCGTGTGTTTGCAAAGATCCAACATGGGCAACGCCAAGCCAGTGAGCACACATTTGGCCAGTAATTTTCGATTATCCAGTAATCAATCACCTCAAATAGAGGAAGAAAAATAATTCATGGCTAAGGTTTCGTATGCTTCAGCATTGGAAGGTTGATGTACTCAATGGTTTCTACGAGGCCAGTTATTGGCCATGTAGTAGGAGTTGTTAGCAGGTTTATGTCAAATCCAAGTAAAGCTCATTGGGAAACAATTTAGTGGATTTTGAGGTACTTGCGAGGCATTACAGAGAGCGTTTGTACTTTAGCAAAGGAGAATTAAAAGCACAAGGCTAAGTAGATGCAGACTTTATAGGTGAAGTCAATCATCGAAGAAGTATTACCGATTACATTTTCATTGTTGGTACTACAATTGTTAGTTAGATAACTTTGTTATCACTTCATCAGATCTCTACTTTAAGATGAGGTGCTAATATTGCAGAAGATTCTAGGAAGTAAGAATCTAGTAGATATGTTGACAAAGGTCGTAACCATTGACAAACTAAAGTTGTGCTCAACTTCAGTTGGCTTGCTAGAATAACAATTTAGATAAGGATGTTGTATTGATCGAGGTGTGAAGACAAACTGAAGTCAGTCTTTAAGTGAGAGATTTTTGGAAATGATCAAATGCTAAATAAAGAGAAACTTATAATGTTTTGCTTGAGCAAAATTCAAGGAAAGCAATAGAAGAAATAACAAAGCTAAATAAGTGGAGAAAAAATTGAATAAATATGTTATTTATTTTTCTTCATAAATATTCCCAACTTCAAGAAAAGAAAAAGAGAGAGAAAAAAAATATTTTTTTAATATTTTCTGCGTATAACAGGATGTGAGTTGAGTGAGTATTTGTAAACATTTGTTTATAATTTTCTCTTTACAATAAAGTATCTACAGCAGTCCAAAGACGTAAACCTAATTGGTCGATGCGTGCAAATATTCCGCAGATATTTTGTTTCTTAAAAATTTGATTATAGAAAATTTTGTGTAATTTTCCAACAAAATGGATCGGATTTGCAAGAAGAGTCGGAAAAGGTTCAATGTT
This sequence comes from Glycine tomentella, assembly GCA_007407185.1. NCBI lineage: Eukaryota > Viridiplantae > Streptophyta > Magnoliopsida > Fabales > Fabaceae > Glycine > Glycine tomentella. The sequence goes on along the minus strand of PYAF01004258.1, from coordinate 736,237 downwards.
ATTATTTTTAAATTATGTTCAAGATTTATTATATTTTTAATTTTAGAATAAAAAAATATAGTGAAGGTAAATTTTTTTTATCACTTTTGTAAGTGAAAATTGTTGAAGTTTTCATGCTAATAATGACACTTCCAATTGAACGAAAAAACTTGATTGAGACTTTTCATAAAATTAGGGGATCTTATTAGATTTTTTTAAGAAATTAGGAACTAATTAATACTTTAAAACAATTAGAAGACTAAGTTGAGTATTAAACCAATTTTTAATAAAAGAAAATGATTGACTCACGAAATAAAATTATATCATTGTGATACTTAAAAGAACTTATTTGTGTAATTAGAATCTAAGAGACCAAAAGTATAATTAATATTTATTTATAATTATTATTATTTTAATCTTATAATAGTTATTTATGTTATTAAGAGATAAATTATTGATATTAATATTAATACAAAATTATATAGAGCAAAACTACATCAGATTTAATAATGTGTTTTATTCATTCCTAAAAAAACACTTCGGAACAAGGGCTACTTTATTTAAATTTTAAAAAACCGTAAAAAAAAATCAAAAAAAGTGATTTTTTTAAAGAGGTATATAGAAATTAGTTCTTAAAAAAAAGAGAAAACTATTTTTACCAAAGAAAATCTCAGTTAATTTACGACCTTTTAATATTTTTTATAAAGGCATCGTAAAGAAACGTAGCATGCTACTGAGTTTTTTTTACGATGAAAACGAAGTGTATTATTACTATGAACTTTGTTCCTCCATCGCGAAATTAGGGTTCGCTCACTTGTCTTCAATTTCCCAGATTCACCCAGCACCATCCTTGAATCCTCCAATTGACGCGCCTTTTGGACTGATTTTTCTCCGTGAAGCATCGCCTTTTGGTTTTGGGAACCCGCGAAACCGAATCAGATAGTGCGGCACGGTAAGTTCTTCAAATTCAATAGGCAAAGCCAAATCCTAAAAGGCTTAAAAAATATATATTTTGGAGTTATAAGCAGCTTTAATTTCATATGGGGTTGTAGGAAACTAGGAATTAGAGCAATGGCAGAAGATCTGGTGCTGGATACTGCAATCAGAGACTGGGTGCTGATCCCTCTCTCTGTGGTTATGGTTCTCATTGGGGTGCTCCGTTATTTTGTTTCTAAGCTTATGCACTCTTCTCAAACGCCTGATGCCAAAATTGTTAAAGAAGGGTATGCTTAACCTTTGTTCATTAGTTGCTTAGGTGGCTGAGTGTTTTCTTCTTAATTTGATATCTAAGTGATGTTAATCAATTCAGGCAAGTGATCGTCAGAGCTCGGAATTTACGTGCTGCGGCGAATTTTATTCCTTCCAAGGCTTTTCGTGCTCGCAAAATTTATTTTTGTAACGAGGTTTGTTTCATAATTAGTGTATATTCTTGTTTTTCCAGAAGGTTTTATGGTTTAAGTGTGTGGTTCTTGATTGGGAAAATATTGAAGTTTCATTATACTGTTTGTTTGTGTTCAAGCCTTGTTTTACTGGCTAATTTACTAGTTGATGAACGGATTTCAAATTTGATGTTTTTAAATCAGCTCTAGAATTCATTAGTTAGAAGTTAGTAACTTTGTCATGAGATTTGTGCAGTACTTTAAATGATCATGTGCCTGACCAATTCAACAGTGAACTGATTGTTTGTGTCTTTCCATTAAAGGAAAATGGTCTGTTGTTTGTTCCAAAAGGCCAGGGCCAGAATCCGCAAGCACAGATGTTCTCTGATCCGAACATGGCCATGGATATGATGAAGAAAAACCTTTCGATGATAATTCCTCAGGTGTTAAAATTGGAGTTTGACAGTGCACTAGCTTTAGTCTTGGATCATGCTCTTGTACTTTTTTCCCATTATTAGGAGATGCCTCACTGGCTTTTACTTATGTTGTTTTCTATTTTTGTACAGACTCTTACTTTTGCTTGGGTGAACTTTTTCTTTTCTGGATTTGTAGCAGGTAATTTTTATACTTCCCCTATTTGTTTCTTACTTGATTGGAATATTTTTTTTTTAGTGTGGATCCATAATCTTTAAAATGCCTTTGTTTATATATATATATATATATATATATATATATATATCATTTTAGAGTGCCAAGATGCCATATTTTTTTTCTGTTAATAATTAATTAACTATACAACTTGTTTCTTGTATAAGCACATAAAGTGCTGACTTTTGATAGTCATCTGCTTGGCATAGCTTGGAGTCATTACTATTTATTATTTACCTCTTGAAAATGTTTTAAACTTTCATGCAGCCAAGATACCCTTTCCATTGACACAGAGGTTTAGGTCAATGCTACAGAACGGAATAGACCTTAGCACAGTAGACGTTAGCTATGTCAGCAGTCGCTCTTGGTAATCTTCATTTTTATGGATCTTCACCTGTTTCACTCTTACTCTGGTTTAATTGTCAAAAGATTGCATTTCAGGTACTTCCTCAATCTGTTTGGATTAAGAGGATTGTTTAGTCTCATCTTGGGTGAAGAAAATGGTTAGTTATGACTTGAAAGCTGATCACTTTTATATGTATACATTTATTTGATTCATCAATTTCGTGAATATGAATTTTTACCTCGTCAGTATGTTGTCATTTTTCCATTATAGCAAGGATTGGGGTAGTTAGACAATAGTCAGAAGTTGTGATGTGTGCTACTTTTGTCATTTTTCCATTATAGCAAGGATTGGGGTAGTTAGACAATAGTCAGAAGTTGTGATGTGTGCTACTTTTGATGCAGCTGTAGATGATACACAACGTATGATGCAAATGGGTGGATTTGGATTTGATCCTTCAAAGGTACAAATATGAGTGGTTTACTCTAGATTTTTCATAATTTTAAAGATCAATCATTGAAAATTATCATGTGATTCCATGACTTGTTGATCCCCCTCCCCTTCCCCCGGGCCATACCACAAGGTAAAAGGGATAATTTGTTTCTCTGTGATTCCATGTGGCTTACTCTCTGTAGGTGCATTCTTCTAAATGTATGAGAAAAGGAAAAGAGAAATAGGCTTTGCTGAGGATTTGGGGGCATTTGTAAAAGCTTATTTGAGCTTATGAAAATGACTTATATTATAACCTTTTTAGCTTATGAATAAGCTCTTATTTGATAAGAGATTATTATTTATTAGTGATTAAGTTCAGACACACCCTTAGCTAATTGTATGGAGATTATTAGATGTACAAAGTGGGGTTAGGATAAACTTTGCCCTGACTTTGTAGTATGGTCATTAATTTTGAATGATGAAAATGGGAAAATACAGTATTCAAACATGGAGTAGTTAAAGACATAAATGTGACTCAAATGAATCCTAGTGTATTCTCTAACAAAGTAATCTCAAATCTCAATCTTTCTTCTGCTGTCTTTTAATATTATTTTCAGGGTCTAAGTGCTGAGAAAGACAATCTTGACATAACCCAGCATGACTGGGCCTTACCGAATTTTGAGCAGCGTGCTGAAGCTGTGTTGAGGAAAGTTGTCAGTTAACCACGTTATGGTTTAGGAAGCTTAATTGCTTGCATTTGCTGCTGGATACTCTGAAAATTCTATTGTTGCGGAAGGAGCTGTACCTTTTGCAGCAAAAGATATCAAAGATCATGTTGAGACAATGAGTGTAGTCTTGAAACTTGACATTTTTCATTTTATTATCAGAGAATGTTTTCACGATTTTGTTGAAGCGAGAACTGAAATTATTCATTCTTGCTTATTTTTCTTAATGCCATAACCATAAGAAGCACGAAGGCTTCCCAGGAAATGTTGAGTTCTGTAATGTGTTTCAAGACCTATTCTATCTGTATCCTCTCTTGGTCCATAAGTCCCACTTCCACACTCCGAGAATTTTTACCCAAAATGTTAAATACTCATTTGAATACACGCTCACATATCTTAATTCGCTTTTGTTGCAAAATTAGGATGCAGGTGCACTTGATTATAATCAGATGGTAAAATTGTGGTGTGATGTAATGAATGTTCAAATTACCAAAAGCTGAAAGTAATGTTTTAAAAATTGAATTAAATGATTGAAATGGTAGATTTTTGGCTTGTGATCTGATTAGTTTATTACTTAAGTTTGTGATTCAACTGAATTATAGTTGAACCATATAATATTTGTATTGGAATCGGTTTAACCAGATTGTTTAATACAAGATCATATGGTACATAGAATCTTCATTAAACTACTTTCTTACGAATGAGATTTTTAAAAAAATAAGATTTTTGAAGAAACAAAAATATTTGCTTATTCAGTTTTTGAAGAATATGTTTACTGTTATTTTTTTCTGGAAAAATTTAATAACTTTGCAATTGGAAATAAAATAAAAAATTATTGTCACTTATCAACACAATTATTATTTTGAGAATTGTTTTAATGTGATAATATGAAAGATGTTTTTATTTTCTTTTCCTAAGTATGGAATTTTTTTCTCTCGTACTACTTTCTACTTTTTCTAAGATTGTTGAAACATTTTATTAACATGAGAGAAGAGAGAAGACTGAACTAACCGTATGTTTAAATTCAATCATCCGAAGAGAAATATTAATTTGCAAAAGCAGTAGCAAGGATTACATTTGTATGGTAACAAACTAGGAATAACACAGATTCGTATTGCCTGCACTTGAGTAATCACATAGTCATACACAGTCAAACAATTTTTTACCTTTAAATTCATCCAACGTTCCTCATTGATTCTTCCTGTCTATATATCTTGAAAACTCAGCAATATGGAGCTGTGAAACTCTTGTTGAAGAGCCAGCATAATGATCTCATCATTCTCTAACTGGTTGTGTTAGTAGTATCATAATGGATTATCCATTATAGACATGATCGATATCATGTTGAATTGTCACCTTAGTATCTAGGACTACCCCTTCAGGTTTTTATTTCAGTATTTGACTATAAATATATGAAGAACTCATGAGGGCACTATAGTTTTTCAAATGACAACTATTAGCATTTCGGGCATTAACAACTGCCAGTGTTACCAAGGAGTTGCATTTGTAGAATAATGGACGCAGTTCCAAAGAGGCAAAGCACATCACCAAAGCAACAAATAATTTATTTTGCGTATATTTTAACATGATTATTCCTTATTCATAGATCCGGGACGTTCAATCAAATACATAATATGTATAACAACAATAAAGCTTATCTCACTAAATAAAACTGGTTATATGAATCACACGATGTTATTATGCATAACTATAATAAAAGATGATTTCTTGGGCGTGATCAATGACCCTGCAACAGTTTTAGTGCGCCTTTGATTACTCTTTTATGGCATATATTTTGCAAGGCATGGATTGTTACATCTGAAATGTTGGGGAACAGAGAGAAGAAAATTTGCATGTTTACATATTCTTCTTTGTTTTGTGATTCTGAACCGTTGTTTCCCTCCATCGAGGAGGTTTACATCAATCAACCATGAACAACCACATAAATAAATTTGATACTACACTTTAACCAAAAACTTTAAGACTCAAGCTATTATAGGTCTTGCTTTCACTTAAATGGTGTTAAACATTTTCATTCTTGCATGATGTGGGACTTTATCTCAAACTTATACTCCAACAATCTATCCCTCAAGTGTGAGTCTCATTCACATGGTAGTCTCCCTCTTAAGCGAAATTCATTTTCATCCACTAATATTTGCATGGTGACCATTAAAGTTCACGTACTCTAGATACTTGCAAAGCTGCTCTACCCACAGGACACGTCTGAATCCACTGCCAAAAAGACTTTCGATACAAGGGATCCTCATGTCAAAAAATTTTACCTCATACTTGTACTTTAACATAAAACTTTCAGAAATAATGTTGGTTGTTGAAAGTAATAAGTCATTAATGAATTTCTTTGTAGTTGATACAAATTCTCAAACTCCTTTTATACATGTAAATTTTGGAATTTTAATGAAACTTTTGATTTGAATATACACTTGAAAATTCAAATTAAACATATGAAAGATGAAGATTAATTTATTCAAAATCCAACTTAATTGAAAACTAAATGAAAACTATGTGGCTTCTAAGGTACATCACTGAAATTATCTAGCTATATTAAGTTACAGAAAAATTTAATATATTATTTAGTCCTAGAACGTTCGCACTGTATATCTAACAGCTGATGTAAATGGTGCGTTGGTACACTACATATATCACAGTATACCTCCATTATGAAACTAAAATAAGTATAAAAAGAAAATAATATGGCCTTATTAAAATAATTAAAATTTTCCAATAAGTTAAAATTTAACTTGTACACTTTGATTTTCATAGAAATTCTGCCACCTAACTTTCCAAAAACTGAGGTGATAAATTAATTTTAACTTATTGGAGAAATTTAATTCATTTTACCATCTTTTTACTATAATAAAAAATGCTTAAGTTTGTCCAAATAGGGCCTAAACAAAAGCAAAAATATCTGTAATTTGCAACCCATCAAACACCAAAGTTAATTAGCTTTAATAAAATTAATAAATGTTACAAACCAATTCCACCTAAATAAACTGCCAGTATTTAATTTGAACATTCCCAGGCCCAGATTTCATGTATGTACAAAGCTAAGAGCGAATTCCAAGTGCCTGAGCCAACAATTTTTCATGTTCAGAAGCTGTCAAGATTTCAGATACTCATTCCCCTGCATGTCCAGTAAGGTTTGAAATAAGGCATAACTGAACTTGCAAAATGAAAAATGAAGGCACAACAAAGCTTAAGGTATCCAATCCACTGCTAAATAACACTGCCAACCAATTGGTGAATTCATTCTCCTCATCTCAGCTGTTTGTAGCAGCTATAGGCGATGGCAACCGACACAGCGGCGCAAACAACAGCAAGAGCAGCATAAGTATCCTCCTGCTCCCAGCTGTCGAGCCATGTCGGCATGGAACTAAACTTGCATAACGCTCCTTTTCCCTTGTTGATCCGAGAAATCACATTCACATTCTCCCTCCTCTTATTATCAGCTGAGAGCTCGATCATTTCCTCAAATACATCATTCTGGCAACAACAAGAGTCTATATTGTCTTGGCAACAGCTCTCTCCATCTGTTTGACAGCGGCCAGCAACCATGCCTCCTAAATCTCTTCCACCATTCAGCTGAAGCCTTTGTTCTTGCTTTTTCTTCTGCTCATCTTCTGATAAACCAATTTGACCCCTGATTGCAAATATTAAACCATGTTGGAACAAAATGAATAGCAGATACTTTTTTCCAGGGACTGTTTTCAAAAAATTTCATAGCATCACATGAAATATCAAAAGCTTAAATATGTTTCGGATTCCTATAATATACTCATTTTATACTTAGTCTCTAAATATTTTTTGTCTGTTTGGTCCCTATAAAATTTTGTTTTACAATCTTAGTCCCTATAATATTGTAAACTTTTGATATAGGTCCCTCTTATATTGGTAGATATTCATTTTAGTCCCTATTATTTAAGAAACATCAAGTATGTTCTCCAATAGAGGGTTGCAATGTTGCTAGTAATCATAAACTAAAGTTCTACAAGAACCAAAACCTGTTCATTTTTTCATTACAAGGACTAAACCTATAAAACGAGTATAATACTATATCACATGGACCAAAAACATATTTAAGCCAATATCAAATTATGGGATGCCTTGATAACGATAAGTTATAGGAGAACTTAGGTTCATCAAACATTCTATGGAAGAAAGAGCAATATTGCTGGAGTTATTCATCTTATATACATCCTTTTGTAAGAGCTTAAATCTAAATCCTTGGTTGGGAGAACACACTTTATGCTTTGAACTTGGGGGTGGAAAGTTTAAACATTAGATGGAAGGAGCCACTTAAAGTTGCAGGAAGCAAAACTCACATAGCTAATAGAAAAAGGATACAATGTATGCTTTGCTGCTTGACCATAATTTCAATTTTAAAATATGGAAGTTCAAGCAAGAAGGCCATATTAAAAAATGCAGAATAAATAGTGAAAAAAAATTATTGAACCATTGATGAAAATGGGAATTTTAGCATGATCTACTCGTGAAAGTTACGCGGGACAATCCAAGAGTACTTCTCTCAGTATGATACTCCCTGCTAAACAAATCAATTAACCAAGTGTACTCCGTGTAGTAGGGTACTCCCTTGGTAAAACAAAAGTGCTCCTCTAAATCAAACATTAGATACTCTTTGAATACGAAATTCAAATTATAAAATAATCAAAGATTCTCAAACGTTTAAGCTAAATTCCTATTTACATGCTAATAAGCATCTAACCCAATGCAAATGATAAGAAAATTAAACTATCTCTATTTTAAGTTAAAATAAGATAATTCAAATCAAAATGCACTTGATTGGGAACCAATTAACTTCTGAAAATAATTGCTTCCCCCCCCAACCCCCCACCCACACACACACAAAAAAGGCTATTATTTATCCAAAAATTAAAATAAGTTGAACTGAAACGAAAAATTATTCTCATAAAGATACCTACTTATGAAATTACAAATCCTAAATAATGTAATAGAACCCCCATCAAAACTAAACAACTACAAAAGCCTTAACCCACTAGGTGAGGTTGGCTATAAGGAACACATAACGTCATTTGGCTCTTTGTCGTGAGTGATCAATGTTGAGGACCTAAAACAACTTTCTATGAAGCCAAAGGCTGTTTTGGTGAATCTAGGATATCCCTCAATCGGGAATCAGAGACTAATCTCTCAAGGTATTCATTTAATCAACATTAGAAAGGTCTTTGTACACAATCTAACCCTTGCATACCAAACAGTCATCAAGATACAACTTTACTGTTATACTAGGGCTCACCCTCTTAAATTTGCCACAGACCCAGTCAAAGAGCCTCAAACACCTTTTAAAGTTTCCAGTTCACTCCTATTAAAATTCCATTTCATTCTGAATTTTTGAGATATTCGAACTTGGAAACGACAACAAACTTTATGAACATAGCTAAAATTTCCACCATTGTTGGTCTACTCTAACAAAACATTATATAAAATTAACTTCTAAGTTCTAACCCCACAGACCCAGTTTCTGCCCCAAAAGGCCAGCACAAGAGCAATCCTGGCTAGTGTCTTTTGAAGGATGGAACTAAAAGGGGGGAAAAAAACCCTTTAAAATTCAATACTAATGAAAATATATCATAGATAAAAATTACCTCCATAGTGAGTCAAAAATCTCCCCTTTAATGATATGCTGGCGAAACAATAAAGGTACATCATCTGGAGTAACATATCCATATCTACATAGTTTAGTTATAAAGAATAGTGGTCAGCTTAATATCAAAATCAAAACTAAAGATACAATGTTATACAGGTATTTCTCGATTTTAAAGAAATGGAAAGATCTGCTGAATGAAATGTTAATAACCAGGGGAAATCTCCTCCTTACAAGTGCCCAGTGACTTCTCCGTTGATACTTGATCCAAATATAATGACATTTCCGGCGTACTTATTTCCCCCAATGTGCGAGCACGAGCTAATCAACACTTTGCCTTGAAGACCATGTAACTCTAACTCTTCCCTGAATCTACTGACCAAGATAGGTCCAAAAACCCCACACCTACGATCACGGGATCCATGTGAACACACGAAAACATATGATGCTTTTAATGATTCAGGATTTCCAGGAAGCCATTCTCCTTCTTTGACTAGAACTTCTTCAACAAATGTCTCAACGTCAAAATGGGTTAATCTCCTGCAATTTCACTAAAACTAATGTTGATAAGGAATTAAGCAAAACGAAAGAGAACTTTTATCGGGGAATTAGAAGCTATGAAACAGAACTGGAACTATAAGTACTAACCTATATCTGATCATGTCTGGAAAAATTAATACATCTCCATTTGATGTTTCAGTCCCATCATGCCCCTCACATATTGTTAAGCAAGTCTAGCAAATGAAAAGTCCAAAACAATTAGCCACAGTTAGCTTAATCTATATAATGAATAAATATCACTGAATACAAACGGCATTTTCACTGCATTGGTAGGTCATCTTTAAAAACAAAATCCACATATCGTGCAATTCATATAGAATTTAGTAAGAAAACTTCGTAAACGAATAAAAAGAAAAGAAAACTTAAATCAAACCACCCACCTCATACCCTAGGTTACATTTGGATTGATGAGAAGGAATGGAACAAAATGATACTAGATTTCTTTGTTTAGAATCTTTAGATAGTTTAAAGTATAATAAAAGTCATTCCATTTAAAGTATAACAAAGGTCATTCCATTCTGTTGCATTCCATCATATACTTTTCATTTACTTCCCCAAGTATGGGGTGAAAGCCCTTCCATTTCATCATTCAATCATAAAAATGATTTATTTGATGGTTTTGGAAGCCGGGGTATCCACTAGTCAAGAGTCAAAGGCTAATTCATCGGAGATACTGAGATCTATTTAACCATCAGAAACTCGGACTAGGGGATATATCATAAAAATAATCAAACAGAATGTTGACTAGATTCCATCCTGTTCCATTACTTTCAATCACACTTCATTCCATTCCAATCACACTTAGACATCGATAAATAGTCCTAGGCAAAAAAGGAACCAATCTATAAAGCAGCAAAAGATCCCAAAACTATTACATTGCCCCTTGGTAGAACAAAAAAGAACAACCTTTCTCAGTCTCCTTTTCTCACTAGCTACCAAAAAAGAATCATTTTTTTTTTTTAAAAAAAAAAGAGATTAAAAATACAAAACAAAAGACACCAAACCAAACCAAAAAAACGACGAGACAAAAACAAAAGCAAACAACCTCTTTCTTGATATGAGGCTTTCTGGCATTGATGGCGGCGTGGAGCAACCTTGGCAGGCGATCAAATTCAGCAGCCTCAATGCGCGGCGGCCACACGGCGGGGTTCTTGTAGCAGAGGAACACGTGGCGGCGGCAGAAGAAGTCCGAAGAAGAAGACGTGTCGCCGCTACCCATCATCGGCCAAACGCTAAAGTTCGAAGCTTTTTTGAAGAAGAAGAACGAGAATGACGGTAAGTGACTTAGTGTGGAAGTGATTGCACCTTGCAACTTGCGAGAGTGAACACTGTGAAGTGTGTGCAGTGTTTTTTTTTTTTTTTTTCATGTTTTGTTTTTTTAGAGGAGAGGCTGTGTTCCTGTGTGGTCAAGTGTACCGTGTTTACTGTGGAATCGTTTTTATTTTGTACATTGCTATTATGGAGTTTAATCTAAATCATTAAATTTAAATCTAAATCATTAATTGCCTGTTATATTTGCTGCTTAGGCGAGAAGGTGCCATTATTTTATGATTATGTTTGAATTATTTTAAAGTAAATGTTTTAGGAAAATAAGAAAGTTTAACTATTGATAAATAGGTTTTGATTAGTATCTTTTTAAAAAAAAAAGTTTTGATTAGTGTGTAATTTTAACTCATGTCATGTAGGAGAAACTTTTGTAATATAAAACACTATTATAAATTTTTAAGTTGTTTGTTTTATTTCACAAAATATGTAAATAGTGTTCACGTTCACTTTTTAGAAAATATATAGATCAAAAGATAAAATATTTAAATATGATAATTGTATAATAAAAAGAACAACTCAAAGGTAAATAACAATAAAATATATAATATCTCACTCATTAATTTATGAAGAATAAAGAGGATATTCATAATCATACCATTATTTTTTCTGACAAACCACATTTATTTCTTATGTGAGACAAAATTACTATAAATCGTAAAATCTTTTAAGCATTTAATGCAATTACTTAATTCCATTCTTAAAACTTGGACTTCAAATCACTAATTAAGATAAAATAATTTTTCATCTATTAATTTATATACCCAATAGTACTCATAATTTATAGCTAATATTGAAATGAATAAAAAATATAATTAATTGAGAATAACAATAGGATGAGATGAAAGATACATCTTTTATATTTTATAAATTTTTATGATAAAAATTTAGTACTTAAGTTTATCTTTGCAAAGAAAATAAGGAACCAAACCTTATCACATATTCACATTTTTCTTATATATAAACTTTTCATTTTTTTAACAATCAATCATGTATCAAAATATTTCAAATAAAAATACATAAAATGAACAATAATAGTTTTGCCTAGAGTGAAAAAAAAAAAACTAAGCTTATTTTTAGTTGTAAGTTTAACTTTATTAAATTATGCTTGAAGTACTATTGTGTAGGGGTATGGGGTTATAATAACCAAGGCTAAATAAATAAAAGAAAAAAAAAAAGAAAGAAAAGTTTAAATTTTCAAAAATTCTGTCGCAAAAAGCGTTAGCAACGTAATTAGTGATGTATTTAGCGACGGAAAATTTGGCGCGAGTAGCGCCACAGGTACTGCAATTTGGCGCGATTAGCGCCAGATTGGCGCGAGTAGCGCCACAGGTACTGAAATGTGGCGCGAGTAGCGCCATATTGGCGCGATTAGCGCCACAGATGCTGGAACTTGGCGCGAATAGCACCAAAAGTGGCGCGGTTCGCGCGGGAACTCCGACAGAGCCACTATAAAAGGGTCATTTTGCATTTTGGGCAAAAATCTTCCATTTCTTCTTCCTCTGGACGTGCTCCACCATTGATGGACCTTGAAAGCTTCATAATCCTTCATTCTTTGGCCAAAACCTTTAGCTCCCAACATGAAACTTGTAGGAAATCCTCCTCTAAGCTAGAATCATTCATCATTTTTCTCTAAAAACCATCAATCCGAGAGATCCAGTTCTCTAGGGAATTTCTCAAAACTGAGTTTTGGAAGGGATAGAAGGCGATTCAAGGACGCTAAAGCTTAGAGAAGTAATCCTCTAGCCTTCCTTGGCTGTTTAGAGGTAAGAAACTCAAGTTTTACCGATTGATTTGTGAAATTGTTCTTGGGATGAATAGTGACCCATTTGTGTTAGGACTGAAATTAGGCTGTGGTCCTTTAGAAAAGTATGCTCAAGAGGTTGTTCTGATAAATATTGAACTTTGAAACATGACTTTTGATGAATTTTGGTTTTGGCTCTGATATGTATATGAGTAGGAAGAGTGTTGATTAAGTGGAGGGTATTATGATAAATATGAGCCTAAGTGCTTTTACAAAAGTTGTTCAGAAGGCTAAATAAACGGTGAAAACGTGTTGGAATAACTGTTTCAGTCAAGTTGGATAATCATTGATATATGGTTTGGTTAGAGCATTGAAATGACTTATGCAGGGTCTTAGAGCGACTCTAGTATCTTTATTAGGCTGAGATGGATCCTGCTGAGGGTCTGTGAATCGCCTATAAGGTGGTTAGCTCTGATAACCCTAAGATAGAGAACAGTGAGATTTTAATGGAAAGGAATAACGTTTCCTTTCATTCTAACGGCTGAGGACCGTTATTGATTCATTGTTGTATGTTTTGTGTAGGACGTGATAGTGATATTACTGGTGGTTGTGACCACGAAGCTGGGAGAGCCGGTGTAGTGTTGAGAGCAGGTAAACTCTTTGTTCTTGGGAGTGTTTCCCTGTTTGCATTCCACCATACTCCGAGGGAGTTATGGGTATTGATATCATGATGCATGTATATTGAAATTATGTGTTACTGTTATATGGAAACACGTATATGATGAACTGAACACTGTGATAGTGTTGTATATGTGATTGATGAGTTATACATTGTGATAAATGTTAAGTGATTGATGAAATTCTCTGGCCAGTAGAATTAAATTTAATAGACCATATATATATAAGTCCTGATGTGAGATGTGCCCACATAGATGGATGAAGCCTCCTCAGGCAAAGAAAGAAAATCCTGATATGAGATGTGCCCATATAAATGGATGAAGCCTCCTCAGGCATGATTAGTAAGTCTTGATGTGAGATGTGCCCATATAAATGGATGAAGTCTTCTCAGGCATTGATATATATGTATTATGCTATGTACATGTGGTATTATGGTTTGATAACTGTGATGGCTAGCTTGTAATGCCAATTTTGATATTATATGCATGAAAGTGAACCAGGGGGAAGAGAGACCTCCAAGGACCTTGAGTTTACTGAGATTGTTATCTCACCCCTATTGGGGATCATGTTTTGCAGGTGATGCTCAGGGAGCGGCTGATAGATCCCAGGGCAAGAGGCCCAAGTAGAGGGATATGGTTCTGAGGGAACCCTAGGCATAGATTGAAGAGCATGTTGGCTCTATTTTTGCTTTATGCCTATGTTTTGTACCTAAGAGAAACATGTACAGTTTTGATAAATATACTTTGTATATTATGTGAATTCACCATATATGATGTACTTTGGGTGTTGTTAATAACAAGTGATGACGTCACTTTGTTTACTGCTTCCATTTTAATTATCTATGATAATTATTGCGCTTAACAACCATTAGTTAATGTTAATGAACCGGATGCATACGGATCGTTACAGGGGTCACTATTTATATTCTCAAACTCATTCTTATATCTTACATTCTTACATATTGAAGAAAGAAACTCATATTAAACTTAACTCAATCACATTGAATTCAAAGTTAAGCTAAGACAAGGCAAGTATTAGTTATCTTAGCTAATCTAATTATAAGAAAATTTACATTGATAAAGTTCAACACATAAAGTCAAATCACAAATTACATGAATATCTATAATCAATGTTATGGAAATCAACTCAATTGAGTTATTGGATCGGACCGATGAATTACTTATTGGGTCATTTAACATGATAATATATATATATATATATAACCAATAAAATATGATCAATTTATAGTTTATATTTCAATATTACATAATCATTTAGTAATAAATTATTTTGTTGGGTGTTATCGTTAAATTACTAAAGAAACTCTTGTTATTTTTTATGACTAAGTACAAAAGTTATCAAATGGTCGTGAACAGGTCTAGTGAAGATATACATAACACATCAATAAAATCATATCAAGATCAAGATAATAATTGTTATCAAAATAATTTTATGGGAGTATATTATATGTTGCATTTAATAATTAGCTATTAATGGTTTGACATGTTTTAGGAATTATAAAAAAAATCAATTAAATTTGTGTTTAAAATAATCGACCATGTCAAACTGGTCCGGATCATCGATTTTGACCAAATTCAGGTGGACCAAATTGGATTAATCCAAGTCAAATGTATTTTTGATCTGATAGCTCACCCGAATCGGTCAAGCCATTTGTTTCCAATCGAATTAGTTCAATCGGTTCAGCTAGTCCGATTTTCACAACTTATACCTATAACATTTTGTAGTGTATAGTAGTGTAATTCGCTTTTTTAACAGCAATATAAATTATAATAATTTTTTTACTATAATTCAAAATTATGACATGCTACAAATTAGTCAAACTCCTTACTATAAAACAACTATCTAAATATCCATTCTTACTTATAAATTCGATATTTTCAACTTGTAGTTAAAAGACTAATCTATTCAGAATATGAAAGTCATTACAAACTTTATATTTTTAATAAAGCATTTTTATGTATACAATCAGAATATTATTGGTTAAATATTCATATAGCTAAATATTCGATGTATCAATCAATTAAATTGGACATGTTACTCGTAAAAAATGGACATGTTGGTTTTAAACAATTATTAAATCTTAAGTGTGTGTTTAATTTTCAGTTGTACAATTACCTAATCTGTTTTACCTAAAAAAAGTACTTTATCTGTTAATCTAGGGAAAAAAAAATCTTCTGCATTTTTTCGTCTAAACTATAATTTGGATTTTTTTTAAAAAGTAATATGCACAAATTTCCTACGGAAGGTTGGGGGTTTGGTAACTTCATTATTTTATTTTTTGAAAGACGGAATCTGAAAAGCTATTGCTGGTTAATCTCTCCTTTAACAATTCATTTTTTTAAAAGGAAAATTAGGGTATTTGACTTTTAAATTTTTTTTTTCTACAAAAACTTTTAAAGCTAAAAAAAATTCTTTAAACATTGAAATTTAGTTGAGAATTCTTTTTGTTGAAGATTATTTAAGAAATTGACTGCTATTGTATTCTCAAATATGAAAATAAAACTACTACCGCATATTAACATGATTCTCTACTTAGCATTCCACACTTTTCGTGTTGTCAATTTATCTTTCTTAATTATTAACTTAGTTCCAAAATTATTTTAAATTATTTTAGTTAGTCCTTAAATTTTAAAATATTCAATTTGATTCTTAAGTTATTAAAAATGAATAAATTCAATCTCCAAATGTTTAAAAAATTTAATTTGATTCTTAAATTCTTAAAAATGAATAAATTTGATCCTCAAATTTTTAAAAATTTTATAATTAAATTAAATCATTTTCTCCTCGATCAGAATAGGTGAGTAAATTCCTTTCCTTAGAACCGTACTTGATAATTTTCCGACTCACAGCTCAACAGTAAATTCTTTTTTTAAATCAAATTGATTCACTTTTTAAAAATTTAAAGATCAAATTTGAACTTTTTAAAAAGTTGAAAACCAAATTGATTAATTTTTAAGAATGTGAAAACCAAATTAAACTTTTAAAAAATTTAAGGATCAAATTAAATAATTTAAAAACTAAATTGATAACTAAACCATTTATCTTTCAGGCTAAGCAAACAACAAGCTGTATTTTGACGAACATATTGAATTACATGGCATTAATTTAAATGAAATCACATTACATAGTAGCTGTTATATTGCAGCTGAATAATAAATTATGCAATAATAACTTCGTGTCTTTTGCCTAACAGACTTGAACACACAGTGTTATCGCTAACCAAAATCTCATGATTTTCCCTACCATAGTACCACTTAAACGTTGACGCTAACCCTAAAATTTTATATTATTATTTTTAAATTATAAATTTAAATATTCGCGTGTTTTTAAGAATTGTTCTCTTCGTTAACCCAATAACTCCTCTTACATGTTTAAGTTTCAAAAATACTCTATGGTCAAGGAACGTTAAAAAAAAAAGCGCAAGAACAATAATTTAAATTTGAGGCTAACCCTGCATTTTTTTTTATTGTTTGTTACTCCCAATAACCCAAAACGAGTTTAAAATTTTAACTCAATGTGCAAAATAAAGTAACAGATTAGAGACAAAATTCCTCAAACCACGCTAAAATGGCTCTAGCAACGTTACAACTTGGGAGTAACATCAGAGATCACAGAGAAAAAAATTTGGTCAATGAACTTTTTTTCTCCTTATTAGGACCAAATTAAAAAAAAAAAAAACGAAATTTGTATAGGAACAGAAAGCTTAATACCAACAATAAATCTAACTACTGGTTCAATTGCATGATGCATTTCCTAGACTACAAGGGTAACCAACTATTCACATATCAGAATCTTTTCCTTCAAATATAGTTCAAACTACCAGACTTAGTACCAACAAAAAGAAGAAAAAAAGATAGAGATTTTAATCCAACTACTGGTTCAATTTGCATGATACATTTCCTAGACTACAAGTGTAACCAACTACTCACATTAAACAATCTTTTCCTTCAAATATAGTTCAAACTACCAGACATGAAAGCTTAGTATCAACAGAAAAATACTAATAGATTTTAATCTTACTTATGGTTCAATTTACATTATACATTCCCAAATTTGTCACCAAACTATAAACACTACACAATCGTTCAAACAGACTACAATGACAAAATCTGATGAAATAAATTCCTCAACTACACAAATGTTTCTCTCACATTCAAGAGCTGCACAAACTGCTACACATTTCAAATTTCATACAGGGTTCTCACCAGGCAGATAAGAAGGAGAACCACCCTCAACCTGGTTCTTTTTCCTTTGGAAGATCCCACTAATATTAGGCAAGAGGGCTTTCTTTGAAACTGAAACCTTCTCCTTTTCAAACCTTTTCACCTCCACCGTTGTACGAGGAGGATTCTGCTTTTGAATCCTGTAGTGCTGAGGAGATGATTCTGTTGACACCTGTGTTTCAGCAAGAATTCGAGACGCAGCTTCTGCAGCTTTTTTCTGCTCCCTCTCGCGCCATCTTCGAAGCTCACTCTCCACTGCCCTTTTCGCTGCTTCAGCCATTTCAGCCTTTTTCAAAGCCTCCTGTGTTGCAGTCTTTATATCCTCAATCTCCTTTTGTGTTGTCTCCAACCTTTTGAGAGCCTCATTTTCACTAGCCTTCACAGCTTCAACCTGTGCCTTGGCAGCAGCCACTTTCATATCTGCTAATTTGTCAGACTCCTCAACTTTATGGCTTAGTGAGTCAAACTCCTCCTTTGAGATCGTAATCACAGCACCAGATTCAGATGTTGATGCACGTGCAGCAGTAGTCCTTTCAGTTAAAACCGTAATATGGTCAAGAGCACTTTTCTCAGCTGCTTTTGCTGCTGCTGCTTCTTCCAGCACCGCTTTAAGCTTTTTCTCTGCTTCTTCTAATGCAATCATGGTAACTTCAGCTTCCTTCTTCAATTCTGCTGTCCTGTTCTTCATATCTTCTGCTTCTCGCCTTGCATTTTCAGTTTCAGAAGTCAGCTGGCTAAGTGTCAAGATCATTTCCTCGGATGCACCTTTAACTTTAGATTCTCTTGCCATGCAGGCTTCAAGCTCAGACTTGCTTTTGCGGAGCTTGACATGCAAATTCCCAACAATGGATTCAGTCTCAGATTCTTTCACCTTCAATTCAGAATGTTCTCCTTTTACATTCTCCAGTTCCACCTTAAGAGATTCCACCAAGCTTTTAAGAGAGCTTTCCTCATCTGCTACTTTCTGCAAAGACTCCTTAGCATCGTCTAGCTCCAAAGTGATACTTTTCATGGAGTCCAAGTCCGATGTCCTTTTGTTTTCCATTTCCTTTTGCAGAGTCCCAATTTCAGTCATTGTCTCTGCCAGCTGCATTTCAAGATTCTTGGCAAGCTCGGGACTGAATTCCTTCTTTAAAGCAAGCAATTGCTTTTCAGATTGTTTCAAGGTAGCTTTATATGATTGTCTTAGAACATCTTTCTCAGCTAAAATCATTGTTTGCTGTTGTTGTGCTACAATAGAAGCAAGCTTTGCTTGCTCAATTGACTCCTTTACAGCTGAAATTTCTTTAGAAAGCTCAGATGCTCTTTCTGTGTTTTCCTTCAATGCATCTCCAGCTTCTGCTGCTTGCTTGAAAGCAGACTTTTTTGCGTCCAAGGATGAATCATACTCTTGCCGAGTCTTGCTCAGTGCTTGCTTTGCAGCATCAAGTTCTTTCATGACAGATGCATACCTTTTAACAGAAGCTTCTAACTCTTCCTTCCAAGCACCATTTGTTCCGTCAGGGACACCATACTTTTCTTCTGTAAGTTGTTTTGCCTGACTCTTTGCAGCTGATGTTGCCTCGATTGCTATCTCCCTAAAATCACTGATAACTTTCATCTTTTGTGTCAGATCCTCAACTGTTCTTTTAGCCCTTTCAAGCTCCAGAAGAGCTTGAGCCTTAGTAGTTTCAGCATTATTTATTTGTTCCCTTAACTTGCTCAGCTCTTTCTGGGCTACATGAAGTTGTGTCTCCTTGGCCAAAACTCTCTAGTAAAAGAACAAACTTGTAAATTGCAAAATGAAAAAGACAGTACAATCAAAGCTAACATTGAAAGAAGGAAATAGAAAATAATTATCTGATAACCCAATTTAGTGGTCAGAGGTTAGAGCAGCTTGTGTTACTAGAACAACTTAAGTGGTGTCCAATTAAAGTAGATATTCCTATCTATGGAATTCATTATCTAAAATGGTGGACATAGATTTACATAATGCTACATGGAAAGTGCAATGTTACCCTGAAGTACATTGAAACGTGTACCAATTCATCCATGCACAAGATATTTCCTCTTAAACAATGAACATCACATCATCTTGTATTTTAAAAATATCTAAACAAAACAAAGAATAACAATGTAGTTTTAATATCCTTCAACCATGAACATTGTTGAGAGTTGAGACACCCTGAAAATCTTGTTTCTTATTGCCATATGTTATATATGTGAATACAATTTTGTGTAAAAAAAAGACCATTTTAGGAACCTGATTTATCCTCCAAACTGTTTACATAGTCAAACTGATAATGATTATCACTAAAATAAAAGCTAAAATTGTTGAAAATGCTGTCAGAAGATTTAAAAATAATTAAAACTGAAAGGCTATTACTATCATGGTAAGATTTCCCATAAGATGCACAAGTTCTTCACTTTTCAGGGAAAAAAAGTGATGAGAAAAGGAGAAATTCAATACATCAACATCAACAGCACCTTTAATATAAGTTAATTGGGGTCGATGGTAGATGAACCAAATGATACAAGGAGAAGAAGAAATTCAATATGACATTATAATATTATTCTTGAAAAAGTAAAATGTTAGACCAATGAGTGAAGGATGACACCATGGAAAATGTTGAGAATATTTATGCTATCAGACTGCAGCATAACAAAATTTTGATGTGGCAGTGAGAGGAGGAGGAAATGAAATGTTCCAGGGAGTGTAAGGGCTTAGAAGAGAGTTAAGCATGAATTGAGTAAGGTTTTGGGGCCTTTGGTTTTAGAGGTTTTCTATAGGGTTCTATAACTTATTATGTTGAAGTTTTTCTATAGAGAGAAGGAGGGACTTGTATACAGAACCTTCTTCTGAAACTATACCATATTTTTATCCGTGAAGAGAAAATACCCAGAGTTATTTAATAAAATTCAGTCTGCATTTTCAAGTCCTATAATAAGCACACCAATTTTCACACTGGTATCAGAGTCAAGTGTCTCCCCGCATAACGGAAAGCAACTCAGGACAATATAAATAGTGTAACACTTTTATTAAGTTAAAAGGATAGGGGTGTAAGTGGGTCGGTTTGAGTTGGGTTTGGTCAACCCATGACCCAATCCAATCAAATTTGAACAGGTTGGTTTGGTCAGTTTTCTAAGAAGAAAATGAAACCCAACCCAACCCAACCTGTTTGGGTTGGGTCAACGGGTCAAAACATTTAATTTTGTCTATTCTTTTTTAAAATGTAATATTTTTTATAAGCTAATTTTTTTATTAAATGAATCATACACAACTTTTTTTTGTTAGAATTTTATTAAAAAGAAAATTTTGTGATATTGCCACACCTCACTGCACTTAATTGACTCCTATCTATGTATCTATTCATGGGAGATGGGAAATTAAGCATACCATATTCGAGATAAGGAGTTTCAATAAGCACAGTGAGTATGAGTTTCAAACACTTATTTTCTACCGAAACTAATGGGACCAATGTTGTTAAATCGCCGAGTTGACTCAGTATGTATTTAAAAAAAAAAAATTAGGTTTTCGTTTTCAAAATTGAAACCCATTTTCTTCAGTCTTCTCCGGCTTCTCGCAATCTTCTCCCTCTCGCCGTCGTTAGTCTTCTCCTTCTCGAGTTGAATCGCCGGTCCTCTCGTCGACCGTCCTTGTCACGCTCTCCGGTCTTCTCCATCTCCGGAGGTGCTCCATCTCCAGTTGCGCTCCCTCTCGAGTCTCCCAAAGGTAAGTTCTTCTCCATCTCCGGTCTTCTCCATCTCCAGTTGAGTGTTCTGTGTTGATTGTTAAGTGTGTTCTGTACTTCTGTGTTTTCTCCCGTTCCATCCGTGTTGAAGTAGACTCTTATATACGATTTACGT
Source organism: Glycine tomentella (assembly GCA_007407185.1). Classification (NCBI taxonomy): domain Eukaryota; kingdom Viridiplantae; phylum Streptophyta; class Magnoliopsida; order Fabales; family Fabaceae; genus Glycine; species Glycine tomentella. Next base: position 714,697 of record PYAF01004258.1, on the reverse strand, counting down.
TTCTACGATTTAGCTCATCCCACCGAGTCTACCTAGACTCTACGATTTAACAACTATGAATGGGACATTACAAGCCTACTCTTTGTAAATAGATTCGAAATATTTTTAGAAGCCAAAGTGGCTTCAATCAATTAAACCTTTGTCACTTTGATCCTGAAGGTTAAAGATATGTTGATGCTTATTCAATTTAGGTCGATAAGTATATGTAATCAATAGTCAATAGTATTTGATTTTTTAAAAATTTAAAAATATATATTATATATTACATATATTAATAATGATAATAATGTAATACAAATTAATGGGTTAACAGGCTGGGTCAGCAGGATCAGATATTAGAACCTGTGACCCAACCCAAAACTCAACGGGTTTGGTTGGTTCGGTTAGGGTCTGACCCAAACACAAAAATTACCCAACCCAAACTGTTTGGGTTGGTTTGGGTCAATTTGGGTTCGCTGGTGACCCGCACGGACGCACCCGCTTACACCCCTAAAACTGGATAACTATATGCTCCATCCAATGCATATTATTAATCCTTCATAATTTTTTCTTTTCTTTTTTATGTTTATGCTAGACCATGCAACTTTCAATATAGTCTTGCAACATGGGATTTGTGATTGAGAACAGATGCAAATATGAAAATGACAATTTACCTCAGCAGAATAAGGTTTTGCCTTCTTAAAGATAGGTTTTTCACCAGAGAAAGCACCTTCACCAAATAGAGAGACAGCATCTTTAACAGACTGAAAAGGTGGACTGGTGTCAATCTCTCCAACCTCAGGTTTTGGATTAGGAGACTCAATAGCACTTTGCCGGATTTTTGCTACCATTGTGTCTTACAATATTAAGTAGTTTGAAACCAACCTGTCATAAACAATAAGTTACAAGAGAGAAATTAAAATAAAAGTATTATCATCATCATAAATTAGTAAATTATAAATATCAAACTTAAAAAAAAACTCCATATTTCAAGAATCACCAGTCAAAACACACAGTAAGACCACTATGAAGCTAAAGAAACAACACTCCAGATACCAAAAATCTATTACAATGACTTTGTGGCAGACAAGGGATCATTATCCCACCAAGGGGAATAAAAATTTACTGCTGTGCAGTGTAACGAGACATGATAGAACCCTAAAACCAGTAATTCTACTGGTCTTAGGTACATTGAAACAGTAAGATTCTTTCTCAAAACTACTTTTGACCAATCAATAGCTTATTTTGGAATTTGGATTAATGTCCAACATCCTCCAAGATTCCAGAATACCCTTCAATTACATCAACTAAGAACCTACAAATACAACATAACCCTCACACAACAACACCCTCAATGCATAAGCATAAACCCACCAAAGAATTAAGTATATTGCAAAATTAACAATGCATGTATAAGAGTCCATTCACAAAACCCATTATCCACAATGAATTGAGAAGTTAAGGACCTTTCTGCAGTGCAAATAGGCTCCAAACACAATGCAAAAACTTCAGGCAACTCAAACTTGACATGCAAAATAATAGTACCAAAACACTTCAAATTCCACTCTATTCTTTTTCAAAGGGTTTTTCAGTCCAAACTACCCCCTTCAGAAGAAAAAGATCACCAGAAAAAGATAAAGAATATATATATATATATATATATATATATTAAAAAATATTGAATTTCTATTGTCCAAAATATGAACAGAAGTTTGTCCAGCCTACACGCCAGAGTGAAGAACACTGCAAATTTCAAGTCCCTCAAGTCGGTCAAAACGACCGGAAAACGACATAAAAACATAATCAAACGCCGCAAACAGAACATTAATTGAAACGACTACCAACGAAGCAAAAAAAGCAAAAAGAACGACAAAAACAAACGAAAACCGAAAGCAGCTCGCTCAGACAATTCCACAAAAACCCACCAACAAAACCCAAAACACTCCAAAACACAGAACCCCAAAACCATCAAAGGTTCCACCTTCACAAAATTTACAAAAAAAAAAAAAAAAAAAACACAGAAAACCAAAACCTCACCTTCTAAGGCTTCTTCACAGAGCTGACTCTGAAAAATCTTCAAAACGTTAAGAAAGCCTCCAATATTGAATCACTCTGGAGAGAGAAAAAGGTGTTAGAGAGAGAAAGTGATGGGTGGGTTTGAAAAATCCGAAAGCTGTTCGAGACAAATTTTATGTTTCAGCTGTAATCAAGTTCAAAGAGATGAGAAAGCCTCCCTTTGCGCAGTGTGTCGTATTCTTGTGCTTTTTTTTATCAAATGACTCCTTTGTCCTTTCAATACAATGATAATTACGTGTTGGCGTAGCTCTAGGGTTAGCCACGTCATCGATGGCACCGTCCAAGAAAGCACCCCCGGGTGACGACGACCCCAAATAGAAAAACGGAAGAGATGGTGAGAGAAAGAAATGTTAGACAGCAAAAAGGCAAATTCTTTCAATTTTTTGTTCGTTCCTTGTCTCTCTATGTTTGTCTCCAATAATTGAGAGAAAATTTATTGATGGTTAAAAAATAAGAAAGAACGAGAAATTAAACAAATAAAAACCCCGAGTTCTTACACATGTTAATTCTAAAAATAATTAACCACAATAATTATGACATCTGACTTGTACAAAAATTGTCAGAATTAATTTTCGATTCAATTACACTTTAACTTTTTTTTTTAAGTATATGTTCAACAAAAATGAATTTGGGTCTACTCACAATCTTAGCTTGTTTTGAAGTTATCAAAATTAGTCCAACTCGATAAATTAGGATGGACTAAGCTTTTAATTCAAGATCTGTAAAGAATCAGAGGTAATTTGGCTAAAATAATTTCCTATTTAGTCTAGTATTTTGTTATTATCTTTCTTATAAAATATGCATAAATTAATGAAAAAAATCAATATGATCCAATCCAACGAGCTAAATAAATCAAGTCGGGTCAATAAAACTATGAGCTATTTGAAAATTAGGCTGACTTAGTCTATTTTTCACGTCTTGGCTTATTATATATTGAGCCAAACAACCTATTTGATAGATCTAGCATGTATTAGTAAACGCAATACATTATGAATTTAATTTGTATATTACATGTGATATTTTAATAAAATAAGTTGTTCACGAGGGCAAAATTCTTACTGCAATCTCACATAATCTAATTAGATGGAAAGAGATTGAGTAGGACCAGTAATATTTTGATTGTATTGCGAAAGTAGACAAAATGAGCATTGGCTAGTTGGTGAACTGCTTGCTAACGTTTCTTTTATAGTTTATAGTTTATAGTTTTTTTGTATTCTTTTTGAATTGGGGATCCTTGGGTGAGGAAAGGCGAAAGCTTACATGATAGCATGATAAATACAATTCATACATCGTTTTCTGGTCTTTGATGGAGTTATTGTGGGGTTTGGATAGTGCCATATTGACCTACAATTGGATTTTATAGGACGTTGAACCCTATTGTATATTTACAGACACAGTTCCCTTATTATGGATTGTATCTTTCTCCATCTCGTTATCATGAGCGTGTCCTAAAAAAATAGTTACACTATGTCCCATGATTTTGTTATTATGATTTTTTCCTTTGCTTTCCTTTTTCGCTTAAATTATGTACAGCTCGAAAAATATGTAAAAAGAACAAGATCATCCCTTTTTTCTGCAGTAATCGTATTATCAATTTTTTTGCAAGCAAAAATTAATATTTGATAACTTGGAAATTATATGTAAAAGTGAAATTAAAAAAATAAAAGAAAATGAAATGTACATTTGAGATGATTTATTTTAAAGAAACTATTCAAAAGAAAAAGAAATCTCTCAAAATATTGATTTAAAAAGATTATTTCTTAAAATAGATGAATTAAATAATCAATTATTATATGTACAAGAAGTTGATTTAAGTAATATTTATTTATTTATTTATTTTAAAATAAATTTTTAAGTTTAAACACTGTATAAACAAATATATTTAAAAGTTAATTACACTATAGATATTTTTTACTTGAATAAGACCTCCTCTTGTAAAAAATATTTTTGAAATGATCTCTCTGAGCTATGCTAAATGTTTGAGATAAATTGTTGACTTAGACTGAGCTTTAGTGGGTGTTGAGTGAGTCATTGAGATCTTATGAGCTTCGTTGATGTTCCGGTAACACGTGAAAATGAGTGAATAGTTGTAAAAAAACATTTTAACACTAAAATTTGTAAATATTTTACTAATGTAACAATATATATCAAATGTTTACCTTATACATAACGAATTTGATAATACTGATATGGATTGAATTATCTGTACCTCTTGAGATCAGTAAGTTATCTATTTTAGTATAATGATAAAGTAACTTTTTTATTATTATTCATTACATATCTTAAGCACTTGTATTTGAAATGTTAACTTTAGTCAACACATTAAACTTTGGGCCAAAACATCTTATACCGGGATAACCCATCAAGTGGGTTTAGCAGTAAGCCCAATTCATACTATGAACTAAATAAAAACAAAATACGCTCCTATACTAAATTATAAAAATTGTAACACCTATGGTTTTCTGAATGTGTATTGTAAAATTGTACGTATATAATGTATTAATGTAGTATACTTAATAGAATTTTACAATTTAGATTACATGACTGGATAAACAAATCAGACTTAGACTATATTTTTAACTCGGACCAAATTCAGATCTAACAAAACCTAAGTCAGATATGACCTATTTTTACCCTAAATTATTTCTCTCCCAAATCGACCCCACAATACAATACAATACAATACACTTCCATGAGGTCAGTAAGAGCAACACGTAAAATTCAGAAGCGCACGTTGAGGCACCTAAATGGGGAAAAGAGTGGTGCAATATTGGCATTTGGCACAACACATGACCACTCATTGAGTTGTCAAATGGGTTGGGTTTAGTATAGCCATTAATTATGTGGTAACCTCATCACTCATCATAGATTCATAGTCGTCGTGCTGTTAATTCATGTCGTTGTGGTGGATTCAAGTACTCTTTTTCTCTTTTATTATTATTCCTGCAAAATTGTATAATGGATATAAAAAGAAAAAGAGATAGAAAAAAAAAATTCAGTGAATGATGTAATAAAAATGAGTTTATATAAAATGTAAAAAAAAATTCGTGAGAAACTCAAAGTTGTATCACAAATAAAGATACTGTGGTCTGTACTCTTTAGAGTGGATAAGTCTGAAAAAAGAATAATAAAATTTCCAAAAAGAATAATATAATAAAAATTATTTTACAACTTGTGGTAAAGCGGATAGTGTGGAGAGATGGAAGGCATTACTATTCTTTAGCGTTAATTGTGCAGAGATATAAGAGAAAGAAATTAGTAATAAAAAAGAGAGAAAGAAATTGAAATACTGTAGAAGTGGAAACAGAAATGTTAACAGCTGTAAAAAAAACAAAGTTAATAGCTGGTAGAAAAAAAATCAAAGCTTAATAAAGTGTTATTGAAGTACTTGTCAAATATAAGTTCTTCTCATTTAAGTATTTAAGTACAAAAATGTTTATATTATTATAAATAAGGTTAAATTTTTTATTGAAAAAAATGATATAAAAGTAATCGTAATACTACTAAACAGGGTGATAATGATATGATAGTACTGTTGACAGAAGCTTACTTAGAGATGACCTAAACACAAATAATTTGTGAATTTTTTTTTAAAATTAATAAGAAGTCGTATTCGTTTATAAAAGTACGGGTCTATTCATGAAAAAGTGTAATTACTAAAGATTGTATTCTTTCGTGAAAATGTGTCTTCTTGACTAGATGTGTTTTTTTTTTCTTCTTATTTTGATTTTTTTATAATTTTAAATTCATGATTCTGACTATTTTATTTCTAAAACAAGAAATTTAATTTTCTTATTTTTTAAATAAATAATTTTGTTTTTTCTATTAATTGATCATTCAAAATCAAATATTAATATTGATGTGACATATTAGTGTTATGATAAAATTTATGTAAATTATTTACATGACATTTATATTAAAAAATTAAAAATTAAAAATATTTTAATAAATATTCAACTCATGATTATTTATTCATAAATAAGACAATAAATCACTAAACATTTATTTTATTTAATTAACTATCTTAATATTATGTTCCATATGTCATTAATTTAGAGTTATTAATTTTTTTAATTATTAAAAATTATAAATTAAAAATATTTAATATATAAATCTTTTTAATTTAATTTTATATCATTTATATGTTTTTATTTTGAATAGTTTACATACTTTTATTTTTATTTTATCAAATTTTAATTAAATTTCATAAATTAATATGTAAATTATTTATATGATTTTTTAATTTGATTTTAATATAAAAATTATTTTTACTCTAATTATCTATATAAAATTATTTATAGACAGGAAAATAACAAATTTATTTTATTTAATTAATTATATTAATATTATTTTTTATGGAATATTAGTCAGAATTATTAATTTTTTTAAATTATCAAAATTTATAAATTAAAAAAATTAATATAGAAATATTTTTAATTTTATGTATATAATTAAATTAAAAATAATCAGTATATTAAAATTAATATATGAAAAATTTATATAAATAACTTGCATATTAATTTATGAAATTTAATTAAAAAATTGTAAAAATAAAAATATATAAACTATTTAAAATAAAAACTTATAAAATAATATAAAATAAAATTAAAAATTTATAAATCTTTTTTAAATTAAAAAGCTTGGTGTCTATATATCAATTTTTAATTTTGTAAATTGATTTTATTTGTGTACACTGGAGTTCTTTTCAGTTTCCAGCGTATCCATGTAAATTATTCCACGGTCACCGTCGCCAAATTTGAGACCCATGTTCGTTGGTAATGTCAATTTGTGTGTCTCTTCGATTGACTTTGCTACCATCATATAAAAATAATCCAGTAAACGATTGGATTGAAACACTTTGAAGAACGAAGATATACTTTAGACTATAGTTTTAAAAGCTGAATAGGTGACTTATCCGGTTAGGATATTGAGTGATTAAATTAATGGTCGAATTGGTGGATGACTCGTAAGATCCGGTTTATAATAAAATAATAGGAAATTTTTATACTTATTTTAAAATATTTAAGAAAAACATCACAAATTAATATAATTTCATAATATAGATAATTAGATATCAATATATTAAAAAAAATTATTGTCCAAGTTCAAACAAACAAGTATCAAAGATCACAAACATAAATAAATGATTAAAATATAACAATATCATTTGAAAGTGGTTGAATGGTCATATTTGTACACTAGGTGTTTGATCATATTTCTCAAACGAAATTTCAGCCCCCTCCAAACCTTCTCACTAGCGTATTTGACATTAAAAACCAGTTTGACAGAGAATTATACTAACATTTTTGCTCCATACCCAATCTAACACAAAGTCAGAAATCAAATCACATATATAATTGCTACCAGCTAGAGGGTGTGCGTGTGAGGAATCTGAGATGAAACGAAAAACCTTCGACTATTCTAGTGGGATGGACACTGCGCACAACGTCTCCACCCTCCTGTGCTTCCATCGAGAACTTGAAGCGAGAACGGGAGATTAGCCCAATTGTTACCGGCGCCGAACTGGCCAAAGACGAAGGTGTTAGGGCAGAAGATCTTGCCGTTGGACAAAGCGAGAACGAGAGATGACGAAGTTGTGGCCTATGAGAACTTGAACTGACGAATGGCTAAAGACGATGGAGAACTCTCAAGGTCGAAGACGAAGGCTGAAGTTGCGTTGCGTGCGAGTCTCAAGGTTTCTGAAAAACCTAAATCAAAACGACGTCATTTCGCTTCAGAGGAAAAAAATTGAATCGAATCGATTTGACAAGTCATCGGTTCGACCACAGACCTGACCGGGTGGTTCCGGGTGGATCCAGGCTGAAAGCACATCCGATCCAATAGCTTAACCAACCCGGTTCACGATCCGATCAGTCAGACTGGCCGGGTCGATTTGAATTTTTAAACATTGTTTCAAACCGTAGCTCCATTTAATAAGATATAATAATATAGCGTTTTAATTTTTTTCACATATTATAATAAATTCAAATTGAACTATTTTATAATTCTATTTTCTATTGTATTTTTAAAATAGGACGAAGATTAAGCTATTTCATAACTAGTTCTTATAAGAATCACTTCGTTGAATAACTTTTTATACATACCTTAACGTTTAATAGTCTAATAAATAATTCAATTAAAGTTTTAATTGAATAATTTAATTTTGCAATTAAATTAAAGTTTTATCGAATAATTTAAGTTTATTTATTTTTAAATTACTTTGTAAAATAGATTTTAAAATAAAAAAATAAAACCCCAATGGAGCACGTCTTGATCATGTCATTCCTGATGCATACGTCTTCTCATTTTTGGCCACTTTCTCAGCAGCCACCAAATTATGCAGCAATATCCTTTTAAAAAAAGGCACGATAACTCAATGGAAAATAAGTCAATTAAATACAAACTTTCAAATGTCAATGCCTTAGTATTGGCTACAAATACCAATGCAACTAATAGCAAAGAAAACCAAATTGTGTAGAACAAGACACACATATTTAGCATAGTTATTATGGGGAGGGTTGAGTACTCCCCATTGTTTGAGACAAGAAGGGGCAGAGGAAGGTTCATCTACAGGTCCTTTGCAATCTCATTATTTGTGGCCATATGCTTTATATGGCTTTACAGATTTAGCCACATAACAAAGGGTGAAGATGGAAACTGGGCATGGCTTGGTATGCTTGCTTCAGAGCTGTGGTTTGGCTTTTACTGGGTTCTTACTCAAGCCTTTAGATGGAACCTTGTGTTCAGACAACCCTTCAAAAACAGACTCTCTCAAAGGTACTGCTACCTACTTACTGTATATTTTTATTTCCTATCACTTTTTCCCCCCACATTTTTTCTTTAAATATTTCTGGCTATTATGAGGAGTGAGATTCTATGTTGGTCACTAAATACTCTAGACTCACTATTAGTAACATCAACATGAGATTTATCTTATGATAAAAGAAGCCAAGATGTATGAACTAACAAGGCTTGATTAATTAGTACATATAGCCGAATCCTTAAGTTAGAGTTATTTATGAAGAAATTTTTGTTGGAAGATGTTATAAAAAGCTATAAAAAAATTGTTTTACAAAGTACATGGATTAAAACATATTTTTCCTTTTTTTTGTCACATTTCTTGTTATAAACCATATATTATGCTTGTATTATATTAGTCTTATTTTCTGTTTTAGCTTTCATGCCTTGTAACATTTATTAGGGGTAATAGATGGGTATGATCGTATTAAAAAGTTCCAGAGTGATACATAATTGGAAAAAAAAATGTGTTTTGGAACAGATATGAGAAAAAGTTGCCAAGAGTGGACATATTTGTGTGCACAGCAGACCCAGATATTGAGCCAGCAATGATGGTGATTAACACAGTGCTATCTGTTATGGCTTATGACTATCCAACTGAGAAATTGAGTGTGTATCTCTCTGATGATGCTGGATCGCAAATCACGTTCTATGCTCTGCTAGAGGCTTCAAACTTTGCAAAACATTGGGTCCCATTCTGCAAGAGGTTCAAAGTGGAACCCAGGTCACCATCTGCATATTTTAAAAGCTTAGTCTCATCAGGTTACCCTACAGACCCAAGTCAAGCCAAAGAACTGGGAGCTATTAAGGTACTAAATTAGTGAATTATTGAACTATTCTATCTAAATTGTCGGGTAGTGTGGCCACTAGTCAATTGATAATATGTATGTCGTCTTATTTAGATATATACAATTTTTTCTTAAAAAAGAAAACATAAATTTTAATATGATCTCACAAAATTGTTATATGATAATTCTATAAAAATTTAACACATGAAGGGTGAAAATTCAACATGGAATGATCCATTTCTGGTGGCTACAGCCCACATTAATGCTTATATTTTACAGGGTTCATGATTTATAACTTATAAGATTTAACTAGCTTATAAACCTTTAATTAACTTTTCGTTCTGTGAAACATTCTTTAAATGGTCAATTTGTAAGTTAAAACATTTTTTAAATGATTTGACTTTGATTTAATATATTGAGATCGAAGGGTGCTCAATTGAAAAGATTAAACTGAAAGCCTTCAATTATTATTATTGTAAAAAGAAAATTCTAACTCTTTAACTAGATTTGTCCAACAATTGCTCGTACAAACTTTTAAAATTCATTTTCAATTATGTTTTTCTATTTACATGCATAAATTTAAACATATTGGTAAAGTAATTAGATAATTACCAAAATATATCAAACACTTTTTTTTTATTCTCTTTATAAATAACAACTTTTTCTTAGAATAATATTTTTTAGACAAAAAAATCTTAATTTAAACACGTAAAAGAGAGATAAAGAACAAAAGAGAAAGAAATATAAAATTATATTTGTGATGTGATAGAGATAAAGCAAAAAAAGTAAAACATAATACTGTTGCAAAAATTTGTTTTTTTTTTTTCTTGTATTATGGAGATTATTGTTCTCTTTGTTTCATGTTGTAGAAATTATACGATGAAATGGAAAAACGCATTGAAGATGCAACCAACTTTGGTGAGGTACCCAAAGAAGCACGTTTAAAGCATACGGGGTTTTCTCAGTGGGATTCATATTCTTCTCGACGTGACCATGACACAATTCTTCAAGTGAATTGCTTTCTTAACATGATCAATTCAATAAATTGCATTAGTTTTGACATTTGTCATAATCACACACACGCCCCATTGCTTGTTTACAATTGTATATATCTTGTTTTTCTTGCTAGATACTGCTTCATAAAAAGGACCATAATAATTCAAAAGATGTAGATGGGTTCGTTTTGCCAGCTCTGGTGTATTTGGCCCGTGAGAAGAGACCCCAATATTTCCACAACTTCAAAGCTGGAGCTATGAATTCATTGGTATATATTTTATATACAATTCTTTAATATCGTTAATTTATGTGGTAATAAATGATAGAATGTGATATAAAAGGAGAAATAAAGAAAAATAGGTGTTAATAGGAAATTTGAAGTGAGAAAGGATATTTAGGTATTATTACTCTTTTTACAAAAAAAGTTTATTCAAAATTAAAGTGCACATTCTATATATAGAGGTGTTAGATTATTCATTGTTGGAGTATAAGTGTAGTTTCACATCATATAAGAATGAAAAAATTGAATATTATATTAGTGAAGATAAGGTCTATAAACTTAAGGTTTAAGGTTTTGTGTTAAAGTATAGTGTCAAGTTTACTTATGTGTGGTTGTTCGTATCCATTGGTGTAAATCTCTCCAACAAATATATGTGGTTTCCTTGGTAGGAAAAAGGGATAGAGGTCACAAATTCAAATCTTCCGCTAAAAACTAACCATTAATATTTCTCTATAAAAAATATAGATTTATCCAATCCTGTTATGATTATTTACGTGAGTAGTATGAGAAATGTAAATTGCAACAATTACTCACATTTCTTTCTTTGGTTTGAATGCATGTAGTTAAGGGTCTCTTCGAATATCAGCAATGGGAAAATAATTCTAAATGTAGACTGTGACATGTACTCAAACAACTCCCAATCAGTGAGAGATGCTCTCTGCTTTTTCATGGATGAAGAGAAAGGACAAGAAATTGCCTATGTGCAGTTTCCTCAGACTTTTGAGAATGCCACTAAGAATGATTTATATGGGGGTGGTCTAATATCAATATTTGAGGTGAGTAATTTGTAGAGTAATTAAGATGGTTCAGTGCAAATTTTTATTGTGATTACTTCACTTCGTATAATATCAATATGCTATTATCATTGATAGTAATAATTAATGTATAATTTTGTATGTAAATGAAGGTGGAGTTCCCTGGGTTGGATGGTTATGGCGGTCCCTTGTATGCAGGAACTGGTTGCTTTCACAAGAGAGAGTCTCTTTGTGGGATGAAATTCAGTGATCAATATAGCAATGACTGGAATAGTGAAGATGATCAGTTTAAAGAAGCAAACCTGCAAGAACTAGAACAACAATCAAAGGTTATTGCAAGCTGCAACTATGAGGAAAACACACTGTGGGGAAAAGAGGTGCCTCTCCCTTTCTCTCTCACACACGTTTTTTTTTCTGCGCATATGATTGTGAAGGAGTATCCAAGTGGTTCACCAGGATTTTTAAACTCCTCTCACACACTTCTCATAATGATGGTATGTAAGAGTAATGCTAAGACTAATTTAGTTATATAATGTTGTTTTAAATTGTAGATGGGTTTAAAATATGGGTGTCCAGTGGAGGATGTGATAACAGGATTGTCTATACAGTGCCAAGGATGGAAATCAGTGTACTACAACCCACCAAGGAAGGCTTTCTTAGGTTTAGCTCCAACTACCTTGCCTCAAACACTTGTTCAGCACAAGAGATGGTCTGAAGGAGACTTGCAAATTTTGCTTTCTAAATACAGCCCTGCATGGTATGGTTTTGGAAGGATCAATTTTGGACTCCAAATGGGATATAGTGTTTATTGCTTATGGGCACCTAATTGTTTAGCAACACTATACTATTCTATCATCCCTTCACTGTACCTCCTTAAAGGCATTCCCTTGTTTCCGAAGGTAACAAAACAATCCCTTTCATAAGTGCTTAATCTTAATTTAATAAATGGACCCTCCCCCTCGTAATCTGTTGGTTGGTTTTTGTTTCAGGAGAAAGAAAACTTTTAGAAAAAGAAAGTAGTAGAAAATGGAATGTAAAAGTATATTTTAGAATTGCATAAGCATATATTTTTCTTGAATGAAACTCATATTTAAATATATTGAGATAACTAAATAAAAAATAACATTCCTTAATTTTAGGAGATGTTATTGATAAAATTTGAATATAAAAATCAGAAATTAACTTATCCGCAACAGTGACCTATTAAATTTGACTTATTCAAATTTGACAAGGCACGATCTCAACTTAAACTTAATAAACTCAGCTAGTCATTACAATTATTTTTTTTCTTTTTGGTGCTTGTTTTATTTTACTCTTTATTTACATATATTAATTTTGTTTTATTTTTTTCACTTTGGGATTTCAAGTGTTGTGGATTTGTAATGAGATGTTCATAATATTGGTCTTTAGGGAACAGAAAACAAAATCAAAGTGGAAAAACATGTTAGGATTATTATTAGTATGTGCATGCATCATTATTCTACATATATAAATTTGTGATTATGCATGTAACTTTTCTAAGCAAATAAATAGTTATTATTGAGCATACATGTGTTTAATTGATTCTTGGTGGATTTATCAGATATCAAGTCCATGGTTCATACCTTTTGCATATGTCATTGTTGGGGAAACTACTTATAGTTTGTTGGAGTTTTTCTTCTGTGGGGGCACATTTCAAGGTTGGTGGAATGACCAACGAATATGGCTATACAAAAGAACAAGCTCTTACCTATTTGCCTGCATCGACACCATCTTGAAGCTTTTTGGGTTCTCAGAATCAACTTTTACAATCACAACTAAGGTTACTGAAGAAGATGCTTCCAAACGCCATGAGAAAGAAATAATGGAGTTTGGAACCTCCTCTCCAATGCTCACTGTATTAGCCACTCTTGCATTGCTCAATTTATTTTGTTTTCTTAGTGTATTGAAGGATGCAATCCTAGGTGAAGGTGACATTGGAGCTTATGAGACAATGGGGTTGCAAGTTCTATTGTGTGGTTTTCTTGTTTTCATCAATTTGCCTATATACCAAGGACTTTTCTTAAGGAAGGACAATGGAAGATTGCCTAGCTCTATTTCCATCAAATCAATAGTGTTTGCTCTAGGAGCATTCATATCCTTCATCTTTACATGACCACACAATAAAGTATGTTTATTAGCACATTATTTAGTTTTACCCTTGCCCACACTTCAGAGTTTTGTGAGAAGAAATTCATACTTACGGTAAAACATTAGTTTAAAATCTTCAGAATGGAACGCGAATCCACATTGAATATAATTAATTATGTATGGCATCAATTTAAATAATGTTATTAGTTGATTTTATCAAGTTTATTTAAATTTTTGTGATAAAGTAATTTTTACAAGGAAGCTTACTCGCATAATCAGAATTCAGAAGAAGAAAAAAACTTACTTGCATGAAGAATGGTGAATGCCTAAAAAAATGAAGAATGATTAAGGGAGTTATTTTTTTCTAAAAGAGTATTTGAAATTGAATATTAAACAATTGCCATATAAAAATAAAAAAATAATAATAATTATTATTAATAATACTATTATTAAATGCAACTAATATAATAATAATAATTATTATTATTTATTTTTGTCCTTTAAGGAATAAAAAAAAGAGTCAACAAAAGGAAGAATGGATTTGGAAAAATAAATTAGGAAAAAAGGAAATATAGAATATGCTATATGATTACTTAGGTATAAATGGGACTTTAGTTTCCCATCTAATCAAATAACTTATGCTATATTTACTTTTTCCCTAATTTTTTTTTTCAAATCCATTCTTCTTTTACTTTTATTGACTTTATTTGTTTATTAAAGGACAAACTTAAAAAGTATAATAATTATAATAATTACATTTAATAATAGTAATAATTATT
>PYAF01004258.1:677739-700037 GCA_007407185.1 Glycine tomentella | reverse complement strand
TTATTTTTGTATTGATCTATCTCAAACAAAAGCTCTTATACGTAAATATAGATGATTTTCTTTTGTATTGATATATCTTTACCAACTTAAATACCTATATGTTATTTTTATCATTTTCAAAAAAAAAATTATTTTTCAGATTACTTTTTTGAGTTGGCTTTCTACTATATATATATATATGTGTGTGTGTGTAAATATTAGATATAAGAATACATATATGTGAAAATTCAATTTTATAATTTTTTACATGGATAATCTTCAAAATGTTATCACATGATTTAACGGAGTTATGTGTGTGTGTGTTTTTTTTTTGTTTCACTTATTTTTTTAGAAGAACAAGTTATAACTTTGATTATCCTAAATCCACCTAAAATGAAACATGTTAAAATATCTTTTATAAAAAAATAAAATTAAAATGAGTGTACATTAGCAATATTGATCATTAAGGTGTTTTTCTTAACTTTTATAGTTTTAAATTTAAAATTTAAAATAAATTTTTTACATATTTGGTAAAAAAATTCTTCAAAAATTACTTTAAAATTAATATACAAAAGAACTTGAAAATAAATAAAAATTATTTGGTAGTTTAACTTAATAAAAAGTTTGATTCAATTAAGGAATATTAAAAAAAAAGAGTCAAATGTCACCTTAAAAATTATTGATAATTTTTTATTTTAATTTAAAATAAATTATCCAATAAAAAGTGGGGAGGGGGGCGGGGAAGAGGAGTGGGTAGAAAAATTATTATTTTTTTGTTTGATAAATTAATAAGGTGTTTAATTTTTTTAAAAAAATTTAAAATATATTTTGTCTAATTTGTCATTTGAGAAAAAAATGAAAAACAAATAAATATTACTAGTGTATCTAATACACAAATTGATCATTTGTGTACTAGTATACAAGGATATAAAGAGAATAACAATTAAAACAAGCCTAAAAACAGTCTTTCTTTGTCACTACTTTTTCATGTATTAAACCCTATGTGTACCCTCTTCATCTAAATCTCATGACTATTATGTATTTACCCTATCATGATCCAAACCATTTCCTTTACCCATCCATAGAAACCCCTTACTTTTTCCATCCATTTTTTTCCTTATTTACCTAATGAGTGTGGTTCAGTTCACAACACATGAACACGGGGAAGACTTGAATTCGGTTCTCATATAACACATCTTTGAAAATGAGTGAAGACTTTTAAGTGTGACAAAACTTTGATTGAATATTAGTTTCATAGTCAGTTTAAAAGATTGAAGGTTGTAGGAATACCTCAAAGTCTTATAAAAAGATCAAAGGCCTTAACTATAATGGTTAAAAAAAACTCACTTCCTTTATTTTTCTCTCTGCCAACTCAATATTCTACCAATTTATCATTTTATTCATCCTAGAATAAACTCTCCAAACCTCAAGCCATTTGCTAGCTAAGTATTCAATTGATCCTTTGGACCCTATGAACAATTTTTGTCATAAAAGATTATTATTTTTTGTATAGTTCGTAGGTATCCTTCACTGGAGGCAATCTTGTTCATGCCAAGTTGGACACTATGAGTGGAAAATCTCTTTCTTTGAGTGTTTAACGTAGCTACATGTCAAGTACTCAAACTCAAGATCATTTATTAAGCTGGAACAACCTCACACTAGTTGATCCACATATTTGGTGATTCATAAGAGAGAATTGACTAGAGACTATAGAACTTACTACGCATTAAATTTCAATTGCTAATCTTATAATTGGAAATTCAATAACATTATTGTCTCCTCAGAGCAAAAGTAGCAATTTTAACTATTAATATTTAATCAGCAAAATAGAGAGAGAGAGAGAGAGAGAGAGAGAGAGAGAGAGAATAGAATATAAAAGGTCTGCACATCTTAAAACAACAAAAATAACTTCACTCTAGAAGTTATGAGATGTCATCAAACTTGACTATTGTATAAAAGCTAGCTAAGAGGAAAAAAATAAAGGGAGACATACTTGAAGATTTACAATGAAAACTTTACCTCTAGCATAAAGTGGTTTTCAAAACAAAACATTTTCAAAATATATCAAAAATTGAATATGCATGCATGGCTCATATTTATATTCCCTTTAAAGGCATCATATATGCTTTCAAATTTATTTATCAAGTTGGTTTAAATGCATCTCTAGAATAATTTGGCCATTTAGTGATTATAAACTAAACCATATAAATACATCAAAATAAATTCCATTTTTTTTTGTAAAACTTCCATCCAAAGTAATAAGATACCTATTGCATTTAACCACTCATGCTATAATTGTTGGAATGATATATATAATTATGTTAAAAAGGGTTCAAGCTTAGGGACTATTCATTTTGGAAGAGACTAAAAAAAACTTGTAGATCCCTTTCATTTACCACTCTAATTCAAGAAGTTAGTTTATGAGTACACTTAGAAATTATTAGAGCACTAAAGTTTTTGCCTCAAAACTTGAGCCAATGTCTTAAAATTTGGTCTCAAGACCTAATTCAATCTCACAAAACCTGTTTGTAAGGTAAGGATTGAGGATATTCTAAACTTTATAAGGACTACATTAGGCATGTCTCTAGTCAACGTAGGGTGTCTCATTCAAACCCCCTAAGAGCCAATGTTTCAATGACTTTCTAACATATTGTTTGATGCCTAAGGCTATGGGTATGGAGCATGTAAGCAAGGAAATGTAGGTAGCCTAATAACAGATCTAGGATAGACTATAATATCATTTTAAAATTTGGATTTATAGCCTCACTCAACCCCCACAAACTGAGTTGAAATGTGAAGATTGCTCAAGCTTTATAATAACAATATTGGTCATATCTTTAGTCTATGTAGGGTATCAATCCCTTGAGAGTTGATGTATTGACGATTATACTCTACAATACCTCACTCAACATTTCTAGTTGTCAACCCCTATGTATATATCCTTTTTCAAACCATTGATAACTAATTCTAATAAGTTGTAATTAAGACAGGTTAGAGTTGATCACAGTTAAGGAGACTTTTCAACATAATGCCTATATGGCTATATGGTGTTGTTAGAAATAAAGAGTTGTTCACTCATTTAATTTAATAATAAACAATTTAACTCTTACAACTGTGAACAAATACATAAGGAGAGAGAAATAGACATATAGATAACAAAGTACTGAAAAAAATAGATGAGAAAGAAAAATTAAAACAAAATTATTATAATGATAAGAAAGAAAATTCACATCATTACCTTGTCCTCCAAACATAACACTATATTTGTCTATATGCAATGCTTCTTAGAAGGATTTATTTCCTTTGGAGGCAATGCATCCTACAATACTATTGTTGTAGTTGACCATAGTCATGATCTTTCAATAACTCATCATTTTCCTATTCATGGAGCTCAAACAATTCCAAACAAAGTTAGCCTGAGACATGTGTTAGCATTGTCTTTAAGGACTTATCTGCATAGTGATCAAGTCTTTCAAGATATAACAAGCGCATCCCAACATGATTGGGGGAACAAAACTAGAAAGCAAGATTTATTTTACATATGAACTCAATAAATAAGAAAATGTGTAAACAAAAAAAAAATGTCGGAGAAAATAAGTCTCAAAGTATTGTTCAAGAATATGTATTTATAGAGAAAAAATAGAGACACCAAGCCAAAATAATAAGGTGAGACCAAGTTAAAAGAAATATCTACTTTTGATAAGCAACATCCCAACATGGTTGGTGGCAAAAAATAAAAAACAAGATTTATTCTTGATATGAACTCTGAAACTCATAGTTTAAAAGGCAAAAACAAAAAAATATGAGAGAAACCGAGTCTTCAAAAAAATTTCAAGAATAAATATTTATAAAGAAAAATAATGTGAGACTAAGTCAACGTGATAAGGTGAGTCTAAGGGTCAAAATAAATATCTATTTTAATTAGCACTAAATTAATTTCAATTTTTTAAAATTAATTATGAGAAAGTCATTGACTTGTTTAAATTAACCGTTTGAAATATTCAATCAAAATAAACATATATTTTTATAAGCACTAAATTAACATTTTGAAATATCCAATAAAAAAACAACTATACAAGGTCATTAACTTGTTTAAAGTCTCAAGGTAATTTTTAAACTATGTGTTCTATATCTCCTTAAAAAATTTACATGATAGAGAAATTTATACTTGATATGAACTCAGGAACTTAAAGTGAGTCTTAGAATTTTTTTTCAAGAATATATATTTATAAAGGAAAAGATACTATGAGACCAAATCAAAAAGATAAGGTGCGTCCAAGTAAAAATAAATATTTATTTTTGATAAGCACTAAATTATTTTTAAATTAATCATGAGAAAGTCATTGGCTTGTTTAAATTAACCTTTGAAATATTCAATAAAAATAAAATCTATTTTTGATAAGCACTAAATTAACCTTTTAAAATATATAATCAAAAAACAACACAAACAAGGTCAATTGACTTGTTTAAAGTCTCAAGGTAATTCTTAGTGGTATATGTTGTACATTTCTTTGAAATTTTTACCAGGTAGCACAAATTGTTCTTGATATGAACTCAAGAACTTATGGAGAAAAACAAAAAACAAATGAGAGAAAGTGAGTCCTAAAAAACCTTTTCAAGAATAGATATTTATAAAGAAAATAGTGTGAGACCAAATCAAAATGATAAAGTGAGTTTAAGTAAAAATAAATATATATTTTTCATAGCACTGAATTAATTAATTTTTTTTAAAATTAATTATGAGAAAGTCATTGACTTGAATAAATAAGCCTTTTAAAATATTCAATCAAAATGTATTTTTTTTACAAGCACTAAAATAACCTTTTGAAATATGCAATCAAAATATACAACACGCACAAGTTCATTGACTTCTTTAAAGTCTCAAGGTAATTCTTAATGATATATGTTGTATATTTCTTTGAAATTTTGACACGATAACAATAATTTTTCCAGATATGAACTCATAAACTTATATAGAAAAAACAAAAACAAAAATGTGGGTGAAAGTGAGTCTTAGAAAAATTTTTCAAAAATAAATATTTTTAAAGAAAATAGTTTGAGACAAGTCAAAATGATAAGGTGAGTCCGAGTCAAAATAAATATATTTTTTATAAGCACTAAATTATTATTTTTTAAAAAAATTAAATTAATTATAAGGAGTTCATTCATGTGTAAATTAACCTTTTGAAATAATCAATCAAAATAGGTATCTATTTTTTCTATAAGAACTAAATTAATATTTTATAAATAAGATAGTAAGAGACCAAGTCAAAATGATAAGATGAGTCAAAGTCAAAATAAATATATACTGTTGATAAGCATTAAATTAATTTCAAAAAGATTTTTTTAATTAATTATAAGAATGTAAATGACTATTTTATTTTGTTATAGACTATAAATATTTCCTACCAAAGACAATCCATTGACTTTTTTTTACAATAACATGTTGAAATATTCAATCAAAATAAATATTTATTTTTGATAAACACTAAATTAACCTTTTGAAATATACAATAAAAATATACCACACATACAAAGTTATTGACTTGTTTAAACTCTCAAGATAATTCTTAATGGTATGCATTATATATTTCCTTAAAACTTTTACCCGATAAAAATTATTTTACTCATAAAATAAATGAGAATTTAGTTTCCCATCTAACCAAACATCTTATTATATATTTTCTTTTTTCAAATTTATTTTCTAAATCCATTGTTCTCTTCCTCTCATTGAGTTTTTCCCCCTTATTCATTGATGGACAAAATGACAAAGTATAATATTTATATTAATTATATATTATTATAAGGTAATTGTTTAAAAATTAATTCCAATGATTTTTTTTGAATAGTTAGCTCACTTGATCTTCCTTCACCAATTGTCAAAACATAACCTCTAAATTAATTAAGCTTTATTCTTTTTTTGAAGGAACTAACCTTTATTCGTAGTTAACCAAAAAGTTAGTTAAATTTTGATGCATGCTTTAGTTAGAAATTACCTTGAAATGCAAACATAATGTGAAAAATTAGTTTTTTTTTTTTTTTTTTTTTTTATCTATGGGAATCAAAGATAATGTTAGAGAATTTACAATAATTTACATAACTTGTTCAACCAACTAGGTAGAAATTAAATTTAATTGTTTAACAAATGAGATTTTACTTTTTCATCTAATCAAACGCCTTATTTTATATTTCCATTTTTTCTAATCCATTCTCCTTTAGTTCCGGTTGATTTTTCCCCTTCTTCTTCATTAAGGGACAAAACAACAAAATATAATATTATTTTATTTATATTTAATTATTATCATAAGATAATTTTACTCTCATTAACATTTTCTTTTCTTCTTCATTAAGAGACAAAATGATAAATTATAATATTTATTTTAATTTTATTTATTTATTTATTTTTATCACAAGGTAATTGTATTTTTTTTTTGTATAGATTATAAGCTAATTGTTTGAAAATGATTTCAAATACTTTTTTCAAAAAGTTAACAAATTTGGTTGCTCATAAACTAGCTAGAGCGACAAATTCTTTTGCTGGTCACTAACTCATTGTAACAATGCTACTATTTCTGATTGTATTGTTGATCCAGTTGTTCGTGAAATAATATAAGTATGTTCTTATAAAAAATATCATCTTTCAAAAATGATGCAAAGATAACTTCTAAATCGACTAACCTTTATCCTTTATAACTAAAAATTAGGGAAAGTTAATGCTTCTGTTAGAAATTACGTACATTTCCATGTGAACACCATGTGAAAAATTGAGTTGAATTGTAAAACAATTGGGAATTTTGTTTCCCATTTAACCAAACATTTTATTCTACATTTCCTTTTTTTTCTCATTTTTTTTCTTTTACTTTTGTTGAATTTTCTTTCTTCTTCATTAATTAAGGGACAAAATGACAAAGTACAATAATTACATATATTGCTGATGATGTTGTTATTTTTATCGTTATAATTTTTTTAAAGTAATTATTTAAAAAGATTATTTCAAATGTTTTTCCGAAGAGATTACTTGATCATCGATCATTCACCAATGAAAGAAAAGTAACTTGTAAATTAAGTAAACATTATCCTTAATTAACTACAAATTTGTGTATATTTCATGCTTCTATTAGGAATTAGTACATTGAATGTAAACATGAAGTAGAAAAATGATTTTAATGGAAGCATGGGAATTTAATTTTACATCTATTCAAATAGCTTATTCTATATTGTCTTTTTTTTTTTTCCTTTCAATTTATTTCCCAAATTCGTTCTTCTTTTACTCTGTAACGAAAAAATATACGACATTACATGAACTTATTAGAATAACAAGTTTTTATATGGACTAAAAAAATTGTATTTCATTGAGAACAAAATGTTGATGAAGCCCTAATTTTGTTTTTGTTTTATTTTTTAAAATATTTATTTAAAACAATTATTGCCAGAGATATTAAAATTTTCAGTGTCATTTTGCTGTGAATTAGAACTAATGTTTTTTAAGATGAATTTATTTTATTTGTTTATATATATATATATATATATATATATATATATAAGACAGTTTTTGAAATATTTAATATTTTAATGGTCATGCATTATCACCCAATCACACCGGCGGATCTACATCATAATTAGGGTGGGCGATGCACCCCCTCATTTTAATAAAATTATTAGTATTTGTCCTAAAATATTATATTTTACATCCCATAATTTTATATTTTGCACCCTCTAATTTTATGTATTTGAACTTTCTTACCAGTTCACATATAAGAGTAAGTAAATATATCATCTTATTTTAATAAAATATAAAAAATATCATATTTTGCACCCCATAATTTTATATCCTATATAATAATGATAATTATCAATTTTTATTTTTTAAATAAATTGTCCCTACTGGTCCAGGGTCCTAGATCCGCCACTGTCCAATTATAATTCGTTATTAATATATTTTTAAAAATAATTATTATATAAGTCAACGAATTATTATATACAATATATTGTAATTGAATAATGATATTTTTTTTTTATATTTTTAGTGTATAACTAATTTTTCAATATTTAATTGAAATTTGAAAATTTAAATTTTAATAAAAATATGTTAGTTAAAAATTGAAGTTACTAAGTCAGCCTATCAAATTAAATTTTTTTAGTCCACTAAGGTTATCTTGGTGGAAGGTTTGGGTAGTTAGTATGGATTTCAGGTTCAAATTTGATTACTGCCACTGACTGTATATAAAAAAATAAAAATGTTACCCTATTTTGTGTAATGATTATCGAGATAAATTACTGATTAAATGATTTTATTATAATCATATAAATTTATAAACTAATGATAACTTTGAACACGCTATATCTTAAAAATCATTAACTTTGAAGTCATAACGCAAGTGTTCTACTTGCCTTACGTATAGCAGCCGCCATGTCCAATTGTCCACACATTATGCAGATGTTTCAACTAGTAAAAATACTTTTGATGTTGATTTTAATGCAATTTATTATTATTATTAATGTTTGGAGTTTATAAAAGGATAAGCCAATATCTAAGTCATTAGATTAATTCGAGTTGGACCCCAACATAAAAAATTAAGAGTCAATTTAATTAATTAGGATTTATAAACCAACCTTTTTTATATTGGAACCTTTCCTCACCCTTAACCAATTGAACGTTTAGGCACCGCACTGTTCAGAATATTCAGTTTTCAATTAGCTGGTGCAAGCAAAGGGATTCCTTTTTTATTTCCCTTAATTTTTTATTTTAAATAATATCTTATCATATAGCCTTTGACGCATATATAGCACTTATATTCCAACATTACGTAACAAAATTGAGTTTGGATTTTTATAAAGTGTCTAGTTCAAGTCAAGTATAGTAGATAAAAAGAGTGGAAAATTTTGTTAAAAATAATCGGTCAGATTTTGATTTTCTGTGAAAATCAATGACAAATAAAATTGGTGAATATTTTTTTCTTATATATTAAAAAATATAACACAAATAATATATAAATTCATGAAAGTGAATTAAATAGAAAATAAAAACTTAAATATATGTCACATATCACATTTATTAGGTGATCAATCTCTACAGGACATTATCTCATTTTTTTTAAAGATTTCTTTTATTTTAAATTAAAAATAACTTAATTAATTGTTACATAGAAATTAGTCGAGACTATTTAATGAGTAAGTGATGATGGAAAATTACCTTTAACATGACAGGACACAATCGTGTAAAATAGAAACTCTGCATTTAGCCACCATAACAAAATGACAAATTGCGGGGTGTATTTATCTATGGTGGAATACAAGAATAAACAATAATGAAGAAAAAATAGTAGGCAATAGAATAGATGGCAGAGGAAGAGTCTTATCCATTGTTTGAGACAAGGAGGGCCAAAGGAAGGATCATTTACACAATCTTCTCTTTGTCACTGTTTGTGGGCATTTTGTTCATCTGGGTTTACAGAGTAAGTCACATACCCAGAGAAGGTGAAGATGGGAAATGGGCTTGGATTGGTTTGCTTTGTGCTGAACTATGGTTTGGTCTTTATTGGCTCCTCAGACACCCCTTCAGATGGAACCCTGTGTTCAGGGAACCTTTCAGACACAGACTCTCTCAAAGGTACCACACTCATCATCATCATGCCATAACACTATTGATTATTGTTGAGATTCATTCACTTGTGGTAAAGCTTGGTTTAATTAATCTAAACCTTCAAACATATGCATGCTAAATTAAATAGTAAGTGATTTGTTACATATTTAAAAGCAATTTTAATGCAAGATCTTGAGTAAGGAACTTGAGTCAAGATCTGGTCTTCACTAGATCTTCTGGTAAAGGAGATAGAGAGATCTCCCAACATGGAGAATAAATTCTTGTAAAAAAAACCCTTAAGATCTGCACATTGTTTAAAAAAGAATAAATTTTTTTCTCTTTCTCTTTTCCTAAGATCTCAAAATGAGATCTACAATTAAATAACAAAATGAGAGGGGTCTTGAGAAATCTTCAATCCTATGTGACACTATGGAGTATACTAAAAAATGGTTTAAGATCCCAATTTAATATCTATGTGTATATTTTAAAAGGGATATTTTCATTAAAATAAAAATATATCATTGTATTAATCTCTCAAAGTGTATAATATTATTATATTAGTCTCTAAAATAAAATTAAGAAAATTTCAAATAAATTTCTGAAAATACAATTCATCAATCACATTAATCTAAAATTCAAAAAATAATTTGAGTAAACTTATTAACACATATTTAGAAACTAAAATGATAGGAAGTGATTAAAATATTTAAGAACTCAGATGAAATAATGTAAAACTTTGATAGTTTATTTATAAAAAAAATTAGTTCCAGGGATTAATATTACACTTTTAATTAAAGAGTAAAATGGTGTTTTACTCTTAAACTAAAGTAACTAGAGCAGTTTACTTAATTTTTAAACTTTATTAAATATTATATGATCGATTGTCTCGCTAGAAATTTTGATGATGTGATATCATATGTATTAATATATCTACTTTCCAATTTTTGAATAAAACTGCAACACATCCTTTATAATTTATTCTTTCTTGTGTTCAAATACGCATCCAGTGCTAGTCTGAATACTAGCCATAGAAATGCACCGGAACAGAGCTGAACAAGCTTACATCCAAGAAACTTCTCTTTTATGTCATTCTTTTCTCTTCGTTTACTGTCATTTAGAAGTGAAAAGGGAATCATCTCCCAGCATTCTATTTTTTAGTTTTTAAAATATTTATTTTGAAAACAGTTTTTAAAACTTAAGAAATTTTAGATGATAAATTGATTGATAAGTAAATTAAGTAAAACTGCTAATCTTGTTAATCAAAGGTACCTGTTAAACTAAGGAGGTCTAATTTAGTAGGTTGAATATGAAATGTAAATTATTGTAAATACCTTAATTATCTTTAATTCTTCTAAATAAAGAAAAAGGTATTATTTAATGATTCCATAAATATATATTTTTTACTTTAGAGTGTATTATTGCCTTTTTAAAAGGAATATTATGTTTTTCAAAAAATTATTTTCTGCTGTAAAAACAAGTGGATCAAATAACGTGAGATTGTTCCAACTTAAACAAATGTTTTAGTTAATTTTTTTCCTTAACTAGTTCTTTAATTAGCATTTTCCTTTAAAAAAATACTAACTTTGAATTTTTTTTATGGATAAAAAGCTTGTATTTATTTATTTAAAAAATCGATTTTAATTCTTGATACATTGCCATTATTAGTTTACAGATAAATGTTTAAGCATCTATTTATATTATCTATATTATCGCTAAAAGCCAGAACAATTGGCACCAAAAGGGAATTTTGATGTAGTGGATGTAACTCAGATAAAGTAGACTAAAAGCAGTAAAAAAAGCTACAATAATAACTTGAATTAATCATTACAAAATAATAATAAGAAAAAGGACAACCAAGCTAGTTCATCTTATTGTGAACAAATAAAGTATTTCTTTTCTTCTTTTTTTATGCTTTCATTTCATTTTTTAGTAAACTGAAGTTTGACATAGATTATAATTAAAATAAAAACTAAGTGCATGTATATATATTTTGAAACAGATACGAGGAGATATTGCCAAATGTAGACATCTTTGTGTGCACGGCAGATCCAGGGATTGAGCCACCAGTGATGGTGATGAACACAGTGCTATCAGTTATGGCTTATGACTATCCAACTGAGAAACTGAGTGTGTATCTTTCAGATGATGCTGCTTCAGATATTACCTTCTATGCTCTCTTAGAGGCTTCCTTCTTTGCCAAACATTGGCTTCCATTCTGCAAGAAATTCAAGGTGGAACCCACCTCACCAGCTGCATATTTCAAAAGTATTGCCTCATGCACTCATCCAAATAATGATGCCAATGAATTGGTCGCCATCAAGGTGACGTTATAACGTTATGGTCCACTACTTTATGTGCTTTTACTTTAATTTATTATCTACTAATAGTTCAGAGCATGAAGACAAACTAATTAACATCAGCAATATGATATTATGTTAGATATTTAGTGTGTGTTAAAATTAGATTCACATGCATGCAAAAGCAAATAAATGTAGTTTGTGTCATTTTATCACTTTAACTTAGTTTTATTGTCTGAACTTGGACATAAGATAAAAATAATAATTACAGAGACTATTTCAAGATTCAAATTTATGATCAACAAGTCACCAAGATATAAACTGTGTCAGAGCTCACCCTCAAATAGAATAATAAGATAAGATAAAATAAATTTTATAAATTAGTTTTACTTGATTGTTTAAATATTTTTAGAGGGCAGAAGAGAATCTCTCACAATATTTCTTTTCGTGCCATCTTCTTGATCTTGCCCTCATTTTAATTTAAAAAATTCTTAGTTAAAAGGAAGAATACGCAATAAATATTAAATATAATAAAATAAAAGACTTAAAATGACCTTTTGGTAGATGATGGTTTTTAAGTGGTTTATTTATTTTTTTTAAATAAAGATAGTGATGATTTTTATTTGCTATTATATTAAATTAATTATTTTAAAATTTAAATATTAATGAAATACTAATGTTATAATTTTTTTTTTCAGAACTTAAGTATAAAAAACATTAAAATATAAAGAATCAAAATAACATTTAAACTAAAAAATGATAATAATTTCATACATGAAAATATCGATCAATGCTTCAAACCAAATAAAGCAAACTTTCTAAACTATATAAACCCACATGCAATCTACAATTGTACAAATCCATGCATGCAACATTTAATCCCAATGCTTCTGGCATCCACACAAACCTTATCAACTTTTGGTTTAATTAATGATTGCAAATTGTCTAGTCTTTACATTATCTCTTTGCAAAGTTAGCATAAAACGGATCATTAATGTATAGAATGAAAATTTTATTTTTTTCCTTGTTGCAGAAATTGTACCAAGATATGGAAAGTCGAATAGAAAATGCAGCTAAGGTGGGTCAAGTACCCGAAGAAGTACGCCCAAAGTATAAAGGATTTTCTCAGTGGGATTCATATACTTCTCGACGTGACCATGACACGATTCTTCAAGTATGACACTATTTCGTAAGCACTTTTGGCTTATTAAATCAAGTTATTCTGATAAATAATGTAGAATTTTTTATTTTTTTTATAATAAAGTTCTACATTAGTCTCGTTAACTGATACATAATTTTTTATTAATAATTTTTAATTAATGACTTAGCAGGGATTATTTGTTAAATAACAAATGTGGAATTTTAAATGCTATTTTTAATAACTTCATAACATAGAAAACATACAAAGTTATAAATAAATATAACAATTAGGCTTAAAAGTCTAGTTGAAGCTAGTGTGAGGCTCTCTCTAAAAAAGAAGTTAGTGTGAGACTTTAAGAAAAAGAAAACTTTATATGTCAATATTACATCCACAATTACTAGGGACTATAATTTAAAACCTTGACTGATAGTTTTAATTTAAAATTAGAAGACTAATGATATATATAACAAATTTTACAATATCTATACTATTTTTTTCTTTCTTTATATCTTTTCATCACATCAGCTTATCACACATTTTTTTGTCTTAAATTTTGTTGGATCTCTCTTACATTGTATGAATTAAAAACAAAATTATTTATCTCATTGTTCAGAAACTTCTCGTTATACGAAGGTAAGAAGGAAAAATATTGTACGTATTCTTACATATGCAAAGAGACGGTTTCCAAATTTAAACTCATGACCAACAAGTCACTAAGACACAACTTTACACTATATGCATTATTGTAAAAAAAAATCATGTATGAGTATCATTACACAAATTATAAATGAAACTTCCAACTTAGAATTTTGTTTAATATGACTCTTAAAGTTAATTTTGATTCTTCTTAAATTATCTATGTTCAGTTAATATATTATGATATGCCAATCATATACGAAACATTGTTTTTCATTTTACTATTATATCTTATGCCTAATATGTAGTATTTTCTTTGTAGATATTACTTCATGGAAAGGACTCGAGTGCCAAAGATGTAGATGGAAATATTATGCCCATATTGGTGTATTTGGCTCGCGAGAAGAGACCCCAAGTTGCACATAACTTCAA
Organism: Glycine tomentella; assembly: GCA_007407185.1. Classification (NCBI taxonomy): domain Eukaryota; kingdom Viridiplantae; phylum Streptophyta; class Magnoliopsida; order Fabales; family Fabaceae; genus Glycine; species Glycine tomentella. The sequence continues at coordinate 685,969 of PYAF01004258.1, read as the reverse complement.
AGCTGGAGCAATGAATTCATTGGTAATGTACTAATGTATATTAACTATTAAGACAACCTTCCATGCATTAACATTTATGATAAGGTTTGTGCATGTTTCTGTGAAATTAACCATTGGTCATTTGGTTGCGTTGTGAATTATTGGTCTAATGCAGATAAGGGTGTCATCAATGATTAGCAATGGGGAAATTATCCTTAATGTAGATTGTGACATGTACTCAAACAATTCCCAATCTCTAAGGGATGCACTCTGCTTCTTCATGGATGAAGTTAAAGGCCATGAAATCGCTTATGTGCAGACTCCACAGTGTTTTGAGAATATCACAAAGAATGATCTATATGGTGGTGCTCTACGAGTAATTTATGAGGTAGATTAGTTAATGATTTAAGCTTATCAAACCAAAGTTGTACATGGATTGCTATGTATTGTTTTCTATCACAAAAGGCACTCTGCTATGTATTACCTTAAAGTTTGTGATGGTTTGAATTTTGAACATGTGAAGGTTGAATTCCATGGTTTAGATGCACTTGGTGGGCCTTTTTATATTGGAACTGGCTGCTTTCACAGAAGAGAGATACTATGCGGGAGAAAGTTCAATGACCAATACAAGAATGATTGGAAAGAGTATAAGAATATTGATCATATGAAAGAAGGCAGCTTGCATGAACTGGAAGAAAAATCAAAGGCTCTTGCTAGTTGTACCTATGAAGAAAACACATTATGGGGAAAAAAGGTCACATTCTTTCTCATTGTCCCTCTCTTAGCTCGTTATTGTGAAAAATAAGAATTATATATATAAGTACTATAAGATCATATTTGAACAATCAACATTAAGAGATAACATGCATGTAACTTTTTTAAGTGATCACGTGACCATTAATTAACTTTTAATCATTTAAGTGATCAAGTGAACATTAATTAACTTTTAATCTTGATCTCCCATGTATGGTTATATGAGTCTGATTTATAGCTCTTTTTTCTCACGAAAAGTGTAATGACTAATCACTAATCAATTGAAGTTATATGAAAATTTGACTGCAGATGGGACTGCAATATGGTTGTGCAGTAGAGGATGTGATAACAGGATTGTCTATTAAATGCCGAGGATGGAAATCAGTGTACTATAATCCTCAAAGGAGAGCTTTCTTAGGTGTAGCTCCAACAACCTTGCCAGAAGCACTAGTTCAACATAAGAGATGGTCTGAAGGAGGCTTTCAAATTGTGCTTTCTAAGTATAGTCCTGCATGGTATGCTTATGGATTGATCAGTCCAGGCCTCCAAATGGGATATTGTTACTATAATCTATGGGTGCTTCTTTCCTGGCCAACTCTGTATTACTGCATCATCCCTTCACTATATCTCCTCAAAGGCATTCCCTTGTTTCCAAAGGTATGAATTAATATGAGACCCTCTTAGCACTTAGCATCACAAGTATAGTTTGTTAAGGACTGAATCTCTCTTTAAGCTATTAGATAAGGGCATTTTTACCACTTGGGGTTATTTTATATTGAAATTAATTATTTCCATTTCCTGTCCAATAAGTGACACATTGCAAAAAAAATAGTAAGACACTACCTCTAGTTGTAAAATTTTTGTTGGAGTATCTTCTTTTAGTAGACAAAACTTATATGCAGTTTCTCAAGTGCTTCTGGTGGTGTTTTCTAATCAGGATTAGAGTTTTACTTTGATGATCTATGTTGATTTTTAATGTTTGCACTAAAGATCAACATGGATTACCAAGATAAAATTCCAATTCTAATTAGAAAACAACATTAAAATCACCAAACAAATTGTACCTAAGTTTTGTACTTTTTTTATTAGGAGAATAGGGAAGGACACATTAAATGAAACATGTCATTTGGTTTCAACATTTTGGTATCTACTTATGCATTTCTAACTTTTATCTTGGTTCATTGATCAGATTTCAAGTCCATGGTTCATACCTTTTGCATATGTCACGCTTGGCGATTCCTCCTACTGCCTGTTGGAGTTTTTGTGGTCAGGAGGCACAATCCAGGGTTGGTGGAATGACACACGGATGTGGCTTTATAAGAGAACAAGCTCTTACCTCTTTGCTTTTGTTGATACCATCTTGAAGTTTTTCGGGTTTTCGGAATCAGCCTTTGTTATATCTGCAAAGGTAGCAGAAGAAAATGTTTCCCAAAGATATGAAAAAGAAGTTATGGAGTTTGGAAACTCATCCCCAATGCTCACTTTACTTGCAACACTTGCATTGCTCAATTTGTTTTGTCTTCTTGGCATGTTACTAAAGCAAGTATTCATAAGTGAAGGGGGTCTCAGAATTTGTGAAACAATGGCATTGCAAGTTCTACTAAGTGGAGTTCTGGTTCTTATCAATGTCCCTGTGTACCAAGGCCTCTACCTAAGAAAAGACAAGGGAAGATTACCAATAACTGTTGCAGTTAAATCAACAACATTGGCTTTAAGTGCATGTGTCCTCTTTATTGCCATAAGTTAAAATGTTTAATATTCTCACTTTTAGTTTAAAGTGTTCTTCATTTGCAAAGTTTTTCTTTTTTAGTGAAGTAATTTAGAAAATATGAATGTTAGTCATCTCAATTCACCAATATCCTGATGGTATTTATTGAAGTGATGAAAAATTGTATGACAAAGAATATATCCAAATTAATTAAAATGGAGGTTCTGAATTTGAGTATGAGTATTCCTGACACAATTATACATTTAAATTAAATGTTTTCTTTTAAGTACAGGTATAAAACTTTTTGTTGTTGTTCATTTTATTTTTACCCGTGTTCATTTTATTGCTTCTGTTGTGCCACGAGATCCAATTGTAGTTTACATCGCTTTACGCTTGAATGTTAGGAAGAGTAAATCCAACATCAGCTGGTAAGTTTCCATGAAGATGGTTTTGAGCAAAGTGAAATAGTATAAGGAAGAGATGTTATAGATTGAAGAAGGAACACTGTGCCTACAGACAAGTAATTCTCATAGCACAAGAGATGTCAAGCTTGATAAAAGGCCTTCCTCATATTGTATGCTTCCAATGAAGTTGTTTATGCCAAAGCTAATACAAGATAAAGAAGAAAGGTTTCCTATCCAAGTTGGGATTGTTCCCTGTGTTTGGTAGTGTAATTTTTTTTTTTTTTTTTTTTTTTTTATACTCGAGAAGCAATGATTACTGGAAAGGAGAATCATGATTACTGATAATGCGTAAAATACATTAATCTTAATATATTTTTTGAAAATTAAAAATTTATATAAAATATATAAGTAAAACCTTTTCTCTACTTAAAAAAGTTGGATTCCTATTTCTTCTTTGTGAATATTTTTACGAGAAAATGAGCTATAATTGATTTTTGAGAATCATAATTTTCTGATAATCTTTTTTTATTAATTACAATACCAAACACGAAAATCATAACTTTTCAATTTAATATTTCTGGAAAAGTAAAAACTTTTCACCAACTAAACGTCCTTGCAGTGAACCCTCTTAGTTTTGTTGAGTGACTAATTTTTATTTTTTATTTATCAGTAAAACAAAAATAAGTATCTTGATCCTACAATAACTCACTCACCCATTTTATAAGTCACTCACACACCTTGATCAGTCTGGAATAGAAAATTTATATTCCATTCCATTAATTCTTCAAGAATTTTCACATTAATTTAATAAGAATGTCTTGTATGTTTATTAATATTCATTTTTAGTTGACTTTTATTTTAGTTTAATTGTTCTAAACAGATAAAATTATTTATTTAATTTATAAAATAATTATTACACAACTTATATCTAAATCAAATTAATAATAGATTTAAATTGGAAATGAAAATATAAAATTGTCTTTAATTAATATTACAATGTATAAAAACTATTAAAAACGCTAAACAATTTGAAGTCAAAATTTAATTCACATGAAAAATATAGAAACAAACACGTAAATTAATTTTAATATGTCTTCAAGTAATTAAATATAAATTAATTAGGTAAAAAAATAAAATAAAAAATTGGTTATATAACGAAATGTTAATTATGAATATGGGTGAGAAGACACTTTAAAAAGAAGAAAAATTATATCTCTTCAGCAACATTTTTTTAGATCTGCTAATGCATATATATTTACCTGCCTATTTCTTTTCATTGGTTGAGAGAATAAGTTTTCTCTACAGATCATTTCTATTTAGTATCCAAAACAACATTAGTGGTATAACACGTGTTGTTCGAAACTTGTGTCGAAGTGGATCACATCTTGTTAATAACGTAGACCTCAAATTAACTTCACGAACTGCTTTACATATCAACACATCTAACATTCCTCTTTAATTTTTCCTCGTAGAGACCTTACTCCAACTTTCGTTTTCATATTCGTTTTGGTGCAAAATATTTGATAAAAAAAGGTAACATTCTTCAAATTTGAGTCTTGCATGTATAGTTTCTAATCATGCCACTTCGTTCTTATGCGATACATTGAATGCTTAAACTAATTTGGAATTCATTTTTGTAACATATATATCACTTATCAATCGCATGATTCCCTGCTTTTCAGATGGGGTTTTTTCTTTAGAAAATTTCAAAGGGAATATATTTTGTTTTACATAATCATCATTTCAAAAGATGATGATCAATGTGAAAATTGTGGAAAGGACAAATTTATTATGTTATATAGATTACAAGATGGATCAGTTTCATGCACTACATGGAATATTAAGGAAAATGATGATGGAAAGTGGTGCAATTTTAAGGAATTTTAATATCATAATACTCACTTGTGTCTTGTTGAATGTGTCAATTAGTGAAGAAATGAAACTGGGGCTATCAAATTTTGCCACTGCAGTTGTAATCTTTTCCAGCCTGAATGCAGTGCTTGGGATCAGATTTGTGATTGACAAAGAAGACTGTTTCTCTCATAATGTTCAATATGAAGGGGATAGAGTCCATGCTTCATTTGTTGTGATCAAGGTTGATACATCTTGGCAACATACTCATGAGAGTGTAGACCTTTCGGTAAGCACTATGAAATATATTTCGGACCCTTTTGTGTGAAATTGTTTTTTCAAACACAGAGATTCCTCATTTTAATTTTATATGCTCCTTAAAAAGTGTGTAACTCTTCCTACGTGGGGTCTCATGTTATTTGAAATGACATTGATTGAGGCATATCATTTCCAAAAATAACACCATTGGTTTGTCCCTACAATAATGAGAAAATGGTGTATGTATCAACAATGTAAATGTAAAGGAATTTTACTTTGTCGTTCAAATAACAAACTATATTATATGTGATAATTTTGTAAATTTTTATAAGAAATATTTAAAAGTCATATTAATCATGATTATTGATCAGTTTACTGTATAATATTTTTACACTGGGAGTATATAAAAATTAATCTCATAATAAATATTTTTACACTGGGAGTATATGTTTCTGTGCAATGTCAATTAAAAGCCTTCTTTCCATATTATGAGGATAAAACTATAAATTACAACAAATTATTACATATCCTGTTTAAATTTAAATTGAATATTGATATGTTAGTGCATTATAATGCTTCAGAAGTCAACTATTGATCCTATAAATTTTTGTTGGAATCGTTAGGTGAAAGGACCTTCTGGTGAACCAATTAAAGATTTTCATGACATGACAAGTGAAATATTCGAATTTGTGGCACGAAACAGTGGAGCCTATCGCTTCTGCTTCACCAACAAGTCTCCTTATCATGAAACAGTTGATTTTGATGTCCATTCTAACCACATTCATTTCAGTGATCAGCATGCAAAAGATGGTGGGTGAGCCATACTGAACTGATTAATTTGTTACAGTTTAATAATTAGTCCATCCACGCTGGTCCATGTTTGCAACTGTGAATAGGTGAGAGTTGCTGTTGACATCATCTTCTTTTTTTTTTTTTTTTTTTTTTTTTTTTAATCTTTGCAGAGCATTTAACTCCTTTGTTGGATCAGATAGTAAAGTTAGAGCAAGCTCTTTTCAACATTCAGTATGAACAACATTGGCTTGAGGCTCAGACAGAACGCCAGGCAATAGGTACATCACATATCACAATGAGCTTCTATTGGTTTAATTTCTTGACTTATTCAAATATTTACGGAGAACTATTGAATAAAAAGAAGTACCAATAGCACACTTGTCAAAACAAGTGAGGCACTCTATTTTTTTATTGGTTAAAATTTATTAAAAACTCCAAAATTAAAAGAGTTTCATCAATAACATGTGAGACTTACAAAATTGTCATTATCAATAAATTTCAACCAATAAGATGTGTATTAAAAAAAATGTGTAAGACTCTTGAATCAAATTATGGAAACATGGTCACAGAGGCGGAGGAGGAGTAACATGTACAATAAACTGTTATACTTTAGGCTTTGGCTAAGTGGCACTATGTAATAAAAAGATTGTTTTCTTAAAAAAGAAATATTTGTCTTCTAAATAAAAAAAGTTGCTAGTCTAATTAAAACTTGACCTGAATTTGGTTGAACCAGTATTTATTTATGATCAACTCTACTAGTCTACTTAGGTTTTAGAAACTCAAATTTCCAAAGAAATTTTGACAGTTACAGTTTTTGACTTTTTGGCCAACTTGCTTCTTGACTATGACTTAAGACGCTTGTCTTGCTGCTTTTCTAGTCCAAGAAATTGACGGAAGCGAAAGAATAAACAAAGCCTTGTAGTTGAACAGTTCACCTTCGACTTGCTTTAAATGAAATTAAAACAAATTTATCAATCTTTTCTTTCTGCAGAATTTATTTAATAAATTACCATACCTGTCATAATAATCTATTTTTTTTAAAAAAAGGCTATTTTTCTTTAAACTTCATGATTCTTGACTCACTATTATATCTTCAAGTATACTACACATTTAAGGTCAATTTTGATGTTTAGTATAAACTATCTCCTAGAATGTATGTTGATAACACGTGCTGACTCAAGTCCACCAATAATATCCTTTACAAAGTGACTGGTTTCATATATAAAAATATACTACAGCTGATTATATCTAAGAATTTCATTTATTTATTTGCAACTGCAGCAAGCAATGCAATGAGCTCCAGAGCAATTCACAAGGCCTTACTTGAATCAATGACACTAATGGGTGCCAGTGCCCTCCAAGTTTATCTTCTCCGTCGCCTCTTTGAAAGAAAGCCTGCCATATAGAGTTCAAGTATCTGAACGTTGATTTTGGAGCATAACCTGTTAAGTCCAGTAAATTCTGTTGGCCATTAAAGGTTACATTGGAACCACCTGATTGAAGATTATTTAGCTCTTCTATTAAGGCACATGGACATGCATTCCTGTCTTATTTTATACTAGTCATGTTAACATAGCTGCTCCGAGCTCTCTAGCTGAGTCCTCTTAAATTTCGCAGGAAAAGTGGACCAAATAAATGATAAATAATTGGCCATAGAACTTGCAAGCATACAAATTGTAATTTGCCATTTCAGTCACCAAGTTCCTTTTAAAAAAATTGCAAGCTTGATGTTTTGGATGCTTTCCTTTATAAAAATCTATACGCAATAAAGGCAAAGATGCTCCAGCATACTAACAATTATTGTCACGTTATTTTTAACACCATCAAGGCATCTACTTCATACAAATTTGAAACTTCATGGATAACATTATGTACCCTTTATGACAACAAAAAAATCATCTTCGTAGCATATTTCTATTGACATGATAAATATGTATTTGGAATTTTTATCAAACATGCATGCAGGACTATGTTATGCCTTCATGAGCAAAATTAAGCAAACAAATTTGTCTCAGTTCTTTTTTTGTTTTTCTATTGTTGTCTTCCAGCTTAGAAGAAGAGTTTAAACTGGAAAGGAACAACTAGTGGTAATGAATAGCAAGGCATGCACCAAATTGAAAACTTGATCAGGGCAACGAAATCAAAGGAAGGAATAAAATGGGTTCATAAAATAGGATTTGTTTGATAATACAAGCAATACAATGTGACAAGCAATGCTCTAGCTCATAGAGCAAGACAAGGCAAAACAGGAAGCAACCCTGGCTCCTAATAATAAACCACAACATCGATACACACACATAAATAATAGTCTGTCTTCTTTTCTTTCCCCCATTGCAGCTCACTTTTACAGCACATAATATAAATTCCGTAGAATTCGCTTATGGCTCTACAGCTCTTATCTTTGAGAAAATACTGTGACGCTAGTTACACATAAACATTGTTCTTCTGTTCAGGCTTTTCACAGGAGCAACCATTGCTATGCTAT
>PYAF01004258.1:635742-677639 GCA_007407185.1 Glycine tomentella | reverse complement strand
GGGGGGGGGGGGGGGGGGGGGGGGGGGAGAGAGAAAATCAAACAGAGATTATAAATGTTACAAACTTAAAATGTCATCCAATAGTTTCTCAATTCATGCATAAAACACAGGCATACATGATGTGACACCCTGGTGCACACATCACAACACAATCAGCATATTGGCAAGGTTAAAATTTCTGTTCAGATGGGCAAAAAATGCTGCGTTACTGTTCAGATTACAAATAAAAACAGTGGTGTGTTTGCAGATTAGAGAGAGAACTAATCAAGAACATCTTACAGTCTGAGTTTTGCCAGGCTCTACAGCAGGTTTGCTATGAGGATCAGTGGCAGTCTTTCCTGGTGACTCTGGGTTGCCACCTGTCTTTTTCTCATCCCTGGCCTTATTAAAAATCACTGTGAACCCCTCAGCTGAGGCTGGATCATTGACATCCCATTCACCAAATTTGGGAAGTGGCCGACCCTTTTCCTGTGGGATAATAAGATTTTAAAATAAAGACTCAAAATAATTTTAAAAATAATTCATTAACATTTTATGAACTTGATAATTATAAAACTCTGGAAGGAAAGTACGGAAAGCTGAAACAGAAGAGATTTTCTACATATTACAAAAGTTTGATACATGCATGTCTCAAATAATAAAGTTTGGTGCCTATTAAGCTTAGAAGAATGAAGACCAAACATAACACATAAAACAGAGAAGTTTGGTTAATTGTTGTTGGTAAAGAACCCAAACCTTTAAGATCATACACTATTTTATTATTCTGGAGTCAATTCATATAAATTGTTCTTCCAATTCTTATTCAATCTCAAGAAAGAGGCATGTTTCTAATTGTCAGCCCCCTTTGCTTATCCATTATACATCACTCCCACAAAGGTCAAGTCATCATTTACAGTTTGGACAGCACTTGACATAACTAATCACATCTGATTTGCAGCACATCTACAAACCACACAAGGTTCTCTCTACTTTCTTTTTTTCCTTTTCCCTACTTATAGACTAGCAGTCATTCATTCCCACACACCCAGTGGTTTAATATCTATGGTATAGCCTTTCCTGCATCTTTTTGAGAATGTTGGATTTGTCCTGCTAGTCAGAAAACTGTAACACTTCGATATTCTATACCACCATTCCAAATATTTGGGAAGATCAAATAGGATAAGGCTCTATGACATTGTACAATTTGAGTCTTTTTATGGTTTGGTATTTTAGCATTCTTGTTTCCTTTACATTGATTACTCATTTTCAAGTGATCAACTTCCCTACTTGCCCTTTCTAATAAAATCCTGTTATTTTCTTTAAAAGAAAAAACAATTCTCAGGCCAAATTGTTTAAGCAACAAGAACTGAGGTTCAAATATCATAATTCATACATAAAACAGAAGAGAAAAAAAAGAGGACAAATCACGAGGCAGTAATTCCGAAAAGGGCAGGTTGTACCAGAACAAAACAACTAAGAATTCAGTTATTTCACCCCACACAAGAAAAGAAGCAAAGGAAATCAACTAGAAATTATAACATATCTGATCTACAAACACCTGCTATACTGATAAGTGATAACAGCCTTCACGATTCAGAAGCTACTAGAAAAGAGAACAAACCCCAAAATAGCAACAATCCAAATACCCAAAGCACACGGTGATCCAAAAATAGGAAAATCCCACACCCAATTTAAGGCAAAACCAAAGCATGAACTAATACATACATCTAAATGAATTATTCCCCAAACAACATGCTAAAAAGCAGCAACATCCAAAGACTATACTGTTCTTTCACATAACATTTGAGGATCGAACCAAAAAGGCACACAAGTAATTTTTTTTACAGAAACAGAGAAAAAAATAACATGTAATCAGTAGAAATCGAAGACATGAACCTAAAACTCAAATAATCGAAGGATCAAAGTACCAAAATCTAGAAATGAACAAAAAAATGAGACAAATAAATCAAAATTATTGGGAGAAAAAAAAAGCTTAAATTAACCACAGAAAAAGAAAATCGGAAACGCGAATCAGCGATTGGGGAATCGCAGACAACAGCTCAATACAATGATCAGAGAGAAAATGAAATCACTTGAGAAATAAAAAGTATCACACAAAAAAACAGAAATAGAAAGAGAAAACAACACATACCGACATCAATACGAAGATGAAATGTTTTCAGGGAAAGAATAAGGAGCGAGAAAACTCCAATTAATAAAAGGAATCGGAGAGAGGAGAAAAGTCTGAGAGAGAGAGAGAGAGAGAGAGAGAGAGAGAGAGAGAGAGAGAGAGAGAAAGAGCGTTAGAGAGAGAGAGAGTGGTGAAAGTGTTAGAGAGAGAAAGTGCGTGATGACGATGAAGAAAGAAAAGAAGAGTAGTAGTCCTTGTTGCGACTTCGAGTTGGGCCGAAAATGGGCCTTACGGAGGGCGTAACTGGATTCGTCGAACGTCGTTACGTGTTCCGCGGGAACGGAATACTGTGCCGTTAGATTTAGCGTCACGCGTGACGTGGAGTGGGGGATATGCGTGGGGAAGGGTTCGTGGAAAAGTGACGGAACGGTTAGCTGGCAAACGGTGACGCCGTGAAGTGTCGTTCGCTTTTTCGTTGATGCCTTTCTTGGAAGGGAGCGACTTGGTTCTGAGTTGTTGGTCGCTTCGCTTTTTGTTGTTGTTGATGAGCGTATAAAGATACTAATACCTTTTCTATGAAGCAAATTTGTATGTATGTATACGAGAAAGTAATGGCTTCATTAATTTGATGAGTGTATTTGAATTTAAGGCAATGGTTTTGTCATAAGAAGCCAGCTTAAAAAATATGTTACTAATTAACTCATAGTAATTATTAAATCCATATCTCTTTTATTAACAAATTTTTTACACAAGGAAAACGATCCTAAATTGACTTTAGTTCTTTTAAGTAAAATCACTAAAAGTAATTAATAAAGTTGGTTTAAATTTAATATAGATGATTTTGAGCAAATATTTAAATTGTAATTTGTTATTTTGTGAGATTATTTTTTTTTATTGCTAAGCTTTTGTTATGGGAGATTAACTTTTTAATTTATAGGAATGTGTTTAATTAAGATTAAATTTATAATCTTTTTTTTTGTCAGAATATATGTATGCATGATAGATAATATGATGTGATCGGAAGAAAGATGAAATATATTAATAGAATGTTTGAAATATTATTACTTATAAAAAGTTATTATTTTTCTCTAGGATTTGGAGTTGGAATTAGTTGTGCCATGTTTCACAATAATAGTTAAAGCAACACTTCTATTTTTGCATGGTAGTTTTATTTTGATACAGGTTATACAGCTCATTAGATGGAAAGAGCTGACAAAAGAAGATGATTTGAAATGTCTGGCCATAAAAAAAAAAAAAAAAAAAAAAAAAGAAAAAAGAAGAGGGACCGAACAAAATTGACAAGGATGAAATTGACCATAATAGAGTTGGTTTTTACTTCATTCGACTGTGTCAAGACATGAGATACCTTAAGTTCACTGTTGCTGTATAACTATGACTACAGTAATGGCAACGTTTTGCTGCCCAAAGACAAATATAATGGAGGCCCTTATGGTGACTTTGTTTCTTTGCATGCAATGCTGAAGACGGTTGAGGAAAGAACCAGTGCAGTTGGATATGTAGTAGAAAGTTTGGGAGAGGAGCATATTCCAGGTATACAGAATGAGGTATTAATTATGATGTATAGAGTATATTAGATTTTGTCTCTCTTCTATGCTTTCCTAATGCCTAAGTACCTATGTGTTTTTGTCCATGCTTTACCAGCTTTACCCTGTGACATCATCATTTGGTGCACACATTTTCTTTTCATTAGAAAGCTCCTTATTTTGGCATAAAGGTAAATGGGAATCTCTCTGAGTACTTGAATACCATCACCAAACTTGCTTTCTAAATTTTTTGATGTTCCTACAAATGTTTGAAGTCATGTATTCAGCTGTACTCTTAATTTTGCCCATGCCTTTTGTTGTTATCACAGTTTAGATTGTTGTTTCTACTCTTCTAAAGCATCTTTAGCCACAATATATCATTTGGGGACAAAATCAACTTCCCTCTCATTTCATGATGTTTATAAACTACTATTTTATGCCAAATAAATTTCATGATAAAAACTTTCAAACAAATCAGTCAAGTATTATATTCATTGTCAAATTGAAATTGAAAATTTAACTTGTTTTAGTTTTATCAAATTGAATGTTAACAATCTTAGTGTTGGCATCATCTTAAAATTAATTAATGATTTGCCCTCAAACAGATTTGGTAAATATTTGTTTTATGATAGGCTTCCTAGTGTTAATAATTTAACCTATTTTCTCTCTTTAATATATTAGGTTTATGGAACCCCGATGAATGGCTATTTTGAGCTGGATGGGCAGAAGCACCTGTGGATAGGGAAGAGCAGTGACACAGAAACCACATATCCTGGAATTGATGAGCTAGTTGCAGGAGGACTGGTTTGTAATTTCATTTGTATCTGTTCTGAACCTTGAAATGTTCACACATTTCTCCTCGACCATTATTACCTTGTGTGTGAGTCACTTTGCCTGTGGTAAGGAACTGAACAGTGTTAATAATGTACAGCCACTGAATAAGCAAATCAATATAGGCTAATAAGATCAATTTACTATTAAATGGTTCCTTTAGTACAATGTATTGCCATTGAGTGTCTGAGTTAATTGCTATTGTCACAGCCTCACGGAATTGATTGCCAGCAGAATCTTGTAAAGGAATGTGAAGAGGAAGTAGGAATACCTAGATCTATCTCTATCAAGTTACTAACCTCCTTTTCAAATGAGATAACAAAACAAAAGCTAAATGGATTTCTTTTTGTACCTATGCTAAACATGCTTATTAGGTGTGTGTACTAGATCACTCTTTCCAACCATAGGTTAAAATGTCAAAATCCATATAAGCAGTACTCTTTTCTTTCTCTGTCTAATTCTGTTGATTGATGCTTTCACAGTGCCATAATTGTCGGTGCTGTTTCATATAAGGACATTGATGGATATAGATACAAGAGAGATGTTCTATTCTGTTATGATCTAAGACTTCCAAAAGATTTTGTTTCGAAAAATGAAGGTAAGCCTTGCATGTTCTTCAATTTTACGGTTGTTATATTCTTGTCGTGCCATGATCACCCTTTGTGATAACTAGTTTAATAAATATCAGATGGAGAAGTTGATAGCTTCAAGTTGATCCTAGTTACACAAGTTGCAGAAATCATAAGCAAGACAGTTTTTCAAGGCGAATTGCAATCTTGTAATCATTGACTTCCTATTTCGACACGGGTATTTCTCTTTTTGTATCTTCCATACTTTTTTTCCTGTATGCTAATGTAAATAATTAAATGAAAGGAAAAGATTCAACAACCTTTGTACATAAATATCATAACATGCATACAGAATTGCAATGTGGTCATTGATCTATTCTGGGAACCATATGGTATTTGTATGTGCTTTCTAGAAACTCAAGTTTGGTTTATTGTCATTCTGAAATTTTATGGGCTTTTAGCAGAGTATACACTACGGATTTGGAATTTTCAGGCATTGTGAATATATATTTGGAAATTTTATATTGCAATTATACTGTATACAAAGTAACAATAGTGAATTTCTTTTGCACTTGTTGCTTAAATTATTATTCTGGGGATGGTTCCTGTGATAAATTTTTGATTAACTGTTCTTATGTTGCAGATACGCCACTCCTGAATATGATGGATATTTGGATCTCCTACGAAGCTTAAGAATAAGAGATTGCTCCTGACTGAGAAAGCAGCACGACTATTCACTATTCCATGCATATATATGTTCAAGTTTCTTGGCTACTGTTCTTTTTATATTTGTTGTTAGTTCTATATTATCTTAGAAGCTCTTAGATTGTACTGATCCAGTGATGTCGTCTTCAACTTTGATTCTTGTTTTGTACTTTTTTCTTTCTTTCAATAATTGGTGAGAAAGGACCATTAAGAATTACTCCATGCAAAATCTGACATTACAAACACTTTAGAAAAGGAAATAAAGAATGATATTGTGATCTAAATCATGCTTTGAAAATAAGAGAGATATAAGGTTGATTGGATGGTAAAAGGAGAAGGGAGGGAGGAAAAAATCACATGTTTAATTTTCTCTCTTAACAAAAGAATTAACAATTAACATTTATCGATAAAAAAATATGTATTGAAGATAAATTCGACCAATGTATAGGATTGATAGTGGAAAAAATAAGGATTCACCCCCCTCTTTACTTGCTACCATACTGAACAAAAGTGACTTCTACAAAGGTAATTACTAATTAACATCATTGTTAAATGTTAATCCAAAATTACAAACAATGAATTATTTAACAGATGCCATGCGACACTCTTCATTTGAAATATGCTAATCATCAACTAAGAAGTCATATTAAACTTAACTACATTTTTAATTTCCCATCCCACGCTTCCTTTGGTCTACAATTTTTTTTTTCTTACTAGGTAGTGCATGCCAGCTTTTTCTTCTCACATACTCGTAGGAACTCTTTGTATTCTACACTTGTGTGAAAGCTAATTTTTATATTACATGCCAATTCAAAACATCTCAAAATACCATTTTAATATTTTATAGTGATGTTTCCCCAATCAACAAGCTTTGGTTTGCAAATTACAAATGTGACACTCCCACACTTGCCTTCACACTAGAAAACAGGCAGTTGCTTCCTGCACCTTTTTAACCTTCTGGAAAGCCTAATAGGGAATATAATTTTTCATTACAGATTATTAGTCTTTCTGGAATGTATTCTGGAATGCAAATTTGTACATTCCAGAATGTAAATTACATTCCAGATTAGGGTGCAGGAAGCAAGCCCAGAGGTGCAGGAAGCAATTCTCAGAAAACAATTGATTCCTCGCTGCATTTTTTCTAACCAACTGGATCAAATTCAGCTGGGCCGATCCAACAAATTCTGAGCTCAAGCGTAAACGACACTGACCCACAGAATAAACGACGCCGTTTAGGTCTCGGCCTTCCACAACTCACTTTCGCTATCCCTCTTCTAAACCTCTGACCAAAAAATGCAGCACAAGTGCACAACCAATGAAACCTCATAAACTTCCTTCTCCGTCACTCTCACGTGCGCTCGCACGTACCCTAAGCTCCGCCACCATCACCACGCATTGTGGACCGGCGTTTCCTTCGAAGACCGTTACCACTGCGAACTTCGAACCGTCGCTGGCGGAGCTCCGGCGCCACGTCCGGTCGTCGGACTTCGTGGCCATCGACCTCGAGATGACCGGCGTGACGAGCGCTCCGTGGCGCGAGTCCTTGGAGTTCGACCGCTCCGACGTGCGGTACCTGAAGGTCCGTGACTCCGCCGCCAAGTTCGCCGTCGTTCAATTCGGCGTTTGCCCCTTCCGTTGGGATCCCTCCAACCACTCCTTCGTTGCGCATCCGTATGTTCCCTTGCTATTTCGATTTGATTTCTAAACAATTTATAATATTAGTTAGAGATTCGTGATAGGATTAGTTCACTATTCCCTGAATTCACGAACACTGACAATTTAATCTCTGAACTTACGAAAATGTCCTTTTAATGATTGAAATTATCAAAAGAAATATCATTTTAATCAAATGACGTTTTTATAACTTCGGGAACTAATTTAAATTGAACAGCTAATGATATCAGGAACTAATTATCTCTCTATAGTCTAGTTTTTAAATTGGAGTGAATGTAGTTGGTGTTAGGTCAAATTTAGTTTCTATGGAAATTACATGGTGTCCTGATCAATTTTAATGCTGGATGGATGGTGTTCTGAAAGCGATCCTTTCAATGTGAAGATGTTTGCCATTGAAATGGGAGTGATAAATGAGGACATTACAGTTTTTTACCAGTTTGATAATGCGGAATGCGGCATAGTTTTGTAGTTATCATGTCGGGTTTCACAATGTGTTGTATACTGGGATTTATAAAATGGACCGCAACTTGAATTGCGTTTCAGTATATTAGGGGTTGTTTGGTTTGAGAAAAACATTTTCTATTTTCTATTTTCATTTCTTGTTTTTATTTTTAAAACAATTTTCATTTTCATATTTTTAAAGTTTAGTAAATGTGTTTGGTTTAATTTCTTATTTCCTGTTTTCAAAAAATAAAAGTATTGAAAATGTGTCTGGTTTAACTATTTTCGATAAAAGCTTATGAAATGATTTTAGTATAAATTTTATATATAATTTTCAAATAAAAATTATAATATATATCCTTTATAATAATTATTAAAATCATTGTATTATTTCATAAAATAAATAGAAATAATAAAAATATTAGACAAAGGAAATATGAGAAGATATATTGAGGTGGTTACGGAAAACAAATTTGAGGAAGTGGGCAGTGCAACACACCTAAAACTGTTGGGAAGGAAGGAAACTTCCCGTTTCAGTGAAAATGCCGAAAACGTGGATTTTGTGTTTTCAAAATTCTTCTGTTTTCTAAAAATATTTTCAACGAAATCATTTTCAAAATTTTAACCAAACATATTTTCAACATTTTTTTCTGTTTTCTATGAAAATGGAAACAGAAATGGGCAAACCAAACAGCCCCTAAGTATAATATTCAAGTTCCAAGTAATAGAAAAGAGCCTTTTTTTTTAATAATTGATATGGAATTATGAGTTTGCAAATAAAGTTTATAAGGATTTGTACAGTTTTCTTTTGATTATTTTTTTGGGGATTCTTTCTGCTTTGGATTTTCTTGACAGTTTGACTCTGATTACTGTTGGAAATGGTTTCATTTTACTCTTTTTTGTTTCCTTTATTTGTTTGATGAATGTTCTGCTGGTGTTCTAAGTTGAAGAATTGCTCCTTGGCAGGCACAATTTCTATGTTTTTCCTCGACAAGAGATTGCAGGTCTAGGTCCATGTGATGAATTTCTCTGCCAGACCACTTCAATGGATTTCTTGGCTAAATACCAGTTTGATTTTAATGCTTGCATACATGAAGGTAGCTTACTTTTCCTTTTATTTCTTGCCACTGCATTTGGTATTAATTGTCAAGCTAATTAGGTAATGAATAGAAGAAAATAGTTTGTGCATTAACATCTACCATAAAAGGTCCCAGCCATGGTAACTGAGATTACCTTGCATGCTTTATTTCTATACATGGAAAATCTAAGCTAAAGATGCTTCACTTCTGGGTCTATAACTTAGATGTTTGAGTGGTTCAATGGAAAAAAGAGGTGATATACAAAGAGCTCTGTGTACTCTACTTTTAAGGTTATTTGCAAACTGGAACGTCTTTATATACATGAATTTTAGAGATATAGGAAATTACAAAATTATGGGGAGATTAAAGATGCTGAAGGCCTATGATCTTTAACCAGTAACTGAATTTTGAATTTCTGGAAATATTTTGGTGTTGGTAGATCTTCCAATTCTGTCACTGGCTCATAGGATAGGTATTTGGTTGCATATGTAACCTCATAATGACTTTTATGGTTTCTCTAGTTTGAGAATTTGCACCCTTGATAATGTCAGGAATATCTTATTTATCCAGAGAACAAGAAAGGGAAGCATTAAGGAGTTTGAATTCTACATATGATAGTAGTGAGTGGTCAGACATTGGTAAATTAAAAGATGTTAGGGACATACCACTGCTCAGCACGGCTGACATTTTGTTCACTGCAAGAATGAAAAATAAATTCAATGAATGGCGTGATGGGTTATTTCAGGAGCAAAATCAAGAAGACCAAATTCAAGGAATTTCAAAAGACTCAAAATTTCAAGTGACTTTTTTTGAGATGCATCCAGCTCTTAGGCTTAATGGATTCACGTCTCACCAGCTTAAATTGATTCAGTTGGTAATGTTTCTATATTTTGTGCCATCAGCTGATACATTAACATTTTGTTTCTCATATTGGTATTTTCATTGTGTCATTTATTTGTATCCTTTGCCAAAGACATAGTAGTATTGTACATATATTAAGTTTGTGCTGACTATAAGCTTAAAAAATTTTCAGGTCATCAGAAAACACTTCAAAGATCTTTCATATGTCAGTGTGAACAGTGAGGCTTCTGGTTCACAACAATTAGTTGTATATACAGACTCAAAGGATGAATTAAACTTACTTCTGGTAATAAATCTTGATGTTGTTTTATTCACTTTTAAATTGTGACGTGTGATTTTAAATTGCTAATGGTTTTTTAAATCTTTTTTTTTTATCAGCGAAAATATGTTTTATATATTATATATACTGTAAATAAAACTGTATAGCACCAGTGGTGCTGGTATACACAGCCCTTATGCATCCCCCCTCACGAACACAGTGAAAGCCCCCACCTCAGAATATTCCCACAACAAAAAATTCCCCCTGATGCTTTTCTACCCCACTTCTCCCCTTACAAAATTCATTCTAGCATTACTACTCCATACTTGGAATGGGACATTAAAACCCTTTTCCAGTGCCTTCAGCCATGACCAAATGATGGTGGAGGTTTTTGAAATCTAATTGCTCCTTCTGCCCTTTTGAAGTGTGGAGGGTTTGACTAAGTCTTACCATTAAAAGTGAAAATCTGAATTGACTTTATATTGGCGTTAATTTCTAATTTAAAATCTGTTGATGACTAAGCATTTTCTTTAAACAAAGCTTAAGCCGGATTTTAGTTATAAATGGACACAATGAATATTAAAAAATAATACTTCTATATTTTATATAATTTGGCATCTTATGTATAGGCCTAGCACAGTGGTGCTGAAAAATGAGAAAACTATAATATAATGTACTAATGTGTTTTATTGACAACAAATCACCTTATTATATTATTAAAAGAATTTTTTTTTTTAATTAATATTTGGTAGAAGAAGGTGAAAGAAGAAAATCACAGGGCAGAAGAGAAGAAGATCCAAGCTGCCGTGGGATTTCGCCATGTTATTGATCTCCTTTCATCAGAACAGAAGTTGATAGTTGGTTACAATTGTTTTTTAGGTACCAATGACATTCTGAATCCTTGGCCAGCTATTTAATTTTATAAGACACTAAGATGATATATACCATTCCATGATACAGATATTGCTCATGTCTACAGCAAATTTATTGGCCCTCTTCCGGGGACTCCTGAAGAGTTTGTTGTCTCTGTTAACAAGTGTTTTCCGCACATTGTTGACACCAAGATACTCCTGAACACTAATTTAATGTTCCAAGAAAAGATGAAAAGGTCCAGAAAATCACTGGCCTCCGCATTCACTTCATTTTGTCCCCAAATTGCGGCTGGCTCCAGAAGCACTGATCCAGGTTCACTCTCACATGTGAAAGTGGATGTTGAGGTTGATGATTCGAGGTTTGCTTCTGCTTTCTTTCTATAAATCCTTACCTGATTATTGTGATTTAAGTTTATCAATCTAGTGGTGCAAAACCAGTGCCTTGCCAATTTAGTTTGCATATGATGGTCGTTACACATTTTCAACAGTTTTCATACATGAGACAGTTCTTTCCTTTTTTCTGTATTTTTTTTTTCTGATATCTAACCTCAAAATGCAAAGTTTATGAAAATAAAAGTATACACATTTTTTCTTTTATTTGAAAAAAAAAGTTCAATGGTAGGTGGATAACATTTTAATTTCTTGTGTGGCTTTTCGTTTTCTACATTGCACATAGCTTGAGGTGATTTCTTCAGAATTTGGACAGCCAAGTCTAAAGATTTAATGTCCTACTTGTCTTAAAGTACCGTTGTCCTAGCTGTCTTTTTAGATAAAGGTATTTTCCATACCAACATTAGATGCGTATTTGCAGATCATGCAGCTGGAACCCTGGAGGCAAGCATGAGGCAGGATATGATGCCTTCATGACTGGATGCATCTTTTCCCAGTTATGCAGTGATTTAGGTATCGATTTTAAACTCCGTGATTCTTCAAACCAATTAGCCCTCAATGAGAAACTGCAGAAGTACGTTAATCGTCTATATCTTAGTTGGATGCATGGGGACATCATTGATCTAACTACTGGTAATAAGGTTGCAGATTCTTCACCCAGCCATAGACTGAAGAAACGGTACCCAAAAATTTTGTTTGAGAACATAGTTATTATTTGGGGATTTCCTTCTAAGCTGAAGGCAAATGAAATAAGAGAGTGCATATCTAAAGTATTTGGACCAACTTCTGTAGTTTCTGTCTTCCACTTGGATGCAACTGCAGCATTCGTTCAGTTTAGCAAAACTGAATTCGTTTCTGATTTTCTTTTAGTGAAGGATTCCTTAGAGAGAAGTGATGGTGCAATCTTGGTTTTGCATCCACTGTCAAAACTTTTGGAAGGTGGAAATACATGTGCTGCCAATTATGATACTTACAATGAAATATGTGGTTCACCCTTATCAGAAGGTCTGTTTGCTGATCAGGCAAAGACAGTTGGTATAAAGTGGAAGACCAAATTAACAGAATGCAAGGGAGCATCGAGGGGCGAAGAACATGAAAATCCAAGTTTACAAGCTAATAATGTAAATACAGCCATGAAGAATGTAGAAAGGACCAAGCCAAACACAATTGATCAGTTAGGAAATGCTCCATCTCGTGGGCACGTCTCAACTTTTGAAACTGAAGATTCTTCTTGTGTTGCAGAAGCCAACTTGTGAATTCTGACTAATGATTTGTACTCGGTCAGAATGAAGATGTGATATTATATTAAATTAAAATTTTCGAAGCAACCTGTACTTTGGGTTGATATTGTGCGAATTTAGAAAATATAGCAGTCTGAGAAGCATAAGGGCATGAAATATTGATGCCACTTACAAATTTTCTGTGATTTAGTTTTACATCTACGAAATATCCATACTTGATAACCCAGCTTAGATTTCCACCCAGCTTACAAATTTGTTATGGCCTTGTTCTGACGAATGAAGGGTGACTTTCCAACTCTCAAGACAGACTCTAAAGAAGTATTTTCTATCTTTCTTTAGAAGTCTTCCTTTCAGTTTGTCATAAGTCATAACTAAGTGAATATCCTATTATAACTTTCAAGGCATTGGATCATTACTTCCCGAAATCTCTAATGTCAAATTGCTCTAGACAACACCACTAGATATTAGAGATTTCGGGTTGACATTAGAGATTTCCGTTTATTTTTTTATTTTTAAGTATATAACATGTCATCTTGTTTTTATTATGTTATCCATTTTTAAAAGTTTGTATGGTGGTGAAAATATAAAAGGAAATATTTTTTTTACTGTTTTCTATACAATTTTTTTAAAAAAAAAGAAATAAAATAAAAATGAGGTAACATTTTTGTAGTTAAAAGTGAAAATAAAAAAAATGTTTTTTCAAGTTAAATGACCCTATAAAGTAAATGTAGCTTTGGCTCTACTTACTCTATGCTTTGAAGACATACGGCATTTTGCAGTTTAGCAATGTGAACGTGATTGTGGTGGCTCCGAGATAGCAATGGCAAGCTCCTTGCAGCTTTATTTAATTAGGGGTTTCACGGCATTATTGATCCTTTATGTGAGTAAATTGATGGCAAATATAATTGTGATATTCTTAGAATGTTGTGTTATATGTATTAAATAAATTTTAAAATACTCCCTAAAAAAATAAAAAACATTAACATGTAAAAATTCATATAATAAGAAACATTTGAATAAAATTGACATTTCAATGCTTTATTAACTCAACAGCGGCTATATTAAATTTACACAATAATGTCTCTGTAAATTGTGAAATGTTCATTTTCCCTAACGAAGGTGGAGGGGTGGGTCATGTGCTACTGCTCAAGGGGTCCATTACTTACTATTTGTTTCCATACGAATGATTCGATGGGTCGTCTAATGACCGTTGCATAGTTTTCATTTGTTATGCTTTTTTACACTATTTGCTTTCCAATGTCATGCTCTGTTTTTTTCCTCATGTCGCATGTTTGAATTTATGTAAGCAATATCCATAATAAATATATACTTTTTTGAATTAAAGGCATCCATCAATCGTGTTCACCTCATCTCATAATGTAGATAGATTGATCGATACAATTCCAATTCCAAGCCAGGAAATTCAACTTCGTTTGTACATTAAAGTTAATGCTTTTGTAGCAATTGCTTCATATAATCTAGAATTAATTAATAATTAAATTATTTTCTTATGGGCATTTCTCTTATAAGCCATATTAACAAATAATGATAGTTGAGGATCCTGACTCAAAGAGGACACGAGATTTTTCTTTTTGGGAGTTTCAATAGACAGCTCAATCTTTTTTCGTTAATTTATTTCTTGGTCAATAATCATAATGGGTTTCAGACTTCAGAGTTTGCCTCATATAGCCGTTACACAAGTCAATCGCATCTGTCTCCTAGTCAATGCAGCGAATAATGCAAATTAACTTATGATTGAACTAGTCACCAAATTTTCCTAACATTAATCTTCAAAGGAAATATATAATATTTTATGCAATTTCTAAAAGGATCCAACCATGCTTGTGCATATAAAACAGTCGATGATGATTGAAACATTCAAATGATCCTTTTTATTTTATTTAAAGTCACAAAAATCATTTATTACATAAAAATATATATATTTAAAGCTATGCACTTAATGTACAGAATAGAAAAAACAATTCAAATCAGCACGCAGGCCAACACATGTCGGTGCTTTGGTGTCAGAGTCTGAAGCCGAAACATAGGAATAACAAATACTACTATTTTGTTTAACAGATTCCTTTGTGCGTATAGAATCTATTTCACTCAAAAATTTGCAACACCATTCTATTCAAATTTTAAAGAGAGAATATATTTCACTCCAAAGTAATATACAATAAAATTGTTTCACAAAGCAAACTTTAAGAAATATCTAATGTAATACATATGACCAGAAACAAAGTGGATTTCGGTATATACTTAGCTTTCATTGTTCATGAATACATTATTGTTGCCATGAAGTTCAATGTAGTAGCTTGAACTCCAGTTAGTGAAGTGAATTTCCCTAGTATATATGTCACACTACAATCAGAAAAAATGACATCACGAGAGAAAGAACAAAAGAATCAAATGAATAATAACAACAAAATGCAGTATCTTCCTAATTTCAATCAATTTTGATCTCGCAGACAACCTGTCCACAATTAACCTCTTCCTCAGCATCAGAAACAATCTCATCAAGACTCAAAGGCAAGCCAGAGTTGAAAGTAAGTGTAGGTTTCTCCTTAGGCACCACAAGAGCCACTCCTTCATTATTATTATTAAGAATCTGCAAAACTCTTCTCATGGAAGGCCTTTGAGCACTATCAGGGTTAGCACAACTCAACCCTAAAAGCAAAAGCCTCTCCATTTCCCCTTCCTTAAACCCCCCATTTAATCTCTTGTCAGCAGCCTCAATGATATTCCCTTGAGAGTGCAACCCCCAAACCCAATCCACCAAATTCACCATCTTCTGCCCCTCCTTCTCAATTGGTCTTCTTCCACAAGCCACCTCAAGAACAACCACACCATAGCTGAACACATCAGTTTTCTCATTTGCCATTCCACACTGAAGATACTCGGGGGCTAAGTAACCCATTGTCCCTGCAGTTAGTGTTGAAACAGGACTCTTGTCATGGTCCATAAGCTTTGCCAAACCAAAATCACCCAACCTTGGGTTCATGCTCCCATCTAGCAATATGTTACCTGTCTTAATGTCCCTATGAATCACCCTTTGCTCACACTCCTGGTGCAAGTAACTCAACACAGAAGCCAAACCAACAGCAATGTTAACCCTATGACCCCAACTCAACACATTACTATTCCCACTTTCAGATTCTTGGTAAAGTACCTTGTCCAAGCTTCCATTTGGCATACACTCATACACAAGCAATAATTCACCTTTCTCAACACACCAACCTAGGAGTTGGACCAAATTCTTGTGCCTCAAACCTGCTATAACAGAAAGCTCAGCCAGAAATTCTGTTCTACCTTCGTGAGAATATTGTCTTGATCTTTTAACCGCGGCAATGGTTCCTGAAGACTCAAACGAGGCCTTGTACACTGTTCCAAACGATCCTTTCCCAATTACCATTGAAGGGTGAAACCCCTTTGTGGCTAACTTCACCGACTTGTAGCCAAACTCCTTAGGACAACACCCCACTCTCCCAAAACTCTTTTTCTTCCTCATGCCACGCCACTTGAGGAAAGAAAGATATCCCAAAACCACAAGCACCATGCAGAAGAAAGCAGGACCAGCAATGGCAACAGCAACACCGAAGAAAAATCTATTGCCACGGTGGTTATAATTACCCTCGGTTGAGTTTGAAGAAGAAGAAGGAATGTCTTGAACTGCAACACTCGCGGGGGTTCTAGAACCGTTCTGGGGTTGCAAGTTCGAACCTTGTTTCTGAAAAGACTCAAACTCGAAGCTCCAACTCATGACTTGGATAAGCTCGGTGCTTCCTAGCGTGGAACCCGAAAAGCCCACGTAGAGATTGTCCTTGAAGTAGGGAGACAGGTCAAGGTCAACGCTCAAGATTGGATTTTGAGGCTTGGAAGAAGGTGTTGAGTAGTCTAAGAAAACGTTGAGCTTTTTGTTGTGAGCATGGTAGTCAAGCCAAGAAGTGATTGGATTCTGAGTGTTGAGATCAATGAATGTTGTTGGAATGTTGTTGGGTTGGGTGGAGTTTGGAGTGATTAAGTCCAGGGTGAGGTGGTTATCATCATTGGGGTGGAAGATGAGGGAGAGGGTGAAGGAGGAGTTGAGGAAGAAGGAGAAGGTGGAGGTGGAGGAGGGGGGAGTGGAGATGGAGAAAGTGAAGGCGGTGGAGAGAGAGGATATGGGGGTGGAGGGGGTGATGGGGTGGTTGTAGAGGAGGGTGCCGGAGGAGGAGGCGGGGACGGGGGTGGAGCGGGTGAGGCCGACGAGGCCGTGGCGGAGGAAGGAGTCACCGAGGAGGGTGATGTTGCGGAGGGTGAAGGAGGGGAAGGTGAAGAAGAAGGAAGAGGTTGTTGTTGATGATGTTGGGAGGAGGAGGAAGAGGATGAAGATGATAATAGTTGGTAAGTACATGATGATGAAGGAAAGTGGTGGTGGTGGGAATGTAACGGTTGTGAAAAGTGGAAAGTGGGAACGAGCTATATAGAAAGTGATAACAAACACTTACTTGATACTCATGATTTATAATTGGATCAAAGAGAAAAAAGAAAATAATTTTTTTAGGACTAGAACATGCCGGATTCGAACTCAAGTTCTCGCTTGGAGCCATCAGGTAAAAATTTGATTTGATAGAAATAGAAAGAAAATAAAGTAAAAACAAAAAAGTGTTGTTTCAAAGGGGAAATAGAAATAAAAGTATTAGATTTATTCCTAAAAATATTAACTTTTTACCATTATTTTAACAATTTTTTAATTCTATTTTATGGAAAATAATATTTTTATGAACGTAAAAAAACACCACAATCATTTTGATCTGTAAATGTGTGGTAATGAGTTCAAGTCAACACGATTCTCTGAAGTAAGAAATAGTTGATTTTATGGTAATTTTATCTTTAACAATAAATTTTTATCGTGCAAGATGCATACACATCTTTAGAAAAGTAATGATTTCAATGGCATCAACTAATATAATTAAACTCTATTCCTTCAAGTGAGATATGTAATAAGAAGAGATTAAAAAAAAAAAAAAGCAGTGTCAACTAAGACAAAATATTATATGTTCTAATAAAAGATGATGTGATTCTAACCAATCTATAAGAAATAGATTTTTTTTTTCATTTTGCAATAAAGAATTAATAATTAATGGATTAATTGAAAATTGAATAAACCCATTTTAAAGACTTAACTTATGTGATAGTTTTTCATCAATAAGGTGTTTGAAGTAAAAAACAAATGTTAGCTAATCATTATTCTATTTTTACTTATAGTTTTATTTTGAAAAAAATTAAAAAAAATAGCTTATACCGTCAATCAATTAAAAAATATTAATATAATTTTTAAAATAATTACAATAAAAACAAATAAACTTATTGTACATCACCACAATATAAAAACTCTTTGTGGGGTGTACTCATTTAGTATATGCTGCAGAGTATTCAAACCTTTTCCATATGTGGTGGTCAAAGGAGGGGTTGAAACTCTTAAATATGTCTTAAGTCATTGAAGCAACCTTCCTATGTGAAATCAATTGAAACCCATGTGACTCACTCGTGTGTTTGAGACCCACCATGTCCACCAAAGTACAATTCAAAAGATACCATGTATTATTACAAGCTACTTCATGGTGCACATAGCCGTTATAAATGCGAGATTTATCATTTAGACATTAATTAATTAACATTATGTATTTATTTCTATTTATAGGTATTTTTTTAAAACATTATCAAATTAAAAGTGAAATAAAAAATGTTTAAATGTGTATGTTGTCCCTCAAATTTGATTCACATTGTTTTTTTTTCCTCAGAATTATTATTTTTTAGTCTTTCGATCTTGAAAAATACTATTTAATATTTCCTTACTTTTTTTTTTTGCAATTTATATGTATAATTTGTGACAATTTTTATCACACAAGAGACTAAAAAATAAATTTAAATTTAGAAGACAAAAAAAATACTTTAAGTCAACAAAAGTTGTCTCATTCTTGATGTTAAAAAAAACCACTATTATTTGGGAAAAAAAATATACTGACATTTTTTTTACTCCTTCCATTCCAAAATATCGATATTTAAGATTTCAAGAACAACAATAAATAAGTTACTTTTTGAATCAATTTTATTAGTATATATTCTTATTCTCCATAATGCATTATTTATAACTATTGAGTGATTAATAGTGGTGGTTCAAAATTTTTATTATTCCTTTTGTCTCATAATAAGTGTTGTCCTACATATCTTTTAAATAGATAAAATAATAATAAATAAATAAAAATGTGACAATTTTACAAAATTAATATTATAATTATTAATTCGTTTATAATTTTTGCTCCCATTATATAAAATATGATATCACAATTTGAGTAAAATCATATAAAAATACTAATTGATGAAACAAGCCTTGACAATTTAGTTTTCTCACAACAAACATAGATAATTTTATCCATAATTAAATAATGAGAATGAAAATTCAACTATTACTTTTAATGCTTAGAAATATAAACAAATTATTCTTGTGAACCTCATAAAACTAAAACGGTTCACAGAAAACCAAAAGGTAAGAAAATATCATTATCCCATAAATTCTCTCCTTTTCCTTTATGTTTCAAAGCATAGATAAAAGAGTTAAAACAAACATAAACCAATATTCTATTATTACTTATTGCTTATATCATAGTTTATTGCCATAATTAATTGCATTTGAATGTCTTCCATTGTCAACTCACAATTGATCATGTTTGAAGAGAGCAAAAGGATCAAAGTAGGTGAAAGCATCATCTGAGCAACCAACACCAAATTTATCTACATGATCTTTTATTCATGTCATTTTGGTCAAACATTTTCATATTTGTGTTTGGATCCATGGAAAAGTCCGACCCAGAAGAATGAATTGGTGGTGGTAAAGGAGGGTGAGGCATCCCCATGGTTGACACAAGCTTAGGCCCAGACTCAAGAGTAGGCTCTTAGTTGTCAATGCACGGAATGAGCTCCCTATGGCAAGAGAAGATGTCACCTCCTTGAATGTTACGATAGTGTTGGAGAAAAATAGTGAAAGACCCAATATAATTATCAAAGCCTAAGTTCTCTATGGCTCATAATAGGTCATCTACATTCATAATTTTTCTAGTCACAAAGGTTATGTACTTTGTAGCACTTTGTTGAATCATCTCTTTGGCAATGTCTAAAATATTTACATTATTTGGAAGAATCTTTCTTGTGATTTTTGTCACATTTGTAAGTAGAATCTTGCTTTTATCTCACAACCAAATTGGAAACTAGACCACCATTACTTGAGTTTATTGGTGATGGAATTTCCATGTTTCTAGAAGTGTTTGTTTGTTGCAAAGGGATTGTTGAAGTACCTGAACAAACCAAAGAAAGAATTTCATTATTCACTGTACTTTAAGAACCTGTTAAAATGTGATTTTGGTCTCAATTTTTTTTAGTCTTTACATTTTAAAAACTATGGTTTTTGGTCCTCGAATTTATTTATAAATAAGGACCAAAACTAAAAAATTTAAATTGTAAGGACTAAAACCAACTATAATAAAATCCTAAAAACCTAAAATAGAAAATTAACAAAAAAAAATCAAAAAAATGAGAAAATATACTTCGTCCTTCATAAAAAAAAAGTAACAATTTATTTAAGCAAAATAGTGACTCAAGATGTGCACATAAATGCAATATACATTGATGAATTAGGATCGTGATCAACTGAAGTTTAAAAATCACACAATTATGATCATTTAAATTATTTTGATTCAAATGTAATTATAAATTTAATAAAAAAAAATAACGTGCCACCTGATTTGAAATAGTGTCCTCTCTTTCACACCCTTATTGACCTTCCCCTCCCCCATTTCTATCACCCTCCCCACCCTATTTTCACTAACACCTAATTAATCACAAGTTCTAAGATATGATAGTTTTTAATTAAACAAGTGAATTTGAAATAATGTGTTGGTTCGATGAAGACAATCATGGCCTAGTGAAGATTGTAGGTGTGTGTGGAAAGGGGAAAGGGTGTTTAGTTTGGATGATTTGAATCTAATGGGTAGGAAGTTTGTATGGATAGGTAAGGGAATGGTTTAAATGATGGTAGGGTAGATGAATAATACCCAAGGGATTTGGACAGAGTGGGGAAACCACAGGGTTCGAGAGATGAAGAAGTAGTGTCAACAGAGAAAAAAATAGGGTTTATTTTTTATTTTTATTCTCTTTTTGCTCTTAGATACTAATACACAAAAGATCATCTTATGCATAAGATATGCTACTAGTATTTAATTTATTTTTTCATTTTCCCTTTTCATTAAATGAAAAATTGGACAATATACATTGCTCGAAAACTTTTAAGAACTTAAGCACCTTATTTTTATAAAAGAAAATAAAAAATGTGTTATTCTTTTCTTTCTTATCTCTACCTACTTCTCACTCATTCACTCTTTCTCTCTCCTTTTCTTTGCTCTCTCTTTAACTCTTGCCTTGCTTTCCGCTCTTTCTCTTGCCCCTACCAAATTTATTTTAATTAAAAAAAACTATCAAATAACTTTAAGGTAATATTTGACGGAACTTTTCTTAATTTTAACTTCCCTTGAAAATGAATCAAACTTTTCCTTTGAGTTAAACTACCAAACAATTGCAATTTTCTTTTTCAAGTTCTTCTTTCATACATTAACTTTAAAATGATTTTGAAGAAGAAGAAAAAAATATATAAACTTTTATTTTAAATTATAACTTTAAAGAAACTTGAAAACTATAAAAGTTATGCCAAACGTCTTAATAATTATAGTTTATGTATATTGATTTGTTTTTTTTTTTTACGAGACATTTTAACAAGTTACATAGTCGTTCAGAAATTCAAAGGTCTAACTTATTAACATACGCTTTTTAAAAATAAGTGAAATGCATTAACAAATAAACAAACACATATACACACCACACACAGTCACACCATTGGATCATGTGTTAACATCTTGATGATTATGTATGTAAAATTTATATAAATTGAACATTCACATATATCTATTCTAATATATCCAATATTTACTTATATAAAAAGTCAACTCAATAATATATTTTCAAAAATAAAGATATGAATTTTGGTTGAAAATGACAAAAGTAACATAGAGATATCGATCGAGTATCTAAGTCTCTAAAGATATATCAGTACAAAAGTAAACTCATATATTTATGTATAAGAGCTTTTGTTTTATTTTGTTGAGTGCATATCAGAACTTGATTTTGCAAGTTGATCATAGTGAAAGAAGAAATCTTAATGCTGCATAACATTTGAAAACACACAACTAGCTACCTCTTCCTTAAACACTATAAAAATAACTCAGATTTTGAGATTAAATTCTTGAATATGACAGTTGAATATATCCAAGTCGTTTACTGAATTTACAGTAGGCGGAGAATGGAGAAGAAGGATAGAGCCCAAATGCATAATAATGAGATATACAAAATTTGATTCACTTAATAGTTATCTTGTAAGTAATTAATTATATACTTTTAAAAAATAATGAAAATATTTAGATTTATAACTGAAATTATTACAATATTTTTAATAAATGCTATCTAATTATGATATAAGCTTAAAAAACAAAGAAAATAAAAAGTTCTCTAATTTGTTTACTTTAACAATAAGTTTAACAAAAAAAAGTACTGAGAAAAATGGTTATGTACGGTGTAAAATTTTTTACATAATCATTCAATTACACCATATATGATAAGTTTGTTGACCTTTAAAATGATTATCTTAAAGTAATTCAAACAATATTTTTTTATTTGATGATAATGTAAAATTGTTTTATATTATTAGTATATAAACATTAAATTCAAAAAGTATTAGAAGGAGAAACCAATTTAATATTATATGTATTACTTTATTCATCAAATCAGATGACTCTTAAGTAAACTAAATTTTGTATATCTCATTATTTTGCACTTGGACTCTATCCTTCTCATCAATTCTCCACCTACTATAAATTTAGTAGTTAATATATTTCAGTTTCAAGAATTCAACCACAAAAATCTGAATTATTTTTATTATATGTTCTTTAATGAAGAAAAAATAATTAGTTGTGTTTTCAAAAGGCTATGAAGCATGAATGTTTCTTTTTTTACTATGATCAACATGCCAAATCAAGTTCTGATAAACACCCAATCGAATAAAATAAAAGTTGTTTGTATGCATAAATAGATATGAGTTTTCTTTTGTAATGATATATCTTTACATACTTAAATACTTATATGTTTTTTTTGTCATTTTCAACCAATTAAAATTGATATATTTTGTTTAAAAAAATTCTTTGAGTTGGTTTCTATTGTTGATATACAATATATATAAGTAAACGTCGGATATAAGAATACATATATTTGAATATTCAAATAATTTTTATAAAATTTTACATGCATAATCATCAAGATGTTATCACTTAATTTAATGGGGGAGATGTTGTGTGTATTATTGTATATTCACTTATTTTTTTAGAATGTCTATTTTTAAAAAATACAACTTTGATTATCTTAAATGAATCTAAAATGTAACTTGTTAAAATATTTTTTATAAATTAAAAAAAAGGCAAAAGAGTGTACCTCAATAATTATTATCAAGGTGTTTGGCTTAACCTTTTTATTTTTAAAGTTAAATTTTAAAATAAATTTCTATACATTTGGTCCAATTTTTTCTTCAAAATTATTTTAAATTTAATGTTTAAAAGAATTTGGAAAAAAAATTGTTTAGAAGTTTAACTTAAAAAAAAACTTTGATTCAATTAAGGGAAAGTTAAAACTGAAAAACAAAATTGACTCAAATATTACCTAAAAAAATTGATAATTTTTATATATTTAAATTCAAAATAAATTGTACAAAAAAAAGTGGGTGAGGGAGAGCAATGAAAGGGAGGGAGAGAGCTGGGTAGAAAAGAGAAAGAAAAGAAAAATCCATATAAAAAAATAAGAAGCTTAATTTCTTAAAAGTCAAAAAAACACATATTCAGTTCAACCTCTCATTTTGATAAAAGAATAAATGAAAAATAAATTAAATACTAGGGACATATCTGATACACAAATTGATCTTTTGTGTATTAGTACACAAGGACAAAAGGGAATATCAATAAAAAAACAAACCCTAAAAAAGTTTCCTCTTTTATCATTGTTTTTTCATCTCTTGAACCCTATGAATTCCCATCTCTACTCAAATTTCATGGTTATTATTCATCTACCATGTCATCGTCTAAACCATCCCCTTTACCAATCCACCAAAAACCTTTACTTGTTAGATTCAATTCTCTTTCCCTTTATTTACCTAATGAGTGTGGTTCATTTCACAACTCATGTTGGACATGGAAAAGACTTGAGTTGAATTCCTATAGAACACATCTATGGAAAAGGGCAATAAGCTTTAAGTGTGACTAAACATAGATTGAAGATCAATTCAATAGTTAATCCAAAAGACTAAGGATACCTCGAAGTCCTATAAAAATTTCAAAGGCCTTAATTATAGTGATTATAAAAAAAACTTTATTCATTTATTTTTCTCTCTGTCAACTCAACATTCTACCAATTTCACCTTTTATTCTTCCTAGTATAAACTCTTCAATCGAACCCCATGTGCTAGCTAATGTATAAGTTAATCCTTTAGACCCATTTTTGTCATAAAAGAGTTTTTTTTATATAGATCATATGTATCCTCCACTTGAGGCAATCTTGTTTATGTCCTGTAGGACCACTATGGGTGCTAAAGCTCTCCATCTGAGTATTTCATATAACCATATACCAAGAACTCGAACTCAAGACCACTAGTTAAGCTAAAACAATACCGCGCTAGTTGATCCGTGTGTTTGGTTGTTCATAAGAGAGAATTGGCTAAATACTATAGAACTTACATATTTTATCCATAAAATTTCAATTGCTAATATGAAAATTATAAAATTATTATTCCCTCTAAGATAAAGTAACAAATTTAACATTTTTTTCATAACTATTAAAATTTAATCAGCAAAAAAAAATAGAAAATAAGAGGTCTCCACCTCTTAAAACAACAAAGATGGATTCATTCTAAAAGTTAAGAGATGATGTCAGACTTGATTAATGTATAAAAACAAGCTAAGAGGGGAAAAAATAGGAGTGGCATACCTAGAGATTTACAATGACAACTTTACCACCACCATAAAGTACTTTTCAAAAGAGAATTGCACACTTGAGTTATTTATAAATTGCATTGACATGCCAGCCACGATATATCAAACGAGAAATACAACAAAATAAGGTCATTTTCAAAAGATGTGGAAAATTGAACATGCATGGCTCATAAATATATGCTCTCAACTTTATTTTTTAAGTTTGTTAAATGTATCTGTGGCATAATCGATCCATTTAATGGTTATAAAACAAACCATACAAATCCATCATAATAAATTTTAATTAAGTTGTAAAATTGCCCTTTAAGTAATAAGATACCTATTGAATTTAACCACAAATGTCATAATTGTTGAAATTTTACATATAATTTGGTTTTAAATGGTTTAAACTAAGGGGACTGTTCATTTTGGAAAAGACTAAGCAAAACTTGTAGATCCCTTGCACTTGTCACTCTAGTTCAAGAAGTTAGTTTATGAGTACACTTAGGAATTATTAAAACAGTAAAAAAATTTGCCACCAAACTTGAGCCAATGTTTTAAAATTTGGACTTAAGACCTAATTCAATCTTACAAAACTTGTTTTAAGGTGAAGATTGAGGACTACATTATCCATGTCTCTAGTCAATGTCATAGTGACTTTCTAACACACTTTCTCATGCCTAGGGCTATGGGTATGGAACATGGCAATGCAGGCAGCCTAACGATAGATCTAGGATAGAATTTAATATCATTTTAGGATTTGGCTTTATAGCCAAACTTAACTCTCACAAATCTAGATTGAACTGGTGAAGGACACAAACTTTATAAGGACTATATTGGTCATACAAGTGTGGACAAATAGACGGGGAGAGAGAAACAAACATATGGATAACAAAACACTAAAAAAAATAGACCTGAAAGATAAAGCAAAACAAAATTGTTAAATGATTAGAAGAAGAAAAAAAGTCACAATCATTACCTTGTGTCCCAAGCATAACACATTGTATATATGTAGTGTTTGCAATGCTTCTTAAAAGGATTCATCTCCTTTGGAGGAAATTATTTCTACACAAACTATTGTTGTAGGTGCCATAATCATGATATCTCAATCAATTGTGAGACTACAAACTTGAATGATCATGAACCATGATTGGTTTCCTACTCACGTGCTCAAATAATCACAAACAAAATTAGCCCGAGACATGTGTTAGTGCCATCTTTAAGGACTTATTCATTTAGTGCTCAAGTTTTTCAAGATATAACAAGCACATCTCAACATGGTTGGGGAACAAAACTAGAAAGAAAGATTTATTCTTGATATGAACTCAAGAACTCAGAGAAAAGGCAATAACAAAAAAATGTGGGAGAGTGATGAGTCTTAGAAAAGTTTTCAAGAATGTATATTTATAAAGAAAAAATAGTGAGACCAAGTGAAAACAATAAAGTTAGACCAAGTCAAAATAAATATCTACTTTAGATAAGCATGCTACCATGAATGGGGAACAAAACTAGATAACAAGATTTATTCTTGGTATAAACTCAGGAACTAAAAAAAATGTGGGACAAAGAATGTCTTAGAACACTTGTTAAGAATAGATATTCATAAAAAAAATTAAGAATAGATATTTATAAAGAACAAATAGTGTGAGACCAAGTCAAAATAAAACATAATCTAATTTTGATAAGCACGAGCCCAACATGGTTGAGAGAACAAAACTAAATAACATGATTTATTTTTATATGAACTCAGGAAAAAAAGGAGAAAAACAAAAAAATGTGGAAGATAGTGCATCTTAGAACACCTGTTTAAGAATAGATATTTATAGTTTTTTTTTTGCAATAAAAAAGAAAATAATTTTAAGAATACATATATATATATATATATATATAGAGAGAGAGAGAGAGAGAGAGAGATAAAGAACAAATAGTAGGAGACCAAGTCAAAATGATAAGGTGAGACCAAATCAAAATAAATATTCATTTTTTATAAGAACATAATTACTCTCAAAAAGATATAATAAATTAATCACCAACCAAAAAAAAAGTGGGAGAGTGAGTCCTATAAAAATTTTCAAGAATAAATATTTATAAAGGAAAAATAGTGATACCAAGTGAAAATGATGAAGTGAGACTGAGCCAAAATAATTTTTTACTTTTGATAATCACGATCCCAACATGATTGGGAGGAAACAAAACTAGATAGCAAGACTAATTCTTGATACTTAGGAACTCAGAGAAAAGGTGAAAACAAAAAAAAATGTGAGAGAAAGTGAGTCTTAGAAAAAAAAATTCTAAGAATAGATATTTATAAAGAAAAACTAGTATGAGACCAAGTCAAAATGATAAGAAAAGTCAAAGTCAAAATAAATATTCATTTTTTATAAGCACATCATTAATTTCAAAAAGATATTTTCAAATTAATTATAAGGTTATTGACTTGTTTAAATTAACCTTGAAAAACCCATAGGATTGACATAATAGTATAAGGTCTCACTGCGTTTATATGTAGAGAAATAATCTATTTAGCGGACAATCCAAATTTTTGATTTTCACCGTGTGCAAAATTTTCTTAGATGGGAAAACACCCGTAATCTCTAACCTAAGACCAAAATAATTAACCTTTTGAAATATTCAATCAAACTAAATATCTATATTTGGTAAACAATAAATTAACCTTTTAAAATATACAACAAGGTCATTGACTTGTTTAAAGTCTCAAGGTAATTCTTAATGGTATGTGTTGTGTATTTTCTTAAAAAATTAAATGATTTTTTTAAGAATTTAATTACAAAATAAATGAGACTTTAGTTTTCCATACAACCAAACACATTATATATTTCCTTTTTTCCAATTTATTTTATAAATCCATTATTCTTTTACTCTCATTGACTTTTTTTCATTCTTCATAAACGGACAAAATGACAAAGTATAATATTTATATTAATTATATATATTATTCCAAGGTAATTGTTTGAAAATTAATTCATATAATTCTTCCGAATAGTTAGGTCACTTGATCTTCCTTCACCAATTGTTGAAAGATAACATTTAAATTAACTAACCTTTATTGTCAATTAACCAAAATGTTAATGAAATTTTATGCTTTAGTTAAGAATTACCTTGAATTGCAAACATGTTGTGAAAAATTAGTTTTAATTGTTTTACAATGAGATTTTATTTTTTTCATCTAATCAAACATCTTATTATATATTTCCTTTTTCTCCTATGTATTTTCCAAATCCATTCCCTTTTTGCTTCCATAGTTTCATTGACTTTTCTCTTTCTTCTTCATTAAGTCACAAAACAACAAAGTATAATATTTATTTTAATTGTATTTAATTATTATTATTATGAGATAACTTTATTTTCATTAGAATTTTCTTTTTTTCTTCATTATAGGACAAAATGATAAAATATAATATTTATTTTAATTTTATTTATTTATTTTTATTATAAGGTAATTGTTTGAAAATTATTCCAAATACCTTTCAAAAAGTTAGTTCACTTGATCATCCTTCCCCAATGATACAAAGATAAATTATAAATTAACTAACATTTATCCTTAATAACAAAAAAGTAGGGGAAAGATAATGCTTCTTTTAGGAATTACATTTTTATGGATACACCATGTGAAAAGTTAATTTTAATTAAAAACAAATGAGACTTTTGTTTCCCATTTAACCAAAAATCCTACATTTCCTTTTTTTTCTTCAATTTATTTATTTTTTACTTTTTATTGATTTTTTCTTTCTTCTTTATTAAGGGACAAAATGACAAAGTACAATATTTGCTTATGCAAACTACACAAATCCCTCCCCATTACATTGATCCTAGTTGTTATGTCTTGCCATTTAAAGCATTTTACACCTTTTATAAGTAAAATATTTCATGATCATCATTTTATTATTGTTTATTTAGGTCTCGTTTTTTTTAGACAACATATAAATGAGAAAGTCCTAAAAAATGTGCATAAAGAGTATTTAAATCACAGCTAGAGCATGATTATTTACCATTAAGCACAAATTTCAAGTACTTGACTAATTAATATCCACAATCAGCACTTTGCACTTGCATTTCAAACTCCAAATAAGATCAATTGGCAAGTTTTGAAAAGATTCAAGATAAAAATACCACTTCACCGGGTAAAGACAAAAAAAAAAGATTTTTACACCAGTTGACCTCTGCATATACTCAGATTTCTCAAACTAAATTTCCTTCTACACCTATAATTCACATCAAGTTGTCTGGAATTTTCAATAAAGAAACATTCCAAAAGCCACACCAAGAATACCCACTATATTAGTAATTATGGTATCAAAAGCCTTTAGTATCATGGACACCATTTAGGGGAGACTGAGTGTAACATCTAACAAAATTCACTCAGTCTCTATGTCAGTTTCTAATGCTTGGTGTTATCATACGTACAAAACCTACATATGACCCCTAATATTCTCTTTTACAATTGGAGGACCCTTTTGAACGCTTCCTAGATGATCCAGTACCAGTCACACTAGCTTTTCTTTTTTTAAAATCACCATTACTAAGAGAATCAAGGGCTGCTTTACATATTTTGCTGTACTGAACAACATTGGTCACAATGGCATAGGTAGTGACATCACTTCTAGGTGTCAAGATGGCCTTTCTCTCAATAACAGCATTCTGACCACATCTTGATTCAATAACTGCCTTGTCTCGCAGCTTTTGGAAAATGTAGTCCTTATCAAAGTCAAAGCAGTCAGTTGAAACCTGCAATGATAAATTTTCAGGTATGGTGTTAGCCAGAATAATTTGCCCCAGACAAATTTTATGCATAGTGCAAAACCTTCATTTTTGGATAAAAGAAAAGAGTCTAATGAGTGTGCACTGTCATTTTACACTGTCAATCAATCAAAAATCACATTTAATATGACTATTAAGATAATTATTATAAAAGTCGACAAATTCGCCATACATGATGGTTTGTGATTGGGAGACTGTAAAATTGTTTTACATTGTGCATACACTATTTTCTCAAAAGAAAAATAGCATTAGACATAAAGGAAACAATGAGAAATGTATAATGTTGATTCAACCTCCATCCCTCCTAAAGAGTGGGATTTTTAAATAAAAATGGTCTTTCCCGAACTAGCATCGTCACTTTTAATTCACCTATTATGGAAAGTGGGACATCATATGAGAAGATAGGTAAAAGTTAAGCAACACATCTCACCTTAAAATCAACAGGGACATCAATTTCAAGGGATGAGCAACCACAGCCATCACTAAAGTTGAGTTTCAGAACCATTTCAAATGCTTTGTTATATGCTGTTCTCCTGAGATATCAGTCAACCAAATGTAAGGAAGAAGGTGCAAGCCATTACATCTATTGTGAGAATCTACAATTAAGCAACACAAAGAAATGAAGAATTCTGTTCCAAAATTCTAGACTTCACCTAGATTTTCACAATTCTTCAAAATCAGTTTTATCTCGTCTAGTTCACAAGGACCAATAAACTTGAGTAAAAATTTGATCAATGGCACAAAGAAACACGTTGCATAGTGTGTGAAAACCTTTTAAGCCGAAATGGTTGCTTATCCAGAATGGCTGCTTTGTAATCTTCCCTGTCCAAGAAGGAGATCTGCAGCACAAGGACAGATACACTGGTCAAATTCTAGGCTTAATCCTAATTAATTTCAAATACATAATAACCCTATCAAGAACCAACTTTCATGAAGGCTCTTGGATTAATGCGCATGAATGATTTTGTTATATATCTTAGCATCTCTCTTGAAGAAGCTTTTAGGTTTTAAATGTGGACATTGCAATAGCCCACTTTTACCATGTCTTGAAGTTCATCTTTTATTTAAAAGAACGGTGGTGGCAAGGATCAAACTTAGACCCTTTTGATCCTTGGAGGCTCTAACGCCATGTCAAAAACCATTTTTACCCAAAACTTGGGTGAAGGCACATGAATGATTTTATCACATCTCTTAAGAAAACCCCAAGACAATAAAGAAATTAAAAAATTGGAGTAAACTCCCAATATATTATTCCATATACCAAATGATCCTGATATCCATATTCTATATATTGTTATGCTTATCCCGTTCAACATAAATTTCACCTATAAGTAATGATATGAGGAATCCAACATCTAAGATTCCCAAAAATACACAATGAGCAAACTAGGAATGGAGTTACCATTTTAAAAAACATTAATACACCTCAAAAGTCAGCCTGGCCAAATAGAAATGTGGATATAAAAGAATACAAGCAGAAAGAGATTCAGCTTATGAATTCACCTCAACAGACTTGATGAAAGGCAATGCTGCTTTTTGTCCATGAGCACTTGCAACCTGGAGAGTCCAGTTCACATATCTTTTATCTGCAATGCAAGTTAACAGACTGTGTTAAGACACACACACACACACACACACACACATATATATATATCAATGACTCATGCAATAGCTAGTCATTTCAGTATCCTGGTATTTGGTTGTGTAATGTGTGCAGTCCTCAACCAAGAATTATGAGAATATGAACAAGGAAACCAATTTTTGAAGACAGGATCAAATGAGTCGACCGAAAATATCAGGAATAAGAAGACACTAATTCTATTATGTCAAAAAGAAGCTTTGTCCAGTAATTTCGACAAAATAAGAAATCTGAGAGGCAGTTGGTTTTAGATTAGAAGAACTGATGGTAACTATTGATATAAAAAAAAGTACAGAATCTTCCTAATTGAAGCTAGACAATTGTATTAACAACTTTAATATCCTCCTGTTATAACATGAAATAAATTGAAACTTATGAAGAGTTCCTTAGGTGGATCCATGAATACACGTTACGATTTTCACAGCTTACTAGCAGCACGTGGCATTGAAGAATCAAATATCAAGTTCATATTTGGTTGAACACGTATCTAGCATTGTGTGTGTGTGTATTAACATATTGAAAGCATTTGAATTCAAGAACATGCTGAGATATAACTAAAAAGTTACAATTAAACATTGGTTACCATTGCTCAAAGCTTGCACTAGAATAATCTGGAAAAGATCAATCCTGACAAATGGATGAATCTGCATATTAAGCTGGTCCATGACACCGGCAATTACCTGCTCCAGTTGGAATTAATGCATGTTAAAATGCATTAAAGTATATCTGTATTTATTCCTAATGACAACTAAAAACCAACCCACTTATCTACCTCAAACTGAAAATTAGGATATGAAAACATAAGAAAAATTTTAAATAAAGAAAATACATAAGGATTGATATTTTGGCATGCCATATACATTAACAAACTGGACCACAAAGGAATTCATCAACATGGTGAAAAAAGACCTGAATGATTGCTAAATTTCTTTTTTCTTTTTAGGAAAAAAGAGCGCTCCATGATTGTATTTTTAATGTTGTTCTCATGGAATGCTAGTAATGTACACACCGGTGTCTACCCTAATCACCAACATCAAACATATTCATACTAGATAATTTTTGCAGTATTAATATAAAAACGTTACAAGTTATGTCAATAGAAGTTTAATTAAAGGATAAACTATTGCTAAGTATCTGCTGTTTGTGTTTAATTTTTGAAAAAGCCCGTAACATACAACTCCCTTAAACTCTAAATGAATCAAATTCTAGTTTGAGTGTTTGACACTACAAGTCATAATACAGACAACTTGAATACATGTACTTGTCTCTACCATTCACTATCTATCAGTGCTTTTTCACAACATTAACATCAGTGTAAACTTTAATACAGAAATCTCAGGGAAAAAACACAAAAACAATGGAAAAGAAAACATCTATGATCAAGGATTCAGATCAAATACCTTATCTACAAACCCATGTATGACTAAACTGGCTTTTTTGTCCTTTGGAGTTTTCTGTAGAATTCAAACATTTATAGTTTAGATGTTAACAATAATGAACAATTATATAAGTTTGATAAAAATAAAAAAAATAAAAACTTTGCAACTTGGAAGCCAGACAGAATGTTCAAGGAAGGAGTTGATTCATAACATAATTACATAGTTAATTTGATAGCATCATATCTCTAACAACCATAAACATCCCAGAATTTTAAGACATTCTATTATCTTAGAATGTGAGTTTGAACCTAACTCAACCCCAAAAGTTAACTCATAGGGTGAGGGTTGCCTCCAACTTATATACTCTATTTTGGCCTTATCTCTAGCTCGTGTGACATTTGAGTTTTTCTCAACAATGATATCATGTTGACAAACTGATATTTTGATATCATAATAGAAAATACAATTGACCAATTGAATCTCTAAGCACTAACAAATACTTATAGCCAAAGACTCTAACAAACCCTAACTAACTCTAACA
Source organism: Glycine tomentella (assembly GCA_007407185.1). Taxonomy (NCBI): domain Eukaryota; kingdom Viridiplantae; phylum Streptophyta; class Magnoliopsida; order Fabales; family Fabaceae; genus Glycine; species Glycine tomentella. The sequence continues at coordinate 644,627 of PYAF01004258.1, read as the reverse complement.
ATCTCTAATTATCTATTGTAACTAACAAACAAATAGAGTTAACTTACAAATAATATATTGTAACTAACTGACAGCTGTACTAACTAACAGGATTTAACTCTAACAGATAGAGTTAACTTACAGAGTATACACTCACATTTAGTAAATAAGGTTTATGTTGTAGTTGATTTTGGATTTGTCAAACTGCTTGTAAATTGGGGCACTCTTGTTTACAACATGCATAAGCTGATCATTACAGTCAAGCCAAAGATTTGTTACATAGTACTAGCAAGAACTATGATTGCAGTAACAAATGAGGAAATCATAAGGATCAAACTAGAAACGCATAGCTGGATGCAACAGAAATTATATTAAGTCTGAGAATTAATAAAAGTAATACAGTGGAAGAACTCTTCTACTGTCACAGAGCCAAGCTACTACAGAGAGCTATTTCAATCCATTCAGAACTATTGTAATGTTTCCATGTGATACCCCTATTACCCCACATTCCCACCTATATACTACTGCAAACCACAAATCAGTAACAACCGACTTCTTTTATTTCTCTCTCTGTCAACTCGGCATTCTGCCATTCCTCCCTTTATTCTTCCTAGTGTAAACTCTCCAAACCTTGAGGCCATGTGCCAACTGATGTAATCAGCTGATCCTTGGGATCCAATGACCCCTTTTTGGGCCATAAGAGAGAATGAACTAAATACGAACTTACATAGATTTCAATTGCTATTCTAGTAAGTGGAGCAATAGCATTATTGTTCTCTCAAAGCAAAAACAGCAACTTTAACATTTTTCTTAACTATTATAATTTCATATTAACAAAAAAAAAAAAAAAAAAAAAAAAACGAGTAGAAAATAAGAGGTCTCTACCTCTTAAAACAGCAAAGAAAACTTCATTTTAGAAGTTAGGAGATGGTGTCAAACTAAATTAACATATAGAAGCTAGCTAAGAAACTAAAAAAGAGAAAATACCTGGAGATTTACAATAACAACTTTACCCCCACCACGAAGTGCTTTCAGAGGCAAGTTGCATGCTGGAGTTATTTGTAAACTGCATTGAGATTTTAGCCATGATATATCAAATAAAAAAATATAGCAAAGCAAAATATTTTCAAAAGATATGAAAAATTGATCATGCATGACTCATTGATATCCCCTTCAAAGACATGAAATATGGCCACAGAATTATTTTTCAAATTGGTTAAACGTATTGCTAGCATAATATGGCCATTTAGTGGTGATAAAACAAACTGCACAAATCCATCACCGTAAATTCCAATTATGCTGTAAAATTGCCCTCCAAAGTAGTAAGATACCTATTGTCTATTGAACTTAACCACACATGCCACAATTGCTGTGATTCTACATATAACTATGTTAAAGAGGGTTCAAGCTCAGGCTGTTCATTTTGGAAGAGATTAAGCAAAACCTGAATATCGCTTTCACTTATCACTCTAATGCAAGAAGTCAGTTTCTCAGTACACTTGGGAATTACTAGAGCAGTAAAGCTTTGGCCACAAAACTTAAGTCAATGCTTATCAGATCTGTTTAAAAATAGACTTGTTCTATTTTTACCCATTTAACAATAAGCAATTAAGCACCTACAAGTGTGGACAAAAAGTAAGGAGAGAGAAATAGACATAACAATATCATAGTACTGAAAAAAAATAGAAGAAAAAGAAAATAAAATTGTTGGAGTGATAAGGAAAAAGGTTATTACCTTGTACCCAGGCATAACACTATATCTGCCTGTTTGCAATGCTTCTCAGCAGGATTCATCTCCTTTGAAGGCAATGCATCCTGTACATACAACAACAGAAACTCATTTAAAGGGAAACACGGATATGCAGTCAAAAGATTTTATCAACATGTCCATAATCATCACCCCAGACACAATAATTTTCACAAATATCAACAACTAGTCATTGTCACTTAATGGTTAGCTACGCTAAGGACAATTAAGGCTCAATGTAAAACTTCAACTAGACCCCAGAATAAAATCTTTTCTATTTTTGAGCAAGCGTCTCTGGGACTTGTGTATGTGTCCTTTTGTCTAGAAGTTTATAAGTCTTGTATCATATTGAGACCTGGTGGTGAACGACTACCATTCCTGACAGACCAATAAAACAGTATGCTAGTTGCAGGAAAACAAAGAACCTCAAGCTAGTTCGCAAACCTTTGGCAATTACCAGTCACTGTTATGATTTCTTACAACATCCACCCACCACCAACAGATTAAAATCAAGCCACAATACTAAAACACCATGTCGTGAATCCGAATTTAAAGCAGCTTAAAAGAGGGACAATAGTAGCAACTTGCAAAATGGAGAAAAGATAGATTATTTCATAATTGGTTGGTTTTAAACAGAAACCACTTTTGGTTTATATTGAAATTTTAAAAAACATTCCAACTAATAGCAAGTCAAGGCTAAATGACCATTTTAATCCTTTATCTTTTTTTTTTTTTTGTTCAATTTGGTCTTTTATCCTTTAAAAAGTTCATTTTGATCCTTTATCATATTTAAAAGGTTCAAATTGGTCTTTTACCTTTTCAAAAGTTCACTTTGGTACCTCATCTTATTTAAAAGGTTCAAAATGGTCCTTCAACTATTTAAATATATTCAAAATGGTCTTTTATGTGAGTCTTATTCGAAGGACAAAGTTGAATATATTTAAATAGTTGAAGGACCATTATGAATCTTTAAAATAAGATAAGGTACCAAAGTGAATTTTTTAAAAGATAAGTAACCATTTTAAAGCTTTTAAATGAGATAAAGGATCAAAATGATCATTTAGCCGCAAGTCCGTATTCCTCCCATCAGCATGATCAACAATCGATCCATGCATATTTTTATTCATCTTTGAGTTCAGGGAAGATCAAAGGTGAGAGACATAATTGTATCTAGTCTCAGCAAAAAACAGCAGAAAAGAATTTGTCTCCGGTTCAATATCTTGAAGAAATAGAAGTCATTATTCTCTTCAGTTGTCTATAGATGAAGCAAGGGCATAATAAATATCTAACAACACCTACTCACATCTCTTACAAAGCACATTAGTTATGCAATCATGATTTTTTGGCCAAATATCCATATAAAGAAAAGCTATCGATCAAACTTTATTGCAGTAATAGGATTGGTTGGAAATTCTAGTTCAATACCAAAGTAAACAACAAAACCCATGTGACACAACTTGCAACCAAAATGAATCATAATTTTTGAGACTCAACAAAATTACCATCAAGCAAATGAACAATGTAGTACCTCCCAGTCAAGGACTGTATCCTTAAGTCTTGTCCCACATTTGGCAACTGAACAACGCCTTGATGTCTCCTTTAAACCAATAGTTTCTACCTCAAAATCACGAAAGTACCTTAAAGATGTTTCAACTACACAATTAGATTACAATTCTTTTCTTAAGGGATAATGTTTTGAAAATGACAACGTGATAGTGCTACATAAACACCAAAAAAGCAGACGATTTTTTTTTATAAAAGGTCACCCAAAGGTGGCTATGTAGCATCTGTACAACATGAGCGAGATGGATATTCTTGACAGGTAGAAGTTTTAGTGTGCAAAACTAAATATTGAATAAAAGAAGGCATAACAGAAATGACTAAAACAAACATGAACCAAAGTCACCACATGATTGGCACAAACCAGGCCAAGTCTGTAGCAGAATCTACAAATATAGTATAAGAAATAAGAAAGAAACGATTAAAATATAGAAACTACAGGGTAGAACTTTATTGATGAAAGAAATGCAGTTGTTTTTGTTTTGCTGATAATTACTAGCATCTGCATTATAAATATTCGTAGCTTCATGGAAGAAATTTGATTGAATATGCTAGATTAATTAAATCCTACTTAGAGGAAGCTTATGCAAAATTAGGATGTAATGAGCAATCAAATCTTACTCTTCTCCACAAGAAGGGCATGTCTCCATGAAGGAATTCCCATGCAATTCAGCAAGTTTCTCCCTTGGTATTCCAGATCGAAGATGGAGACCATCAACATTCTATCATAAGAAAATAAAAAGATGGCTAAACAACAATTCAACAAATTATTACCTGCACAAAATTACTTCAAAAAGCTAAAATATTTACATATCCAAAGAAAGTGAGAATATACATAGAATAAAAACGCAATAACTCTACCTGACTGATGACGAACTTCAAAATGCCAGCCTTTTCTAATTCAACCAGAGCCATGTGTGTCAAGCTTGGCGCTGCACGATGAAATGGCAGTGATGCTTCTGGCAGGGCTTTACCTTCACGCTGCAAAAATAAAGATAATCGGATAAGAAGATCCCCATATGAAGTACGTAAGCAACAAAAAAAAAAAAAAGATTTTGATTTTTAAAAGAATGAGTACTAACAAATAATAATAGCATCTGACTTTCTTTTTTATAGTTTGGCACAACTATATCAGTTATTATATTATATTGTGCCTCATACTGTGGTAGAAAAATCTATATTCAAAGTTCAAACACACCAGCTTCTTTCTTTTTGTTGGAAAACAAATTCACTAGACACCATAGAACACATATTGCCCTTGTTGATTGTTAGGGTTGCCAACAAATCAAGTGCAAGTGCAACTAGAACAATAAATACTTATATTAACTGCTTTGAATGTTCATCTAAGCAAGCATAAGCATAATGGGCACATAAGTTAAAATTTCTCATATCCCAATTCCCAACAAAAAATTGGAGGTTCCTATCTTGATTATGGGATACCTGCTTGAACATTTATTTCAATTTCTAGAAACTTAGCAACAGTATATCCTTGACTGAGAAATACTATTCGAACCAAGTCAAGTTGAAATTGATAGAACATACTATGGTTTATGTATTGAAATTAAAAAAAGCAATGAATTCTAAAACAAATGCAATTTATTCTTTTGTTCACATCACTACAAAAAAATATGTATACTTCAAACTGGTTAATGAACTTCTCTGCCAATAATGAGAATATATCATCTGGAATTTAAGAAATAAAGAAAAATTCATAGTATATATATTGTAACTACAAAAATATTAATGACACTGTTCTCATTAGCATTTACATTCTAAATCTAATAGAAATTGCTGAAAGTCAAGCATACATTTGCAACTGAATGAATCACCTAAAGGAATAAAATTTTGATTATAGTATAAGCATTTCCAAGCATCAAAATCATCACCTGAAGCGTCCAAATTCCCTTGGGACCTCGAAAATCAGGTATACCACAAGAAGTTGATATTCCTGCACCTGTAAACACCACTAGATGCTTACTCTGCAAGTAGAAAAAGAAAACAAATTAAAAAAGACTGATTATATAGAAACTTAAAGCAGAGAAAGGAAACTCCTCAATATCAACATAAGTTAGTAGCTGCAACCAATACCTTTTTTATCATCATAGCAAGTTGATCTATCTGCCAGGAAAGAAAAGTTATGTTAGCATATGAAGCAGTAATTTTGGTTGAGGGTAGGTAATGATTCCCTTTTTTTTACACATATGTATACTCTTTAGAATAAAATGAAGGAAACTTTTCACTAGGTGGTACTCTTTCAAAAGAAATTGAAGCCTGACAGACTTCTACTTTGTACCAAAATCTTGCATAGGGTATCAGCACATGTTCATAATTGGAAAGATATATTGTATCTCTGAGGTACATAACCATTCAACAGTCTAACACAGAAAAGGTTTGGATCAACCAACAGCTGACAATGCCAATAAACATATCAACTTGCACAAACAAATATATGCATGCTACCTGTGGATCCTAAATCAGTAAGCTCTTTCTTAACTGTTGAAATTCATAAACAAACCTAAAGTTTTATTCATTTTTAAGATGGTAAATTAAAAAGTAAGATGACAACCCTGGCATCTACCGGGCCATAGCTATTCCATACAAAAAAGAATTATGCAAACAGAAATGAAAAACTTGAACAACCCCCAGCAATATCATCAAGAACAAAGTTTCGATGAAATTCAACTTCAACCCCCTAGGCTAACAAATCCAGATGGCACCTCAACAGGGGAGTGATTGCTACCAAACAACAAAACACAACCTCCCTTTTCTGATGAAAACCATACTGAGAAAAGTAATTAGTGAACATACAAGTACAACAACTTTATGCAAGACAACAAGTCATGTATACGGATAATAGCACCACCAATAATAATCATCTTCAGCTTATCAACCAATTGTCTATCAAAAAACCTTCGCACATTGTGCTGAAACACAATCCCAAAAATACCTAAGCACTTACCTGGTCAACATTTCAATGTTGCAAAGCATTAATCACTCAATCAAAACCCTCATATTAGGTCACCTATCCAAACCATGGTTTAAAAAAACTGTCTGGGACCGCGATTTTGGCTGCAACATCAAGGTTTTTGGGCTCACCACAACCACAATTGGGGTTGCATTTAGCCGTGATTTCCTGCAATGTCAAGGATCACGACAGAACCACAACTTTGACCCCAATTTAAAACCTCATTCCAAAGTATTTGTCACCCTAATCCAGAATTACAAACACTCACAATCATGCATGTGATCACAAAAACACCACTAAATTCCATCCAAATTTCATCCTAATCACCCCAAAACCACTAAAAGCCATTATTAACCAAACGTGCAGCACATAAGAACAAACAACACAAAGCATCATTTCATGGCAGTGAAGGGCCTCTCCAAGTAGCACCCAACAGACACAAAAGCTGCACACGAGAGATCAACATCATCTATGGAATTTATCACAGGCAATAAGGGCACAAGAACAAGATATAGGAGCTTCTAGAAGGAGAATGGAGACCAGGGACCCACTTTCTCTCGTAAAACATGGGATGGGTCGAAATATTCGACCATTCCAACGTTGCCCACATCTTCTATGTAGGAAAGCTTCTCGGCATACCCCAGAGACATGGTTGATTGGTGACTCAATGTGCTGTGATGACAGAAATTCTCTCCAAGTCCCTCACTTTCTTTCTTTCTCTCTCGGAGGAAATTGAGAAGAAGTGTGCTTTGTTCTTCAAACACAGAGAAAGAGAAACAGTTGTTTCTTTTAAGGAGACCCCAAAAAGCCAATTTACTCTCATACACACTGTATCATCCCCTGGAACATTATGAAACACATGCACATCCTAAATATATATACCACTAACAAATTCATTTTCAAAAAATACAAATTTTTGTAAGTACGATAAATTCAATTATAAGTTAACTTTTATCAATTATCATTAATTGAAAAATACTATGTCACATTTAAGGATAAATTTATTAGCATTTTACATGAACAAATTTATGGACGCTCTATCTAAAATATAATTCAATATTCATCTTTTGTCTTTTCTAAACATTACAAACATAAAGTTACAATAAACGCTTAAAAAATTATAAAAATAAGTATAAGTTAGAACAAACATAATATTAATTAATAAGTTGTTCTGAAATTTTTATTATGATAATATTAAGTAGTGACAAAATTAAGTTGAATCTCATTTTTTTGTAAAGATTAACTTAATGGTTGTGCATTTTTGTTTGAGTCTCATATTCTGGATAAAGTACTATAGTATTATAAATTTCAAAGAAAAATATAAAACAATAAAATCTATATATATTTTATCTTATAGAAATAATTTAAAAATATATTAAAGTATGTTTTCGGGTATCAAATATTTTTTTCTTTTCATATTGATGCGTACTACATTTTTCCAGCAATTAATGTGTGTGAGACAAAATCTTTCACTTAGATTTTTTCTTTTTAATATTTTATTTAATTTTTTAATAATTAATAAAAAAGAAAAATTGTAAATAAAATAGAAAATTATAAAATCTATGATCCTTGTCTAGTTCTCTAAACAAAATAGAAATAAGTTTACAATCAAAATTCAAGAATAAGATTATGTGAGGAAAGGAGAGAAATATGTTCAAGGATCCGCTGGGTATAAGGAGTGAAAAAAGAGATCATTTGTTTATTTTTTAAAAACAAATTCTATTGAATTTTGAGTTATAGGACATTTTATGATTTATTACTTGGAAGATTTTAAGATTCAAACAAAAATGTAAAGTCATTAAGTTAATTATTAGAAAAAAAGGAGATTCAAATTAATTTTGTCACTACCTAATGTTGTTACAATAGAAATGTAAGAGCAAGGTTATGCTTATTATTATGTTTGTTCTAACTTATACTTGTTTTTCTAATTTTTTAAGTGTTTATTGTAATTTTATGCTTGTAAATTGTAATGGTTAAAAAAGAGAGAAAATGAAGATTAAATTATATTTTGCGTAAAGTGCTGACAAATTCGTCTCTGAATGTGTAATGTGCTCACAAATTTGTCCTTAAATGTGTCATGTAGGATCTTGCAATTAACGTAACAGATGAAAAGTAACGGATGGATAAATTTGTCGCACTTTTTTCACTTTCGGGGACAAAAATTTAATTTTTCATCTTTCAAGAACGAATTTGTCAGCGCTATACACATTCACAGGACGAAAATAGTTATCTATCTAACATTTAATTACAACAACTCATTTTCTACAAATAATATCTTTTTTCTTAATGTTTATTAAAATAAAAATTATTTACCTTAAATATTATTTCATCCATCTCTTAATAAATATTGATTGTATTGATAAAATTAACTTGAAAGATTAACAAAAAGTTAAAAAATTAGTTGAAAGTTGAAAAATTCGTTAGAAGTTAGTAAACTAATTTATTAAATCATGTGTTCAATAAAGTTAATTTTTGAAGTGAAAATGAAAATGCAAATAACATATTTAAACAACTAATAAGAAAATTGAATAAATATTTTTAAAAATAAAAATTGAATAAAATATAAAAAATAAAAGTTAGTGTTGGACAAAACTAACGAAAAATCAAAAAATTAGTTGATAACCTAACTAGAAA
>PYAF01004258.1:606818-635642 GCA_007407185.1 Glycine tomentella | reverse complement strand
AAATTTTAAAAAATACTAAAAAAAAAATATTTACCAAATAATCAAACAAAATTTTCTTCTAATAAATAAAAACTAACTTAAATAACTCCACGAGACATTTTCTACAATAAAAATAAGTCTCAGACTATGTTTTGCTTTACTTATTTAATATAATATTAGTTACTTTTTTATTTATACCTTTATAATATTTTTCTAGAATGAAGTTGTTGTTGTACCGTTTGCCTTCCAAAAAAATTAATAATAAGATTAATATCGTAAAACTGTTACACTTTTTTTTTTTTATGAACTATAAAAAAAAAAGTTAGAATAATCATTATGTAATGGAGAAAATTATTTTACTTAAGATTATGATAGGATGTGGATATATGGGTTGATCCCATTTAACTTGCAACTCAAGTAGGTTAGGATTAGCTATTGATCCATTTAAATGTGAACTTATTTAGTCTGATTTGTTTGGGTTTAGTATGTAGATTAATAACAAGTTAGTCCACGAGCTAATTACGTTTTTAAATATGAATTATTTTTATATAATTTTATTTGTGTATTTGGGTAATTGCTAATTGATGTGTGATTAATGTATGTTGACCTCCCTTCTAGTATTTGAATATTTATAATTTTTTAGGTAAGAAGTTAGAGATATTCCCTAAAAAGAAGTTAGAGATATTAATATTAAGCTTTTTATGTATCTCGCGTTTGAATGACATAGTCAAAATGTTATTTTAGATTTTACTATTTTATCAATTCATGCATATTTTCTTTTACTATTTTTTTAATCTTATTTTAAACATTTTTAAATTTTTATCAATTTTAATATTTTTTTCATTTCAAGTCCACAACATTTTTACTTTTTATTTTTTTTCAAAATTTTATTTTTTTTTATAATTAGGCTCGCAGCCAGCCTTTTGATTTGTGGACTAGGGTATATATGGCCTAGCTTTTATTGAGTTTTTCTTCTTCATTTGAGGATAAGCTAGGCCAAAAAAAAACTATTCTTAAAAGCTCTTAACTTAATTTTATTAAAGAAGATATGAAAAAAGGAGCTAAAAATAAGCTCTCTTTGAGCAAAAAATTTATAGTTTTTTGCTGGCTTATGTGCAAACTCCAGCCTTCGAATCCCAACTTCTCACTATTTTTTTATTATAACTTTTTAAAAAGTCTGCAATGTTTTTATGCGGTAATATATTTCTATTTTCAAGTGATCTAGCGTAAATAATGTCATTATAACATATATGTATTTTTTTATAAAAAAAATTCATTATCTGTTTCATATTATAGAATTATTATTATAATTATTTTATATTAGAATTACTATTATATGTTTATTATTTTCAAAATATCATTAAAATAAAATTTTATTAACTAAAGTAATTGTTGACATTTTAAAAATTATTATTTTAAATACTTGTAATTTTTATATTTTTTTATCATTAAAATAATTTTACAGTTAATTTTTTATTTTAAAAATATACTTTTCATAGGACAAGATAATTTTAAATAAAACTAAAGTCATTTTTTAACAAACAACTTTAATTTAAAAGGAGTTTTTAAGTTAAAAATAAATAAAAATTGACAAACAACTTCTATTTGTTTTTCGAAGCTCTTATTTTTGGCTTCAATTTAAAAGTAACTTTTAAGTAGAAAAAAAAATTAGGGTCAATCATATCCTTAAGTGGATTGGACACAAACCATATTAAAAAAAATGATTAATTTAACAAGTTAACCTAATTCAATCCATTTAAATGCAAATTAAAATAGACCGGCCGGAACTAAGTATATTAAATTAATCTATATACCTGTTGATAATTATTAGGAGTATCATCTCTAGATTTGTATGTATAGAAAAACATAATTAGTTGTGCAAAATCCACTTAGTGTATTGATAATTAGGATAAGATTATTATTCTATCACTGTGTATGCACTGGCGGATCTACATTAAGTTCTGGGGCTGCACTTGCATCCCTTAATTTTAAAAATTTATAAGTAAATATTTTCTTTAGAATTTTATTAAGTAAAATTATATATTTTTGTATTTTATTTTTTTATATTTATATATTTGAACCCCTTTATTTCAATTTGTATAATTTGTTCCCACTGATTCATGGTCTTGGCCCCTTAGTTAAAAAAATTATATATAATTATCTAATATTTTTATATTTTGTCTCTCCTAAATTTATATATTTGAACACATTATTTTCATATTTTTATATTTTCATATTTTATACTTTTTAATTTTATATATTCGAACCCACTATTCTCAATTTTTTATTTAAAAATTTAACTTAAAAATTTAATTTTTATTTTTTAAAATAAATTTTCTCCATTGATCCAGAATCCTAGATCCGCTACTGTGTGTATGTAATTAGTTGTTTGGTGCATCAATATGATTTGTTTATCCTACTATTTATCTTACCTTGTTATACGTTGTATCTCTAATCTTGAAAGGGGAGTTAGGTTAGAAATCAACATTTCTACCATTTTTTTTCAACAATAAAAAACAAATTCATGAAAGAAAAAACTAATATTGGCAAAGGTTTAACAAAAAGTTTCCCTGCCAAATACTTTAGATGCATAATCAATTTAAAATCATTTTTAACAATTTTAAAATTCATCAAGATAAAAAAAAATTAAATTTCTTAAGAAAAATGTGATATATATTATATAAATGAGTTTTTGTATATAAATGCGTTAAATACTTATTTTGTTATGATATATAATAATTCTATTTGACTCAAATAAGATTATCAATCCATCCATGATCTATAAAAAAAAATAAAGATCTTAATAAATATAGATATAACAAATAATTATTTCAAAAATTATTATTTACATTCGTTTACTTTTTCTCTTTTTCATTTTTTTTTATCATAATTAGCACTACCTTTTTTTTTCTTCATTTAATTTCTCTTTTCCATCCACCTCATCTCCCCAAAATAGGATGGACGATACCCAGTGTCCTGTTTCATATGATGTTTCAGTTACCTTCAACATAGTAACCTCTCTCAGTCATCGTCGGTGGGTAATTTCAGTCTAAATATGTTAAGTCATTATTTTTTTTGCTATCTGATTGAGCAACACTTATCTATCTTGATATGTATAGACAATTCATTCATAAATAATGTGTGATTTATCAACAACAACTATATATGGAATTCTATTATTGATCCTTGTTAGCTGTCACACTGACTTACCTCACATTAAAATCCATTGAAAGAGTCTATTGATGGCTCTTGGTGGCATCCAAATTTCGTGAAATTTGGATATTTTACGGTTTTAAGAAAGTTTAATTTTTTAGTATGCATTAGTGTACTTCAGATGCCACACTCTAGGAAGTTATTTGTTTAGAAAAATGTTACACGTATACAACCCACTTTTGATGTCTATGAATAGAAATAAGGGAGAAAAAATAAAGGAAAGAAGATAAACTAATAATACATAGATAATTAGATATGATGAGAAAAAGAGAGAAATATTATAGGAAGAAAATGTGTAAAAAATTAAACGATATAGAAGAAAAATTAAGTATATCGATATAAGAATTTCAATTTTTTTAAATATATATCGTGTTAACCTGTTTAATTAGTGATTCAATCACTAACTCATTAAACCAATACCTCAATCATATTAAATTAAATATTTGATCGATTTTTAAAATATTATCATTGAGTGTAGGATAATATATATGACTTATTTTTCCAACAACAAAAAACATGACTTATAACTAACGATTAACGTTGCCAAATATATCAATAAGAAGGTGATACTTTAAGATTGCAATCAATTAATATTTTAAGAATTTAATTAAAATGTGATAAATATTTTTATGTTATTGTATGATTATAAAATTATCATGATAAGATAAATTGATTTTTAACTTATTCAAAAAATTATAATCAGGAATAAATTTTAATTAATTAATAATATGAATGTTTACATTTACAGTATATGAAAATCAAACTTTTTTAATTTGATTCTAATTTAATTTAATTCTTGATCAAAAACATAATCTTACGAGAAATGTTATCAACACAAGTCACTGGATACTCTTAATTCCATTCATATTTTATCCTCTTCAGCACGTGGATAACCCGTGAACACGAAGAACCTTACCAATAAGGGTACGTACTAAGGCTAAAAGCCAAGACCTTGAAATCTCATCTACAACTTCAAGCCACTCACACACTGAAACTGAACTGAACCCCATCTACGTACAAGCCAAACTCAAATTAACTTTACTCTTCTGAAATCAAATCAAACCAAGACAACAAGACTACATGCAAGAGGATTCTCCCTTACGAACCGACACTGTGGAAGCTTGAGAATCAACAAATCTCCACCAGTGACATATATGAGAATATTCTGTTTTTGGATTTGGATCCAACATATATTATAGCCACCCTGGCATGCATCCTCATTTGTGAAAGAGTGGTTTTGGTGTGCAATACATCATTCTACATGTCACATCACATTGCTCAAACCAAATTTTGTTTCTTTATATATATATATATATATATATATATATATATATATATTTTAGTTACCATCCTTCAATTGGTGTTAAATGTTAATTAGACGATTTGGCCTCTAGCTTAACTAAAAAATATACCTGCGGATGTTGTTGGGCGTGGATGCATGTCATTTAAAAATAAACTTCCTTTCGGCTCATAGGAAACTCTATGTTTGAAAAGCTGTTGGATAAATTACTTTTGAAGCCCGCTAAGTAAGTTTGTCAAAATGGATTAAGATTATTATTTTTACGTTTATTTTGTTTAATATTATCTGCTGTAAATCAAACATATAATATATATTGAAAAGCTTTTTTTTAATGGGTCTTCAATATTTCTATTACTGGAGTAATGCATTTTTTGCATCGTTAGAAATTAAAAAAATACAAATATGGTTCATGCAACAACAACCCTAGCGACGAAAATCTTTTGTTGTAACTTTTTCCCTGGCCTCCCTCTGCCAATATTTTTGCCCAACCTTCTCTGCCCCAAACTCATAGTAGTGTTATGTTTTCTCTCTCTGGGGCCATTGTATTGTGAGGCTCCACTGTGCTTCTAATTTTGAGTGTACAAGTCCATACACTAAATTCACTAGTAAATAAACGTAGTTAAATGTGTTAATCTTAGAGAGCAAAACCATACATCTAAATACACCGAACTTCACATAAAAAATAAAAACAATACACCGAAATTCTGCCATAATTTTAATAATTTCATGCTTCATAGTGCACTTTCTTTTTCGTTAACTTAACATTAATGACAACGTCATGTTGTCGTTCACTGTAGAAAATCTGGAAGTAACGACAACCAACCATAATATATAGCCTACACGAGAACCATGTCCCAACCACAAGAACCATGCCATAGCGAAAGCGACATGCATATATAGGCTTGTAAAGGATGATGAATCAAGTCCAAATTAATACGTGTATCCAATGATCTCTTTCTTTCTTATAGTAGAGCCAGAAACGGAGACAATTAATTAAAATCTAGGGAGTGTGCAAGCGGGAAAACAAGAGGGCATGAGGGTTTTAATTTGTCATATACTATTAATTAAAATAAATTATAATTAAATTAAGGTTTCCAAAATATATAGTTTCATATTGTGAATGCCATGCAACTAATTTAAACTCACGACCCCGTAACTATACTAGGTAGAAAACAATGTCATATTTATTCTATGCATGTTACATAATTGAATTTTAATATTTGTTTTTTAAATTGATCATTAAAAATAATCTTATATCATAATTTAAATAATTGATATTAAATTTAAAATATAATTTATATATTAAAAATATTTATTTATTATAAATTTAATTCTGTAAAAGTATTACGTATTGTATAATGCCACTTATTTCTATTTTTACTATACAACATGCATACCGGGCCGTTTAATTGCACACGAAGACAAGGAAAAATAAAATAAAATAAAACATAATGCATGTACTCTTTCGATCTAATACAGGCAATCCTTCCTTAGTGTATGGCACATCTGACTGTATAGGTTATGTGTTGTGGTTCAAGACTTGCAACAGATTTTATACGAAAACAAGAAAAATAGAGCTAGCAGAACAAGAAGCTTGCGGTAGCTAAACCGTGGTTCAGTCACAAGACCTATATCCACGGAAAAAGAAGCAAAACTTATCTACTATGGAGCAAGAGTTACAAAGGTCTCTGTGTACAATAGAATCTTGCTTGATTCTTTCACTGTTTAGTTAACAGCATCCAAGATCAACAAGTTTCACTCTATCTCTCTCATACACTTAAATCTTCGTCTTATGTGATTACTATCCTTTTCACTCTGTCATGATCTCACTGCTACCACTCTATATATAGCAATAAAGGAGCACTAGCTATCTAGAATAAAAACTAAAACAGGAAGCTGAAAAACAGTTAGTTGTTGGCCACCAACTAACTTACCAGAAACTTGTTTATAACTAATCTAGACAGTTAGCAAACTGATATAGGGAAACATCTCCACATTATGCAAGAAAGTTTTTTTGATACTGAAGTATAAGGCAATAAGAAAATGTTTTTGAAAGTTCAACATATATTAATTATATATGTAGATCAATTTTGTCATAAAGTTGTGTTAATGATCAGTGACCAAACTGGTGAGGCATGAGGTAATCAATAACGTACCATAACCTTATAAGATCTCAAAAGCACGTACTAGCTCAATTAAGATCATAATTAAGCAAAAAATATTCAAGCCCACTAATTGTGAAAACTCATATTACCCGAGGAGAAAACAACCACTTATAATGTCACAGTCAATGTATATTAATTACATTGATCAATTGTCAAAAAGTTGTGTTAATGAATAGATCAATAGTCTCTGTCTGGAGAATATCATAACGATAATGTTCTTGCTGAATTTCGATGAGTTCTGATCAAGTTATCTGGTTTTTCTTTTTTTTTAGTGGAATTTCTGATCTATGATATTGAAACGGGAGGAGGTACTCATAAAAGGGACTCTGAAGAGCAAGTCAGTGGTGCTCTGAAGTGTTTATGCGTCTATGTGTGGGATTAGTAAAATGTACCTGGTGATCTCCCTTGTGAGTCTACATATGCATGTTCGACATTGAGGGAGTTATGCAATGTTTGGAGCCACGTTGGTGAACTACTCCTCTATGCATCGTGGCCGAGTTCAAAGGTGGTAGTTGGGGATCGCCACGAGCCGAGCACGTGGGGGCTCCATGAGTCGAGTACATGCAAAGTTTGACGGAATGTACAATACATAAGCCCCTCAAGCTCTAAATTCATTATGAATGATAGAGTTTCATGTGCGATCTTCGGCTGCCTGCGTGGGCCGAGGTCACGGGTCGTACAAAACATAAGCCCCCAAGCTCGCACGAGTAGCTTGGCTGAGTAACCTCAAACTGATAGATTAGCCACGTGGGTTGAAACTGAGTTTTGCAATGAATGGATGTAAATACCACGTGTGTCTTGGCCCTTTCAGACATCGAGAATTTTCCAAGGATCAAGTAACAAGTGTCTTAATCTGTGTGGTTGGCCGCAAAATGACCTTTGGGTGTCTTGTTGCTTCGAGGGGCGCGACGAAGTTAGTAACATCATGACTTTCGTGTTGCCTCAATACCAGTACTGCCTCGTCAGTGGTCATGACTTTTAAAGTGGCATTTGAACAGAGGGGTATTGGAGGGTTTTGGGGTATGAAAACGAAGAGGTGTTGGTGAGTGAAGGGTTGGGAAAACCATATAAAAAGGGAATCACGCGCCAACTAAGGTTCATTCCCTCTTTCGTGTTCCCTGTTGTTGTTGGTCTTTTCATCTACTTTCTATTCCCTTCGTTTACTTGGTTCATTCCCTTCTTCCTCTTTATTGCTACTACTAGTGTCTTTGTCTTGGATTGGCTTGTTTTCTCTTTCCTTCTTTGCTCCTTGTTCCTTGTGTTATGTTCTAGGTACGCTTCTTTGCCTTGTTCCTTCCTTATGCATCCATTTCCTTTTTGCCTCCATCCTCATGTTTTCCTTTGCTACGGAGGATGGGTCTCCTGTCAGGGGTAGGTCCCTCGTGGCTAGGGAGGTTAAGGGCATAGGGGAATATGGGAGTGAGGATGAGTTGTCCATTTTGCCTCCCTCATTCATCTCCAACTCAGAAAGAACGGAGGATATTCTAGTGAGTGGTGGTGAGGAGGTGGAGATTCATAAGGAGGCAGAGAGAGGTGGGGGTAGTCAGAACATGGATGACCTCGTAGGAGTGGTAAGGGGACTAAAAGTGGTAGGGGAGTAAGTTTTCCCTATCACCATCCCTGGGTACGAGTGGGTTTCTGCGGAGGTCGGCTCGTACCCTACTCGATTTCAAACTCTTGAATCTATTGAGGGTTTGAAAGAGAGGGTCGATATGACGACCTCGGATGATTTCGAGTTAATAATTATAGAGCCCTGTAGCACTGAGGAACGTGTTTTTATGAGGGCGGTGAAGGGTGAAGTCGACTTCGTATATATGTACAAGGACTTGTGTAAAGAGTTGAACGTTCAATTTCCTTTTACGAATTTTGAATGTGAAATGCTAAGCTTGATGAATGTCATCCTTGTGAAATTTCATCCTAACAATTAGGCTCTTTTGCGCACTTTTCAAATTCTTTGCAAGAGTTTCAAAATCGAGCCCACAGTTAATAAGTTCATGTACTTTTATCGGTTGAAGATGGTGTTAAGGTCGGGTGGACCTCCTTAAATGCGTTCGAGTTTGGGAAACTATTTCAATTGTATAACCAGTCTTGGAAGAAGTTCAAGTCAGAATTTTTTCGAGTTCCTCCTAACTCTGCTTGTGGAGACTCAAAAGAGTTATTCTACAAGAAGGATGGGAAAACTCCCAAATTTCCCTTTTATTGGCAACGTTTCCCTTTCAAGTTCAAATCTCGTCCCCACCAACTATTGTTGGCCTAGGAAGCCAAGGATATTGAGATCATAAGGGAATGGTCACATGAGATGTCATGTAAATTCATTATGACTATTCTGATCTCGCATTTTCCTGATCGTGTTTTAAGTAGTGAGTATCTTTATGTTGCAATGTTTTGCCGAAAAATTAGAGGAGTACTGATGGGTTTATCTTGTGTTTTGTTGAAGTCATGAAGGGCCACGACTACAAGAACTTGAAGAGTTTGGTGGTTGATGACCAAACGAAGGTCAGAAAGACGAAAAAGAGGAAGCATGTTAATGATTCCTCAAAGTCCGACCTTGTGAAGAAATCAACTAAGTTGATGGAGGGGCCAATTAAGGGCAATAATGCCAAGGTGGAGGTCATTCACTTGGATGAGCCAGAGGTGGTAGACAAGGGACTGGAAGAGAACAAAGTGGTTGAAGGTCCCGCTACGTCGTTAGAGAAGGAAGAGAGGGAAAAAGAGGCAGAGAAGGAAAAAGAAGTGAATACTTCATGTTAATGTTTAAGTGACAAAAAAATAATATACTTAAATATATTTTTGGTTTTAACATATAATTGTATTTTATTTTTTTGTCTCTGAAATATATTTTTTTATTTATTTTTGGTTCCCACTGTTAATTTATATAGATCAAAACAAAAATTAGGTATATTTATATAGGGATGAAAATTTAAAAAAAAAAATCAGAACTAAAAGTCCAACAAAATATTTTAGGAACAAAAACAAAATATAATTATATTAAAAAATAAAAACATATTTAAACCTAAATGATATATGTAAAAAAAAAATATCGATAAAGTGTTTATAACAATACATGTATTAGCATAAATTAAAATGATGTAACATTAATTAAGTGGGGAATGCGCTGTGGTGTTTTTGACCATATGATGAATTAACTGCACCGTACGTGTCTGAAATTATATTTTTGCTTTTAACTGCAAAACACTGGAACATTGTAGTAAACAGCGGCTTGAACTTGAGTTATCCATTGACGGAAGTTGATGCAAGCTTGGTTAATTATTATGTAATCTGAATTTCGACATACTAGGAAGGAAGGTTCTGAATTCTCATGATACCCATAATCTTGTTAGGTGCCTGTCACTGTCAGAATATTTATCCTTATTAATTATGGTGCATTAAATTCATCTTTCATTATTTCAACATCATTGTTAACAGTGTTATTATCATGATGAGAAGGTGCGATTATTTCGATATCCTGATCGTTTCGTTAGGTTAAGATATATTTTTGTTGATATACACTTAATTTTGTTCAAAACAAGTTATTTACAATATAATAATTATATATAAAAAAAAACTAACTGATAGGATTCGATGGAAAACGGGATTAAGCTTAATTACTTTCCATTGTGATCAATTGTTGTACCGATGATAATCATTAGAATAATAAAATTAGCATTTCAGCCTACGATCATGCGTGCCATTTTACCTATTTATTCATGAATGTTTCTTCATTTGTGATATTAAGTGCATGTGATGCAAATAATAAATGAAATATTTATTTTTTAGTTTCTTATAATTATCCTCTATAATCATATTCAAAAGATATATTTTTTATCAACAAATATTAATTGTTAATTTGTTTATTGGAATGGATTCAAACCTATAACCTCTTCTTCTTTTTTTTATTCCTTTAACTATTAAATTTATTTTATTACTTCATATTTAAGATTTAATTTAATATTAAATATGAATATCTTTCTTAATTAGTGTTCAATTCCTTGGTTTAAAGAGTTGTGATAATCTATTCTCTTTCATGACCCAACTTCATCCTAAATAAATGTAGAAATATTTTTTGATAAGTGCGTGTATTTATATAAGAAAAATATTTGATGGACACTGTTATCTAATATGTACGTAAAAGAAAAAATATAAATATGATAGAGTTTATAATGTGATAAAAAAATATTGATAAAATATTTAAAATAAAAAATGATTTATATATGATTATTTTTAAGCATAGCAAGATTAGATCAAGATATTGGGCCTAGCCTGAAAAAAAGATTCAAATGGGCAAATAAAAAGAAATTGAAACTATTTGATGCCATCACCTTGATACGTTATAATCGTCATGAGGTCATGTAAATCGTCACTGTGAGTAATTCAAATGCTCACTGAGCACTTGAATGAAAGCATCACGACGCCGGGCAGCATTATTATTAGCTTTTGCTATAATGACTTTATTATATATATTTATCAACACCCCATGAAAATTGCACCCACTATAACTTTAGCAGCCACTTGCGTTTTATTGCTCTCCCCTGCAAAATAAAAAGTGCCTTTCAATAATTATTCAAAATGCAGACACTTGAATTTGATTCAACTGATTTTTCAAAAAATGCCCTCCGTTTTTGGCAAGCTTTTCTATGTTTTTTATGCTTGTGTTCAACACTGGATGAATATGCATGAATAAAGTTTCAAATTTTAGCTAAAATACTTTGCAACATAAAATTTTCAAGAGACTAATAAATTACTTTCAAAACCCATAAATCCCCAGTTCTTTAGTTTTCAGTTTTCACTTCTTTCATCCTTATATGGCCGGTGAAGTAACTTATCTTATTATCTCATTTATAAGTTACTATTGGGTTTAAATAATATTTGTTCTGAATTAATAAGAGTGTTTGCGGATTGGGATCAATTTTTGATTTAACTCGATCCAATTATATTGGATTGGATCTTCTGAATGTTCGAGTCAAACTCGACCAATCTAATTAAGATCTGATCATATATGAGTTAAGTAATGTGTTTTATTTTTTTAATCCAACTCAAATTATATAATTAAATTTATTATTATATATAAATTCATTATTAAATACAAAACACGCTTACATAGTTTATTAAATTATTAAGTTAAACCATTTATGATTTTTTAAGTTGTTGTTTTTATCTCTATCTTGATTTTGTTTATGTTTTCTTATATTAATATATTATTTTATTTCTATCTAAAATAAAAATATTGTATTGACATTGAAATCATTTATAAATATTATCACAATTTGATTTTTTTTAGTGCATTTTAGTCATTATATATTTACAAAATTTTAGACAAAAATAAATTATTATTATTCTAAAAAAATTAACTTTTACAAAATATAAAATAATTTGTAAGTATTGAAACTCAATTAACTCAATCCGACCTTGATCAGGTTGAGTTGGATTGAGTATGTAAATAATATCACAAATCCGACCTAACTCAACTCATTAAATTTTAATCAGGTTGGATAACTGATTTGACCAAACCTGATCCATGTACACCCCTATGAATAAATTTTTGATAAACCAAGTCAACTTACAATTTGTTAATCCAAAGGGTTGGCACAATGGTGTAAAGGTTTATTGCGTTCATATGAGTGAGAACGATTAATTTAGCGGAAAAAATCGTATTTGATTCTTAACGTGCGTAAAATTTTCTTGAGCCAGCAGCAGAAGTAGTCTCTGATCCAGTGGATTGAGGGACACTCGTGATCTTTGACCTAGAACTAGAACAAAAAAAAAAACGTAAAGTTTGTTGTTTTATTTTATTTTATTACTAAATGGATGCAAATATGTTTACTTACTTCGTAAAAACTAACATTTTCCTTTTTAAATACATACTTGTGTGATTTTTAATAAAAACAATTCTTCTTTCAATTTTTAATTAATATCTTTAGGACACTAATTAATAATAATAAGATTATTTCAATTAAGGGTTTAGATTATACTAGACAAAATGATCATATAAGGGATAGCATAAATGGAACTATTGATGATTACACAAATAATAATTAAACTATTGATGGCATCACCTTGACACGTTCTCATATTGAGGTCACTGAGTGATATATCACTCTGTATATGTTTATCGTTTTCATATTACAGAACATACCATGAAAACTGTTGCTTCCACTCTAGCAGCCACTTACATTTATCCTTCTCTCTTCCTTCAGCTACTGCAAAAAGTGCCTTACGATACACAATGCTTAATCAAAATATTAAGAGAGAGGATTGTTAATAAAAGTTGATCCAATTAATAAATAGATTTATATGTCACAAATATGTGTAAATTATTCATTAAGTTTTGATGTTTATTCTAACTCCGATGAACATCTAAGATTCGATCACCTAAACTTATTACAATAATCATAATAAAATATTATATATATATATATATATATATATATATAGAGAGAGAGAGAGAGAGAGAGAGAGAGAGAGAGAGAGATTCATTTGAATTTGATTCAACTAAGAAATAAGTTTTCTATCTGTACGCGTTTTCTATTTCATTTTCAACTATATAAATGTCATATTATTGTTGATTTTAATAAAACAATAAAATTATTTTTTTATTAATTTTTATACTTTATAATAATTTAAAATAGATGAACTTTTCTGTAATAACAGATAAAAAAAATGATATTAAAAAATCATCCTATACCTTTCTTAAGCAATTGTATAGTTCATATTTCTAGGCATTTATGCTTGGTTTAAAATAGAGAGTATAAGGGAATAAAAGAAGAAAAAAATATATAAAATGAGAGTATATTATTTGGTAAGAAACAAAATGAAAGTAATTAAAGAAAGTTAAAAAAAAATCTATCTTTTGTTTAATTGAGTAATTAAAGGGGGAAAATATATTATATGAAATACATAAACATGCATCCTCAATAAATAAGAGAAATATGAAAAAAAAAGGATATTTTTGTTTTTTATCACAAAAAATCTTCTTCACACTCTTTTTTGCCCACTTTTGAATGGAATTTTTTTGCTGTGATTCTCATATTTTTCTTCCTTCCTATTTTTTAGATGAACCAAACCATGAAATGAAATCTCATCTTTTCCTTTCATATTCTTTCTTAATTTCCTTTCCCATTTTCTGGAAACAAACACAACATTAACGTTTTTTGGACTTTTGTAATTGTGTTTCATTACATGAAATAAAGTTTTAAATTTTAATTGAAATATAGGTTGCAATATAACATTTTAGACTATAATAAACATTGGCAAAACTCTTACATGTTCCTGTAAAATTTCAGTTTATTACTGCTATAGCATCATGTGTAGGCTGATCCAAGGGAAAGAAAAGAATGAGTCCACTCAATTTCTTTAAAAAAAAATTACTGTGCAAACCTAAATAATAAGTAATTTTATTTCACTACAACTACTTAGCTAACTCTTGATGTTAGAAAATTTCAGTCGCTAATTTGGTGGAGGGATGCTCAGAAAATGTAGTTTTAAAATAATAACTATAACTAATTATATAAAATTATAACCAATTTTATAGTTATGGATATTCAAATAACTTATTTTTATTTTAAAAATAGTTATAGTTATAAAATTAGTTTTAAAAATAATTATAATTATAAAACTAAAACTAGTTTTATAGAAATTCAAATAACTTATTTTTATTCATCTATAATTAGTTATGTAATTGATTTTAGATATAACATGCTATATAATTTGTTATATACCTATATTTTAGAAACAATAATTAGTTATATCAAATTATACTTGTATTTTAAAAAGTAATTACACTTATAATTTAGCTATTTATTAGGTATAATTATACTTATTTAAATACTCAAATCATGAACACTCTACCTCTAAGGGTAACTGAGTCCATTTCTATAAGAAAGATGAGAGTGAATTTTTGGATTTATATATAAAGTTCTTATAGAAAAAAATTAGGTACCAATGAAAAAAAACTTAATGATTACGTTAGTTTCCATCGATATATTATTTATCTAAATAGAATTTTAATTGGCTTCATCCTAATAAGTAATTAAGTATAACTTAATTTTATTGATAATGGAAATTGATGTATTCGGTACTTCGTATTGTTACCATGATAAGCGAGACCATTAATGTAAACTTATAACATAGACTAACAGTTCAAATTTTGTTAGAAGAAGAATTATATAAATGAGAACAACCTAAACAGTTCATATATTTTTTAGCTCTAATATCATGTTAGTAAACTGATAGAGAAGAGAGTGTGAGAAAAGATCGATAAAATATAATTGATTGAGATGACTAGCATGATTAGATCAAACATCTACTTGACTTTTATATAATGTGAAAAGTAACTAATTAGGAACTAGTTCTTAATTCTTAACTAATTATATTTCTAACAAATATAAAATGCATGATACATTTTAGTTTATGTAATTTTATAATATTTACTTATCTTTGTTAATCTTTCTTCTTTCCCTGGTGTGTTTTCTGTCCCATCCTTGTTTATGTAAATAAATGTAGGAACAGTATATGAGGACAAAACAACCTCATGGTTCATGAATGAGACAAGAAAGGCTCGCCGAGTCTTCTAAGGTTTGAACTCTGAAGACAGACTTGCTGAAAATGTGCACACAGGGATACCATTTTCAAAATCATGTGCCTTAGATGGTAAGTAAACTCATGAATGTGCTCACAAAAGGGTCAATGGTCTTCTAAGGTTTGAACTCTAAACACAGACTTGCTGAAAAACATACATGTACATTGTACACAACTACAGGTATAGAGGTTTTAAAATCAGTCGCGGTCGCGTTGTGGTCTTGTCGCATTTGTTGAAATCGCGGACAAATGCGGTCATGCGATCCCAATTGCAATATGCAGAGCATTAAAAAAAAAAAAAAAAAAAAAAAAAAAAAAAAAAAAAAAAAAAAAAAAAAAAAAAAAAAAAAAAAAAAAAAAAAAAAAAAAAAAAAAAAAAAAAAAAAAAAAAAAAAAAAAAAAAAAAAAACCTTGATATTGTGGCCTAAATCATTGTTGCGGACCGATTTATAAAACCGTATAACATTTTCAAAATCATGTGCCTTAAGAAGAGGGTAAACTTGTTCATACTGCTTCAAGGAGGTGTTGTTGACTACCCAACCAGCCACTACTCTGAGCAGTGACCAAGTTTATCATATGGGCGGCTACTAATGAATTGAAGGCATGGCATGGCAGGGCTTAGTTCACAAAAAAGGGTGCAGTGGAACCACGTCACCACGCACTCATTAAACTCAAAGAGTGAGTGTGCTTGTTATAAATTGCAACCTAATAACTTGTAACTCTCCAAGGTCCACTAGCTAGTGCTCTCTCTGTGTATATTCCCTGTGCTCCCCTTTTACTCATTTCCAAACTTTAGTCTTAAATCCTCAAGTTTTCAGTTTGAGTTAATCCTCATCTCTTTTTAAGTTTGTTCTCTCAAGGTAATCCTCTTTGGTGTGGTTCTTCTTGGTCACACTGTTGTGCTAGCTGTTTCTAGTTACCTGTGGAACTTGTTTGTGTATGACCATCTTGGCTTTTGTGCTGTGTTGTCTTGTCTCTCAGACTGCATATGCCTTTAGTTGAGACTTGAGACTGAAAAGTGTTTTTTAGAATTTGCCTTATATGTTTTTCCTTTATTCTATTTCGGTGAGAACTTTTGGAGTGAACTAATATTCTGTGATGGATTTTGGGAATTAGCAGTTGAACTGCCTTGAAACCAATTGTAAAATTTAAAATAGTTAGTTACTTTGTTATCTAGAAGTACCAAAACAAAAATGCAGGTTTGGATAAAAAGTTCTTGGATTTCACAATCTTTCCACTCAATGGGAAGGCTTTCACCAAAAGTTATCCTATTAAGCTTTAGGTGGAGTCACCTGTCAGTTGTACAAGTTTGTGAATCCAATAAAAAGTGCAGATTTGTGATTCATAAAGTTTTGGACTGTTTCTAGAATGAGACCATTTGTGCAATAGAGAAAGAATTTCAAAAGTGAACTAGATGTGACATGATAAACTTGTCAAAAAAAATTCATGTTAGTTTAACTTCTTTTGGACTTTATCATTTTTTTATTTATGATGCAGTTTAACCCATGTCAGTCTCAGCTAGTCCAGCGCCACTGTTAGGGGATCGACTGTGTGAAAATGGATTTGAGTGTGTTAAAATTCTCCCTGCCACCAATGATGCACACGGAGGAGTCATTGTGGACTTAAAGGAGTCTATGGACTCTGAAGTTTTTGCTACTTTGCTTAGATCTTCGCTTTTACATTGGAAGCAACAGGTGAATAATATGATCCAGAGCCTAAAATGGTACTTTGTTGCATTTAGTTCCCATCTGAAAAAGTTTAGCCAATTTGTCAATGCCTATTTCCACTTCTAATCGTTGGCCACTTTCTTTATTTAGGTGCAACAAGTAGTTCACATGGTAGTTTGATATCATTTTTTTTTATTTGAGAGCACCTTAAAGCCAACCATTAAATAATACAAATATCAAGTCAACTGATAAATGTGCTGCATTCACGCTTCAACTCGAGATGAATGTTTTTATCCCAAAAAAAAATCATACATTATGAATTTTGTGACCTTACTCAACATTTCAAACCTTTATCTGTATGTGTGTGTGTGTGTGTATAATCCTTTATCTGTAATATAAATGTCAGCATATTTTTCCTGCATAACTATACTATAATGTTCTTGCCTAAAATTTATTCAGTCATAAAATGAAAACATCTGACCTCTAGTTAGCCTTTCTTAACTTTAGTATGCATTGCAGGGAAAAGATGGTGTTTGGATCAAGTTTCCTATTGAGCTTGTTAATCTTGTTGAAACTGCAGTTAAGGTAATTTTACCATATTTTCTATGGGAGTTTTTTTTTTTTTTTTTTTTTTTTTTTTTTTTTTTTTTTTTTTTTTTTTTTTTTTTTTTTTTTTTTTTTTTTTATGCATGGTTCCCCATTATGCATACCGTGTATCAGATCCAATACTAAGAAAAACTTGTGATAATAATGTAAAAAATGAGAAACTCATATTAATCATATTATAACCATGATATTGTAGTCTCTATTCTCTAATTTTGAAATGCAATGGTAATGTCTAGTGTCTGTAGACGCCACATGTTAGCCTGATTTTGACCATTTCTTATTCAAAGCATCTTGTGTCAAATTTGACCATTTGGGGTAGCTACTAGTATGTAAGGTGCAAGATCACATCAATGTTAATAACTGAGTTTGAGGAAATTGATGGAATCTTGATATTTGTGACTGATAATATAATTTGGTCATAAATGTCTTTTGTGTTATGTGTCTGGCAGGAGGGTTTTTGGTACCACCATGCAGAGCCAAACTATCTAATGCTAGTTTACTGGATTCCCAAAACTGACAGCACGATACCTCCAAATGCTTCTCATTGTGTAGCAGTTGGCGCTATTGTCTTGAATGATAATAAAGAGGTCTAAAATGAGATCAAAGATTGGTTATGCAGATCCACATGTTTTGTTACAAATATTCAACCTTTTTGTCATTCTCTTATTTTTTCTTTATTTGTTCCCTTTGTTTTGGGGTATGGTTGGCTTGTTTGTAGGTGCTTGTGGTTCTGGAAAAAAGAGGTGGATTTCATGGGATTGGTGTTTGGAAGATCCCTACCGGAGTTGTTGATGCAGTATGCACACTTTCAAAGACAAGTTCCATCTATTCTTCTAAAAAAAATACAATTTGATTAGCAACATGAAACTTGGTTTTGTACCTGCAGGGTGAGGAGATTTTTGAAGCAGCTATTAGAGAAGTAAAAGAAGAGACAGGAGTAAGTATAAAGTGTCAAGAGTACAATGTTGCATTCCCATATGTCATAGAATCTCAGAATTATTGTATTATAGTGATGACTTTTATTTTGGTCTGCTTTATTTTTGTTTAGATTGATACAGAATTTGTGGAAGTACTAGCATTCAGGTAAGAATTTTCTAATTTGTGACACCCAAAACATGAGAGACACCCTTTAGTTTGTGCTTATATTATATAAAGGGAAAGGGTCCAAGGTTCAGTATACAAGTGAAAAATAGTCATGCTGATGTTTTTTGAGGAGAAATTTCATATTTATATAGATCCATGGATTTAGAAAGGCAATTTCAACCAAAAGGCCAAATAGAATTTACTGAGTTAAATTACGTTTAAGCTCATGGAAAACACTGAAGACACTTGCTTTGTTTTTCTCTTCTAATCATTAGTTTGGCATCCTAATAAACTAGAGTTCATAAGAGAAATTGAAATTTTCCAACATTTGACCTGTCTTTTTTCTTCTTTCTTTACCATATAATTAATTTCTTTTGACATTCGCTTGTTTCTGATTTTCAGACACACACATAATTCATTCTTTGGAAAATCGGGTCTATCATTTATTTGCATGCTGCGCCCGCTTTCTTTTGACATCAAAAAGCAAGAACTGGAAATCGAGGCAGCTCAGGTATTTTTGTTTGACTGTCACTGTGTCTATCATGTCTTTTTCTTTCTTTAATGTAAACACCTCATCACAAATGATACTCTAAAATGATATATGCAGAACATAAAAAGGTGATATCGAATTAATGGATGTTTCCCTCCTCAACTTAACCATGCAAATCGGTCTTATCATGTCAATACTCTAGCTCACCATTCGTCAACAAAGTCAAATTGTGCCAAGCACTATGAAATATGAATAACTGAAAACACAAAAAATTTGCTTTCCATAAAAAAAAGACTTGGGATAGCCACATAATAAAAGTTCAAACATTTATTATAGTATTGGAACTGATAATTGGAATTTGTTCAAATCATAATAAACCGGTTCCAATGATGGTCCTTCAAGTTGTTGAAAAATGACTGTGGAACTAATTGTAGTATTATAGTATTGGAATCTAAGCACATGCATGATAGAGGATATTTTTGGTTCCAAGTTCTTCAAAAGATAGTTGATAGGATGATGGTATTAAAATTCTGCGTATCACTTATTGCTGACTTTGCACACCATTGCCATATAATTCATTGTTATTGCATTTGCATGTTTACCTCTAGTGCTATTATGACCACATTTTGCAGGTTTTGGTGATGCATTTAATTCTCTTGACTAAAATCTTATTTGTTGTGCTTTGTATTTTCTCACAAAGTGGATGCCATTCGAGGAATTTGCTGATCAACCTTTTAATCAGATGCATGAACCCTTCAAGTACATGATTGAATTATGCTTGGCAAAGGTTGAAAAAGCCTATAATGGATTCTCTCCGCGACCCATCTCATCATATTTCGTGGAGGAGTTGAATTGTCTATATTTGAATAGTCATGGCCTGGACAAGTCTGCTTAAGTTTTCCAAATCAACCTTGGTCGTCATCCATAAAAGTTGATTTTGATATTTCTTTCTTGTAAAGGTTTAATTAAGTTTTTTCCCCCTTAAATTTAGGTCACTTTTGTTTTTGTCCTTTAAATTTAATTTATTTAGTTCTTAAATTTTGAAAGATATTCTTTTTAGTTCCTCTTGGTAAAAATTGTTACAAATGGTGCATACAAACCCCAAAAATTCAATCAAGGAGGATTATAAAGAACATTTTTCTAAAATTAAGAGACTATAAAAACAAAAGATATACAAATTTGAGAGACCAAAAACATATTTAAATATATTTAAACCTTCTTGTACAATATGTTGGAGTTTTGTGTATCATCGTTGTCTAATTATCGATTTAATATAAATTTTAGATTATTAATATTAATAATGAAAATAAGATTTAGAATATTTTAATTGATAGATATTAGTTTTTTGATTTTATGATGTGAGTATGTGTCTATTATTGCTAAGGTCCTCATTTGATACCTAAGAGGTTATGCTTTCTTCTAATAGTTATAAACTTGTCCTCATTAGGTAATTTTGCTTGACACATTATTGTAGGAGAAAACCTAATCATCAAGTAGAGAAAACATCTTTATTTTGGTGTTTGTGATTCAATTGGGGCAACAAACATGGATTTCATTTTCTTTTTTATGCACGCCTACCAATTTTTTATAATTATTTTTTTAGCCAATTTTTTTATAATTATTATTGTGTGGTTGTTATGACTAATTGACTATACATCATGTCATTAATTTTTTTCCCAGAAAGAGTGTTAGCAATACACTCTTTAAAAAACTTCTCTCAACATATTATATTGATTAAAATTTTTTAAAAAAATGTCTAGCAAAATGGTTGGATCTAAGAGGAGGGGTGAACTAAAAACTTGTTCAAGATTTCACTCTTATTTTTGAAATGATGGCTGGCAATGAACCAAAAAAAACTTGAAATTAGTTCGAGATTCGATTAAGAATTAACTAAATAAACTTGGTTAGTGAACTAATAGAACTATGTATAGTTGGACTCATGTAATTAATAATATTCTCAGCACACCACAATCATATAATTAAAATTGAATAACTTTTCTAATTACTTTCATAATAATTTTGCTTTTGTATTAAATAAATAACAATATATAGTGTAATCAATTAAGTTGAGCTAATGATCTAATTCAAGTTGTTTGCAAACTTGAATCAATTTGAGTTCAAGATGAAAAAAATGTTCATGTTGAACTCGACTCAAGCTTCATATTGAATCATTTTTTATTGAGTCAAGTTGAGTTGAACCAATTTTGAGCATAAGTTGAGTGAGTACTATATCCTCAAGTCTACTCAAGCTTCATTTTGAATCATTCCTAACCTTCAATTTGAATCATTTCTAGCCTTATCTGGAATAAGAATGTGAAGAAAGATAACAGTAAAGAATTCAATAACCACAAGGTCGGGAATGTTGTTCAGTGTGCATGGCCTAACAAGAAGATCTTCATGGGGAATTGCAATTTCTATAAGAAGTTTGAGCATAAGTTGAGTGATTAATATATCCTCAAGGGAAAAAAAATAGAAGGAAGGAGTTTACAAGCTTGATGAAGTTAAGGGAAACTGAGTACCATATCGTTGTGACAAGTTTTCTTAAATCTACCTTTTGGACATGTCTTAGGTTTGCGTTCTTTTCTTCAGCAGAAATTTGTTTTCAATTTCAGCTTTGAATAATTGTAATTACATCTTTTGAAATTAGAAATGAAAAACTTATTATTTATTTCCATATGTTGGATGGAGAGTTTAGAAATGGAAAACTCATTTTGTTGTTGAGCATAAAGTATGTCAAAGATGAGCCTTAAGAACAATATCCCCTCCCAAAAAAAGAAAGAAAATAAATAAATAAACTCTTAAAAACAGATAAGGAAAAGTAAAAGTCAGCATTTTAAGTTTTTAACAACTTGTCAGCATTAGGAGTCATGCAAGCTGATTGCAATTTGTTTGCTACTTCAATATCATAATGACAAATGTTCTGCCATGCGGCATCATATCCCATATAGCAAAAGCGGTGACAAATCCAGGACCTTATTAGACAGCTGCTGATATTCATGTATATGTTATTATATATATATGTCTGTAAGATCAGCAATGTCCTTCTAAACCTTTCTTTCTCTAGTTAGAAATTAAGGAAAAACAATTAACTCAATGGAAAAACAAATGTTTCCAACAAAGTTTCTTCTAGTTCTTACCACCATATGGTTTGCACTATCCAATTTCGCCTTTAAAGCTTCAGGAGATGATGTCACTCAAACCCCAATAACATGTCTGAATTGCTCCAAATGTGAATACCCTTGTCAACAACAACCCTCACCACCACTTCCTTATGTTGCTCCTCCACCACCACAATCTCCTACACCCTATGGTTACTCTATATATGGAGCACCACCACCACCAAAAGAGAAAGAGAAAGACCCTAGCAAGTGCCCTCCTGCTGCAGGTGTTCAGTGCTGCACCCCTCCAGCTCCTTATGTTTTTTCTCCTCCAAATCCTTACACTCCTGTGCCCTATGGTGAAGGCCAACGCTCTGCTTCAACGATTCTTCAAGTTGTAGTTCCACTCATGATGCTTTGCTCTTCCTTTATTTTCCTCTTCTGAATTTCGTTGGTGTTCATTTAATTATTATCATTGTCCAGTCTAGGACAAGTAGTGATCATTTCAAACTGGATATCAATATCATGCGTAATAATATCATATCAGGTTGTCAATACCTGTATAAATTATGTTGTAATATTCAACGTTTTGGTGCAGCTCAGTATTAATTACTTATAAGTGTTTTGGTTTGGAAGGTTTTTGCTCTTTGTTCAATAACCATCAAGATTTTAAATTGAATCCAACTACTAAGAGTTAATCATTGAGATTTTTTTTCCTGTAATTAAGACTCTTGGTTCTCTAGTGAGATTTTGAGGTATTTTCATAGTGAGATTTTGAGGTATTTTCATAAGTTTCTATCTTTTAAGTCAGTTATGAGATTAAATTATGAAATTAATTGTCGGTCTAACACAATTTATAATTGAGATTAGATACCTAAAATAATTGATGTTATAACAAAAATTGTAGTGGTAGACCTTTTGTTAAAAGCTTCGTAAACATTAAACTCAATTTTAATGTTATACCCATTAAACTCAATTTTTCTCTTTAGAATTGAAAATGTTCATATAATCCTTCACATAAAATTCTACTGAGGGAAAGGAGAAAATATAACCCTGGTTGATGAGAAGGCAAAGTGTATTGGATGTGTCCTAGCTAACGACCAAAATGGCCTTAGGATCCTTACACAAAGACAAGTGTTTGTGGGCAAAACATTTTTCTTTATGTATGTGAATCCGGTGAGTAAGGGAGTAGTTTCTGCATCTGGGAGAAGGGGGAAGAAACAAGAAGGCCATGATTGTCCGGAGTTAGGCCACCGAATGCAATTAATGTTGGACTGGACCACCAATTATTTATTTCTCGAGATAAATTATGATGTCATGCCAAACTCACACCTTATGAGAAGCTAGCTTATTGTGAAGGGAAATTATCCTCTAAGTACTCAATTGCCACTTTATTACATAAGGATCTAACGATTACACAGCTTTCTTCATGTTTTGATTAGTAATATAATCTTAATACTAGAACGCGTCCTTTATTAAAAATGCATCAGAAACTACCCCTCTAGTGACTAATTAGCATCTACAATTAACAATTAGCAATGAACAAAGAGAGATACCTTAAAAAATTACTCGTATGCCACTGATAGCAGGAAGCACATTGCACAGGGTACAGAATACTGATTAGTAAAAAAGCGAAAGAATAATTCACGCTGCACTCAGTAAGTCGCTGCGTGATTTGTACTTTAAAGCCGCTCCCAATTTATATATAGAAGCAGTCCTCATGTGCATTATTATTGAAATCGGATCGGTCCGATTGGTTGAACCGGAAATCGGTACAATAATTAGTCCGATTCTATTATTAAATCGGTTATACAGTTGATCCAATCAAACTCAGTCAAAATCGGTCAATCGGACCGATTTTTTTTATGTGATTTTTTTGGATTTTTTTATTTTATTTTTTTAAAAAAAATTGGATTATTATTAAATAGTTATTTTAAATTTTAGAGTATGAATTAACTTTTTTTACTCAAATAATGTTTGTTATATAATTATATATGATAGATACATATATAATTTTAAACTTTTAATATATATATCAATTTAAACCGATTCAATTACTGATCCATCAATTAGACCACTAATCCACAGCTTATCGGTTCAATGACCGAACCCATTTTCCCGAATCCATTTTCACAAACACTGAACACTGCTGATGTGGTGTGGGACTTGCAAAAGGAGTAAAGTGCACGAGTAACTTACCATTTCTGGTTCTGGCCACTACACTAGGTCACTCACTGTGTGCTTACTGCTTAGCAAACAAAGCAACTTTATTGACTAGTATTAGTGGCAATAACTTCACCAGTTTGTATGCTTTCGCTTACCATCTTCAACATTTTTTCTGTTTAATTTGAAATAAGAAGCACTAGTAACACATCTTGACAAAAATAAGCATGATGTTTTCTTTTCTTCTTTTTTGTTGTTGTTTATAGTGATTAAATTTAGCCTTGCAAATTGTCTAAACCCATAAATCGTCATGAATAAATAAATACATGTACCACTTAATTTATGAATGACTCCAGTGTTACAAATTTTCGTAGAGAAATTGCAGCACAACGATTACATTTTCTTCACAGTAGCACGCGTGTTAGAAATTACCTACCCCGGTGAGAAGGAAACTGGTTAACGATTGAAATTCCTTAGCCAATTGGAACTCGTGGATTTTAAATTGTGACTAGAGTACCTTTGAAAACTCTTGAAATTTGTTATCAAAAGAAAACCAGTGACCAAATAAATACAAGTAAAAGTGTTAGAAAATATAAAAATAGAAGTTACTGTAACTGAAATGATTTTTATTTTTAATTCTCGTAAAAAATTATTATTACAATATTCAGTGGTTCTCATAACATATGTTTCATGTTCCTATATATATAATACACTAGTTGCAAAATATAACTATAACATTTTTTTTAATTTTAATACCTACCGTCACAACAAGAAATAAAGACAGAAAACCAAAAAATCAAAGTTACGGAAAAGAAAATTACAAGAACAAAAAACAATATATTTCCAGTTATGTAGTAGTACAAACATATTCAATTTTATAATATATAAAATGAACTTTTATAGTTTTATTAAATGACAGAAATAAATAATAATGCAAGCAACCTAGTTTCCAATTTTTTTTTACATAACCTAGTTTCCAGTTAAACTAAAAAACTATCCCGTAAATTGATTTGTTCATTACTAGTTCTGAAACTATAAACCTTATCCTCATGCTTCATTCATTTTCTTGCTTAACTCTATGAAAACGTTTAAATTCAAAAACAATAACCACAAGCCAATACAACCAATTTAAATGCAGCACCAAACACTGATCAAGACAAGAAAAAGAAAAAAACAAGCAGAGCCAAACGATCCACCCTTTGTCCTTGGCAACAACATTACAGAACACATTAATTCTAACAAGTGTCCAACTTCTGAACAAAACACCCATACAGTAGTGAATTTATGCCCTACAAAAACAACTACTACTACATATAGAGTAGTAGTGAATTTATGCCTACAATGTTAGGTAGGTGTCTGCTTCACTCTTTTATTCAGTCAATTTCAAATGATTTCATCTAATCCCTATCAAAACCTAAAAGCACTCAACGGTAACTAGGTAGTATAAACAATAATTGGAAGAGGATTAAGATGGTCTAGTCCTTTGACTCATTTTATTAAATACTAATAAATTTATCTTTTAAAATTATTTTTTGATTTGATTATGAGATTCAAAACTGCAAAGTGCATACACCCTAAAATCTTGCATCACAGCACAACAAATGGATTAATACACCTCTTCTAAGAGAAATGCAAACACTGTTTTCACATGTTGTAAGAGACAATAAATAAACATTTAAGATCTACATTACCATAACAAATCTCTAATTAACGCTCATTGGAGGAAATTAAACAAATTGTTTACATTATAAAAACATTCACATCAGTGTATCAATTCCCGCTCTCTCTCACCAGCAAAAATACACAACATTATCAAATACGACAATAATCAAATAAAAATATTAAAAAAACAGAGAGAGAAAAAAAAAAAAAAGGAATATCACTTCGAAAAACCCCTTTTAAAAAAACCCTAAACTCTTTTTTTTTTTTTAATAAACTCACATCAAAGCACTAACGGTAACCCAAAAACCAAACTCAAAGCCAAGGCAACAACACCACCACCGTACCTCCCGCCGTTACGTCTGACGGCGCCGTTACTGTCGTCGGCGGTCACATCGGCAGCGTCATCGGGAGAATCAGCAGGAGCATCAGAATCATCCGCCGGCGCATCAGCCGCCTTCTCCTTCTTCTTCTTCCCCTTCTTCGCCGGCGCGGGAGCGTCAGCGGCAGAAGGCTCCGGCGCCGGCGCTGGAGCTTCCGCCTCACCCTTAAACAACTCCTTAGGCTGAAGCACCTTATTAATAGCAAAAATGGCAAGCGGCTGTTCATCAATCAAAGTGTCGGTGATCTTCGCAGTGGTAAGCTTCGTCTTCAGAGTAACATCTTCACCGTCGTTTTGAACAGTGAAGTCAAACTTGTTGGCGCCATCAGTGGCGAGAGTGTTCTGAAGTCCGTTATTCGATTTGAGAGTAGCTTTGGACTGGTAAACCGGAACACCGTGGAATTCAAGAAGCGCGGCCTTACCGGATTTTGTTAGGTTTTTGAATTTGGGGAGAAAGGCTTTAAACGCGTCGTCGAGGGGGCAAAAGACGGTTAAGCCCCCGTCGAGGTTGTCATTGAAGGTGTTGAGAGCGTCGGGTTGAGCAGAGAGAGTGTCGGCGAAGACTTTGCAACCGTGTTTTGACATAATGTTGGTGAGGTTTTGTTGGGTGGGAGCGGGTGCAGGGGCTTCCGCTGCGGCAGAGGGGAGAACCTTACTGATCTGGATTACGGAGATGTTATAAGGGATTTCTTCGACCGATTTGACGAACGTTGAGGAGAGTGTGCCGTCGTTGTTTTCAGGGGCGAATGCGACTTTTCCGCCGTGGAGGTCGGTGATGTTGACGAAGCCGGCAGATCCAGGGGCGGTGCCGGTGGCTTGGTACATTGTGGCGGCGAGGGCGGTGCCGTTGGTGATCTGGTGGAGCTTCTTGGCGCCGAAGTAGTCGAGGAGGACGTGGAGGGAGAGGACGTTCTTGACGGTGTAGATGGAGGGGTGCTTCGAGAGAAGGTCCGACATGGCGGCGTTGTCGACGGCGCAGACGGTGATGGTGGTTTTTCCGTTGATTTCGGGGGCGAGGTGGGTGAGGGTGAGGTAGTGGTTGAAGGTGGAGAACTCAGGGTGCTTGGCGAGGATGCTGGTGATGTTGTGCGCGTCGGAGAGGGTGGCGAGGAGGAGCAGCGCCGCCGCTAGCAGTGCCCGGAGGAGCTGCATTATGGAAGGTGAGGGAGAGGGAGTGAGAGTGTGTGTCTGAGATCTGGCGGCTTGAGAGGAGTGAAGAACGACGGAAAAGAAACAGGGGAGGTACTAATAAGAGGGGTCAAGGAAATGAGGCTTCGGATTTCAGATTATTACGGTTTCTGCCATTGGAGAGAGTAACCAGAGTCATTACTCATTATTACAATATATATATTACGGACTCTTTAGTCTTAAATATGGGGAAAAGAAATATATATTTGAATTTAAGTAATGGGATAAAAGTATGAGATTATGCTATTGGAAGATTGAGAGGTGAATAAATTAATATTAAAGTATTTATTTTATTTTAATATTTATTTTATAATAATTTAAATATTTCTGGTCTTGTATATATTATTTATTGTTTTAATTTGTATAAATTATTTTTGTTTTAATTTTATTTTAAAAATTAATAATAACATTGAATTTTGTATTGATGTGACAAATAACCACATCATTATTTTATTTAATAATAAAAATTAATAATATGAAAAATAAAACAAATATAAATTGTAAGAATTAAAGAAAAAAATTACAATGCAAAAAACATTAAATTATTAGAAAAAATACACTTAACCTTTAAAAAATGTTACATTGACATTTAATAATTATTTCAGAAACAATATATTATTTTTAAAAAAGGAAAGTTGATATAAGTATTTAAAGAATAACAATAATCTATAAAACTACAAAATAATATGACTCTGGATATTAACATATATTTAAATGAAATAATTAAAAAATTTAAATACTTATTTAGATTATTTTTTTTTGGTTTATGGACTTGTATAACAATTTTATATAATTTCGAAGACTAAAAAAATTTAATAGTTAGTTGAAACATGAAAGTTTTAAATTATGAAATAATATTTATTTTAAGATACTTTTTAGTATACATTTATCATTATATTATTCTACATAATTTTTTATTATCAATTAAAATTATAAAATCATGGATGAGTGTATGACACTCATTGAATGAATGATAAGATCTTTTTTATTCATATAAATTAAAAATGTATATATAAGAATTTATAATATTTAATACCTGTTTTTCAATCAAATAAGTTAGAGCTTGTTGGTTATTTATTTAATTGAGTGAATCAGTGGTGAGATTTATATAAATTTATAACAAACTATTTATAATATGTTGAATAAAATGTAAATTTTATTAGTAACAAATGTGTTTGAAAGTTGAAAGAATATATATATATATATATATATATATATATATATATATATATATATATATATATATATATATATATA